>JADRCH010000058.1:177113-303818 GCA_019843965.1 Rhynchomys soricoides
CTTCTTCTTCTTCTTCTTCTTCTTCTTCTTCTTCTTCTTCTTCTTCTTCTTCTTCTTCTTCTTCTACTACTACTACTACTACTACTTCTACTTCTTCTCCTTCTTCTTCTTTCCTCCTTCTAATTTTTCTTTTAAAATTATTTTTCTTTTTTTTTATAATCCAGTCAATAACCTGCTCTTGATCCACTCTCCCACAGTTCCTCCTCCCATTCCTCCTCCCACCTGTCTCCAAGAGGATGTCCACACCCCCACCTTACCTCCATCCCCACTCTACCTCCCCACATCCTGGGGCTTCAAGTCTCTCAAGAGGTTAGAAGCATCTTCTCCCACTGAGTCCTGACCATGCATTTCCCTGATGTATGTATGTTGGGGGGCCTCATATTAGCTAGTGTGTGCTGCCTGGTTAGTGGCTCAGTGTCTGAGAGATCTCAGGGTTCTGGTTTAGTTGAGACTGCTGGTCTTGGGGTCACCCTCCTCAGCTTCTTCCAGCTTTTCTCTAATTCAACCACAGGGGTCCCCGATTGGTTTAGTGTTAAGTATCTGCATTAGTCTTAGTCAGCTACTTATTTGGTCTTTCAGAGGACAGCCATGCTAGACCCCTTGTCTGTAAGTACAACATAACATCATTAATAGTATCAGGCATTGGAACTTCCCCTCAAAATGGATCCAAAGTTGGGTGGGTCACTGGACCACCATTTCCTAAGTCCCTTCTCCATTTATGCCCTTGCAGTTCTTTTAGACAGGGATAATTCTGGGTGAGAGTTTTTGACTGTGGGATGGCAACCCGATCCCTCCACTTGATGCTCTGTCTTTCTACTAGGTTGACTCTACATGTTTCTTCTTCTCACTATTGGGCATTTTGCCTAAGTTCTCTCCTTCTGATTACTGAGAATCTCTCATCTCCCAGGTTTCTGGTACTTTCTAGAGGTTCCCCAAACCTCTCCCTCCCCTGAGGTTACATATTTCCTTTCTTTCTGCTGGCATTGAGGGTTACTCTCCAGTTTCTTCCACACATACCTAATCATATCCTCCCTTTTCCCTCTGCCTCCCCTCTCTCACACAGGCTCCTCACTCCCTCTGTCTCCAATGATTGTTTTCCTCTCCCTACCAAGTGGAATTAAAACATCCTCACTTGAGCCCTTCTGCTTGTTAACCTTCTTGAGCTCTATGAATTGTATTCTAGATATTATGTACTTTTGGCTAGTATGCCCTCATTAGTGAGTACATACCATGCATGTCATTTCAAGTTTGGGTTACCTCACTCAGGATGATATTTTCTAGTTCCACTCTTTTCACTGCAAAACTCATGGTGTCCTTGTTCTTAACAGCTGAATCGTATTCCTTTATGTAGATGAACCACATTTTCTGTATCCTTTCTTCTGTTGTGGGACATCTGGGTTGTTTCCAGCTTCTGATTATCAGAGATAAGGCCACTAGGAACATAATGGAGCATGTGTCTCTGAGGTATCGTGGGGCATCTTTTGGGTATATGCCTAAGAATGGTATAGTTGAGTCTTCAGGTAAATCTATTTACAATTTTCTATGGAACTGCCAGATTGATTTCCAGAGTAGTTGTACCAGTTTGCAGTTCCACCAGCAAAGGAGGAGTGTTCCTCTTTTCCCATATCCTCACCAACATGTGCAGTCACCTGAGATTTTGATCTTAGCCACTCAGATTGGTGTAAATTGGAATCTCAGGATTGTTTTGATTTGCATTTCCCTGATGACTAAGGATTGAAAACATTTCTTTAAGTGCTTTTCAGCCATTTGAGATTCTCTGTTGTCAATTCTCTGTTTAGCTCTATACCCCATTTTTTTAATTAGGTTGTTTGGCTTTTTTGGAAGTTACCTTCTTAAGTACACGTAGAGGGACTTATGGCTCCAGCTGCATATGTATCATAGGAAAGTCTTGTCAGGATCAATGGGAAGAGAGGTCCTTGGTCCTATGAAGGCTGGGTAGATGCCCCAGTGTAGGACAGAGATGCTGGAGTAGGTGGGAGAGTAGCAGAACACCCTCACAGAAGCAGGGGGAAGGGGGATGGGATAGGGAGTTTCTGGGAGGGGGAGAAACTGGGAAAGTGGATAACATTTGAAATGTAAATAAAGAAAATATACAATAAAAATGAAAGAAAAAAAAGAATTGTTATCTCTATCATTGTGATGTCTCCTAGCATTGTGTATAGATAATCTTAATGTTACCATTTGGTAGGCCACTGTTCAAACTGAGTTTGTTAACCCTGAGGTAAACACTTTTTTTTTCTTTTTTAAACTGGAATACTAAGAATACAGTCATAGAGGATTAGAAATTATTACATCATTCACTATGGAGCACAGTTATTAATTAATAATACTTTATAGTTTTATAATTTATACTGATAATGATAAATTTTGAGTTTTTTCATCAGCAGGCAGTGTTTTAAGAGTTAGTTCATTAATCCTCATAGCATGTAGTAATGTAGTAATAATATTATCAATGTTAGTAATATTATTAATGTATTAATGTACATTGAATGTAGTAATATTATCAATATTATTTTCTTTTTACAGATGGTATCAAAGGTAAGTAACATTCAGATTCAATGTATATTGAGTTTTTCAGCTTCTGTGTAGCTATTTCTAAGTATTCACTTATTTTCTTGTTAGTAGTACAACTAATATTAAAATAGAATTTTAAAACTCTCTGTAAAAGTATATGGTAGATTTTCTTTAAAAAGGGTTATAGGAACTAACTGATTGATACTTTGTTTTATAAACTGTATTCTGTGAAAAACTTCTAAAGGTAGAAAGTCAAGATGAGTTTACTAACGGCCAAAACAAAAATACTTTATACAATGGAGAACTACTCAGCTATTAAAAACACTGACTTCAAGAAATCCTTAGGCAAATGAATGGAATTAGAAAATATTATCCTGAGTGAGGTAACCCAGTCACAAAATAACACACATGGTATGCACTTACTGATAAGTGGATATTAGCCCCAAAGCTCAGAATACCCAGGATACAGACCACATGAAGCTCAAGAAGAAGGAAGACCAAAGTATGGGTGCTTTGGTCCTTCTTGGAAGGTGTAACAAAATTCTCACGGTAGCAAATACGGAGAAAACTTGTGGAGCAGAGACTGAAGGAATGGCCATCCAGAGACTGCCCCACCTGAGGATCCATCCCATATACAGTCAGCAAACGCAAACACTATAGTGGATGTCAAGAAGTGCATGCTGACAGGAGCCTGATATAGCTGTCTACTGAGAGGTTCTGCCAGAGTCTGAGAAATACAGAGTCAGATACTAGCAGCCAACCATTAGACTGATCACCTGGTCCCCAATGGAGGAGTTGACAAAGGACTGAAGGATCTGAAGGGGTTTGCAATCCCACAGGAAGAACAACAATATCAACCAACCAGAACTCCAAGGGTCTAAACCACCAACCAAGGAGTACATATGAAGGGACCGATGGCTCCAACCACATATAGCCTTGATGGTGATCAATGGGAGAAGAGGTCTTTGGTCCAGTGAAGACTCGATACCCCAATCTAGGGGAATGCCAGGGTGGAAAGTCGGGAGGGAGTAGATGGGGAACATCCACATAGAAGCAGGGGGAGGAGGGATAGTATAGGGGGTTTCTGGGGTGGGGGAGAATCTAGAAAGGGAATAACATTTGAAATGTAAATAAAGAAAATATCCAATAAAAAAGAAACTTTAAAAAAAGGTATCTTGAAAATCTGTCATGTTTATGTCTCAAAATAAGAATAGCATAGCTGTATTTATGGATGATAATGATGATCATGGTGATGATGATGATGTATACAGCTCCCATTATATGTGAATCAGAATAGGTGGGCAACATCCAGAAATGACTTGACAGTTTGAATACTGAGTCATGTACTGATTTAAATTCTCAATTCTTTACTACAATGAAATCAAACTCTTGATTTTTTTTTTTCCTCCTATGTTTTCATTGAAGTGTGTTCAATCAATTAGAATGTATGAGAGCTCATTGTCTACTGGTTGTTCTATCCTTATGACTAATAAGGTTTGTCTAGAGTATTCTGTTTCGTATATGTAGAACAATACTAAATGCATAAGTCAACTTTTAAAAGAATGCAGACATTTCTAAACAAGAGTTGAAAACATGAACGAGCCTTAACCTGGAGTGAAAGTCAGTTGTAACCTTTAGAGGAGGTGCATACTCTAACCCTCCCTCACTGAGCTTCTGAATCTCAGCTACCATTTGCCATTAATTCAGTTGTGTATTTAGAGAAAATAATTGTTTGTTTGCTCTATCTCTAACAAATGTGCACAAGTGAAAATAAATTGCTTGTAGTTTTTTTTAAGACATAAAAAAGTCTGAAGAGATATGTCTACTCTTATGAAAGTGCTCCATAGTGAATATTAGTACCAAAATACCCTGTGATATCCTGAAAATATTCATGTTTATGTCTCAAAGGAAGAATAGAATAGTGTACTTATGAGCAATGAATACGATTCTTGTTGTTTAATATGAAAATCTATGTTGGAAAGTGAAATAACCATGCTTTTTGTTCAGCCCAACTTGATCCCATGGATATTTGAGAGTACTTGTTTGTTTTGTTTTTTTTACTTCTGATCTAGAGATAGTCAATTGCTGAAGTGCTTCTCAATATAAATTGGTATTACTTTTTTAAAAAAAATTAAGCAGTTTTTCACAGAAGTATGCTTTAGATTTTAATCCATACAGAACCTAATGTCCTAAGAAACTTAATGTTTCCCAAATCACTTGATGTACCAAATAGGACTTCTCCCCTCCTCAGTTTTATGATTTCATCCTTAGCACATCAAGTTCAATAACTTATTCCTACAGACTTTAAATGAAATAATTTTGTCTTTTCTTTCAAACATAAATTCAATAATTAATATTTGGTGGCCAGCTTTTGTGTGTATTGTTTCTTGAAAACCAAAGACAATAATCTAGTTTAGAATGCTGTGCTTTGGACAGTCTTTTCTCAGTGTGAATTTCTTCATGAGAATTCACTTAAACGAGGGTCTAACATTTTGTAATATATTATCTCATTTTAGTTGTCACTAAGCTTCATTCAACACATGTCTGCCCCCATCACAGAATAAATTACGACTTGGCACCACAATTCTTTTAAGTAAATATTTTCTGTCTTTTAATTTTAAATGAGAGTTTACCATCTGTTCTGTCCTGTAGTCACAAATGCCAAAGTACATCACTTACTATTGTGTCATTTGCAAAGCTGCAGAGAGGATGAGATTTGGCGCTTGATGTGTCTTTGCTTTTAATTTTACACAGTCAATATTTATTTTCCTTTCTCATGCTTCAAATATAATGAAATATATTATTCTACTTTGACATATGGAACACTGCCCAGGAAATAAAAAACACAAGAAATGAAGAAGGAAGAATTGAAAGACTAAGGTACAGCTCTATCTACAGATAAGATGTACCTGAAGGGCAGTAATCATAGAGATGTTAAATCTAATTGAGTCAGGGAGATGCCATGGAGATTGCATTATAGCCAAGACTGTTGGTAAAGGACTTTCCTCAAAATAGAAAGAATTTAAGGTCCACTTATTCTATATGGAACTTTTAATGAGCTGCACATTCTTGAAATGTTGCATCACTTGGACATTAAAAAAGACATTACAACTAGAAATAGAAGATGGGTATAATAATTCATTTAAGACATCAAAGTTATACTCCATTCAGCTTAGACTTCATCAGGCCTTGTCCCTGTACAGATCACAGTGCAAGGCACTTAACTGAATTCATTAATAGTACAAAGAAGAACTCTTGATTAATAAAGTCAATAAAGAAAATACACAACACTTGTACAATAACTCTTGTGAAACTGAAATTACTAACATGAAAGTGACTGTAGTTTATTAAAGCAGTACTTCTGAGCCATCTAAGGCTAAGCTTCTCTGTAAAAATAGTTCTCCTTTGGCTGTGACGAGTGTGTCCTTGAAAAGTTTCTGCATTGCTTTCTCACCTTAATATCTCACAGCTGACAAGGTGTGGTTGTCAAGGATACAGGACCATCCATAAAGCCAGACCAATCTAAGTCCTCTGTCTATAGTTCAGACTCAGGCAGAGAAGGGAATGATCAGTGATAGATAATTTAAACACAGGCATATTGAAGCCCATAGGTGTTGTGCAATGTGCCCATTTTACGTAGACCTACATATATATAAAGCCAGTTTTCATCTTTACATATTTAAGTGTCACTTAGGAGTTGCATCATAACCACTACCCCTTTCCTGCCAAATCTATTCTTCTCAGTTATAAGAGGTAAAATGTGAAGGAATCATTGATATTTAAAACTAAGAAAAATCATAAATGAATAGATGTCCCTTATTTATGTATGGTGATATTTGCTCTGCTGTTTTAATTCAACTTGCAGAAGTAGTGACTTTATTTTATGTTAGATCCTCTAAAGAAACTGTGACTTATAAATAAAATTACTAGTAAAGAAATTCTGTGCACCACACAAAGTAATATAAAATATAATAAAAAACAGATATTCAGAAAAAAGATACCAAAAATAAAATAAACTCTACCAGAATGTAGAGTTTACCAGGCATCTGGGTAACTCTTAGAGTTTGTGTGAGAAATCATTGAAAAAATGATAGGTTTTCAATATGTAAAATTTTAACAATTTGAAAACAGATTGGAAAACACAACCAAGTTGGATTCATAACTCATGCCAATTGCAAAAATATTTTCAAATGTTTTTAGCAATCAATATATGTATAAACACCCAGACACACAGTCATCTGCATATAAATTTTAGCATAATTGTAGAATAAATTCTTCAAATTTTGAAAAAGGCCCCTTAAAGTATGATTGAAAATATCTAAAATTATATAAAAACATAATTACGAATTTTGAGAACGATGTAATCTTCACAGAAAATAAGTCAGAGTATTGTTGCCAACATTACACATATCTAAAATCTAAAAGAGTTGCTTTACTGCATGTTGCATTCTTATATAAAAATTAGCAGAAGTAAAAAATACTATAAAGTAGACAAAAACATGTAAACATGAAGATTTCAGAAGCTACTGTTGAAAATTATCCTACAAATTTAAATGTTCTATAATAGAAAAATGAGTTAAAATTTTATCTATTTATTGTTTAACTTATACTGAAAACTCAGTAAAAATTTTGTTAATAAACCCCTATATATTCTCTCTATGTTTTTAACTTGATGCATTCCTTATGGAAGTCTATTATAGGTAAACAAGATTCTAGCTCAAGAAGCTTTTGATCCTGAAAACTCCAGGGAATTTATCCTGTTTATATTTGGATGTAATGTATTCAAATAAACATGTTGTTTATAAGTATTAGAAAAATGGTCAAAGCTTAAAAATGCACATGCATGTTATAACTATCCATCATTATGCAACTCATTAAACAAAGAATAGTAAGTCTCTAAAATCTGACATAATAACCTTCCAAAGGGAAAGACACAGACTAGAAAAGAGATTTCCTTTGTATTGATATGAAAAGTATTTCAAGACCTATTTAGTAAGAAATAATTCATTATACATTATGTGCATAAAAGGGTTTATCTTTTAAGAAAAAAAATACCCACTAAGGAAGCTTTCAGTAAATGGTTTGTATGTATATTAAGCATTTTCAAAAGTACAGGTGCAGGCCAATCAATAATAATTTAACAGGGTGACTTACTTAGACTATAGTTAATTTTTTAATGCAAACTTATTTATGCATTCTCAGATCATCCTATGAATTAATTGTTTAACAAAAGTGGAAATGCAAATTGGCAAAATTTTCATAATTAGTTCTTTAAGTTACTACTAGTGAAGAATGTTTTCATTAAAGATTTTAATAATCTATCAGAATGTGTTGAAATGAGGTAAGGTATTTGACATAATATCCTTGTGAAAGATTAAGGTCTTTAGATACCCACAACTTAAGAACCACTCTCTTAAGGATCAGTATTAAGCTCATTTTAGTAAAAGCTCATAATGTTCAAAAGTCTACATGTTGGAAAATTATGACATTAGAGAGAAAAAGAAAGAAAGGCATATACATCTACTATCTATAATATATAATTTAATCTATGAAGGAAATGAGTACTAGAAGATGGTAGGCATGTAATATTTTCTTGTACTTGAATACACATACACACACACACACTCACACACACACATACACACACTCCTCTGTCCAATAAGAACAATGTTAATATTGTTTAAGGATAGAGACAAAGAAGTAAGACAGTCTTGCCTTTGTTAATTCAGTGTTCAAATGGCACTGAAAACAACTGCATGATTCCTTCAATACTATTTGTGCATTATGGATTTCTAGTATCATTTGGAGATACACAGCTATTATGCCTAGATTTCTATAATACTAAAAGTACCAACTTCATCCAGTAAAGGTAATAAATTTTGTCCACTAAAGTTAGATCTTCTTCCATCTTAAAAGAATAGTTGGAAATATAAAATAGCAGAAAGACAATGTGAGCTGAAATAGTAGGCACAATGTTGAGATATGTTATAGATATGTTGGGTAGAAAACTTGTTTTCTTCACTATTTTCCCATAACAATTTGTCTTAATCAAAAGGATATAAAACAACAGATGCAATGAATATTATATTCTCACTCTAAGGGTTAGTTGTATACCTATACTTTCATCATACTGTTAGTATTTATAGCTTCTGGCCTCAGAATTATGAAAGCAGTAATATCTACCCTACAAAAAATGAGTTTTCTGTGAATGTTAATAAGCACAAGTTTAGGGAAATAATTTAGTAAGATATAAATGTTGTAGTGAAAGCTAATTTTACAATTTATAAGAGTATTTATGGAAGTGAATTATGAAGTAGAACCTCATCTTCATCAATATTCAAATTGTATTGTTCTATAACCATATTCTAAAATCACGAGCAGATAAGAGTTAACTAATACAACCCATATTGTTGTCCCTATCTCAGCAGAAGGCTGAGTATTCAAAATTTATTTTTCTTTCAAATTAAAATGACTTATGACTTACATATTTTTTTATTTACTTTGTAGTTAAAATTTCAATCAAATTGACTAGTTTATTAAAAGAATTAATGGTTATTGGGGTTTTGTTATTTTATTTTGCTATAATTAACCACTCTTAGGTCTTATTATTACATTGTAGTTTCTTTTTAAACAATGAGAAGATTCCCAAAGACTACCAGATAAATGGCAAAAAGAATATTTTTAACATTTATAATTTTAGGCACTGACACTTTGAGATTTTTATTTATTACAGATATTATAACAGGTATTTGAACAAAAAAACATGAATTAAATTAATTTCACACTTCTCAGAATTTCTAGACTATGCATCATGCAGAAAGTCAAAACAGCTCAAATTTTCCTTAATTGTTCTCTATTTCTCAAGTTGTCCTTCGAATGCACAAAAAGCTTCAGAACATACAAAACTGAACTAGGAGTAAAATCATCATCTCTGAAGGTTGGTTTTTTCTTTTGATTTTCCATTCTCTCACAGTGGAACTTGACTATTGTAGCTCAAGCTTTAAAACATAATAATGATATGTATTATCATACATACATAACTACCCACCTGCCTTGGAATATATATATATATATATGTGTGTGTGTGTGTGTGTGTGTGTGTGTGTGTGTGTGTGTATGCAGTGTTACCATGTTTTTCTGTATTTAAGGTATATTAGGAAAAAAGGCACACAGAAAATGATTTAAATTTTTGATATTAGATGATATGTGATTGATTACAATTTAAGAAAATTAGTCATAGACTAGGAATTCTAAACAATCATATGAAAAATTTAAAAAGGTTGATAAAAGTAGCATATTTAACAGTAAAAATCAAACATAAAATCATAGAAGTCAACTTGCAAAACAAGAGGGAGAGAGAAATTAAAAGCCTTAAACTTAGAACCCTGGAGTAGCAGGCACTGTGAATCTGTGCTTCTCATTCATCCAAAGTACCTATGACATTTACTTGGGGTGGGCTTCCCTTCTCTTGTATCTGACTCTTCTGTGCTTTCCAGACAGTATCTGACATTACCACATATAGGCACATATAATAAACATGGAGAATACGAAAATATATTTTATTAAGCTAAAAGTCATTAATCTTTATGGCTCATGTCACTAATGATGATGATGAACAGAGATGACATGTTGAAAAAATTGTAGTTGAAACTGATTATTTTTTCACCCTCTGCCAATAGTCAGTACAAAACTGTCAATGTCTTTCTCTAAATATTTCTCAAAGCATATGTATTTCAGAATTTCCAACTCAGTGATTTCTCTGAAGAAGAGAAATTTCTTTAGGTGAGTTACCTTTATGATCCCTTGTCTTCCTGTTTCCTTCTTCTTTAAAACATTCTCCACAATTTGGTTAATTGGTTCTTGTGAGATCAAAGTAAAATCTTCAAATGAAGCTGTAAATAGTGTCACTGAAAATCCCAGAGCCACCTAAGTAAAGTGTAACTCAGTGACATTCTTTGCTCATTCTTTACTTCTGCTCATTAAATACATTTGATTCCTGCTGCTTTCTGAAAACAGTGCTCTATAATTTCACCATTTCTATGAGCATTTGTCATGAATTCTTGACAATTTGATTTTTCTTAAGTACATCATCATTTGACATTATTGCAACTTAATTCCTGGCTTTTTCATGTGTGCATGTGTGTGTGTGTGTGTGTGTGTGTGTGTGTGTGTGTGTGTGTGTGTTTGTGTGTGTGTGTGTATATGTGTGTTTGTGTTTGTTAATGTGTTTATGTGTGCATATATGTGCACTTCTGTGCACAGATACACATGTGTATTTGTGGAAGTTTAAGGTCACCCCTCAGGTTTCATTCTTCAAAAACCATGCTGTTTTTTGAAAGAATCTCTCACTGAGATCTGAGAATTGCCAAAGAAGACTTGGTTGAATGGGCAGCAAATCCTAGGTATCTAGCTCTTTCTTCTTCCTCAGAGCTGAGATTTACTAGTGTGCATCACTATATTTGTTATATTTAATTTTCCTATTTAAATACATTTTGTTTAAAATATACTTATATAACTCTCTTTCCTTTTTCTCCTCTCATATGTTTTCTCTTTACTCTCAATTTGATAGTCTCATTTTCTTTCATTATTTTTGTTTAACAATTCAAGGACACACATATATTCACAAATCTATAAATATAATCTTCCAAGTCTGTCTTTATTGTTTGTGTATACGTGTCTTTGGGGTTAACAATTTGTATTGGGAAGCAATTTAGGAAACTCATTCCTGGGAGGGGCATATTTTCCTTCTTTTAAGTCATTGATGCTTGGCTAGGGATAGCAGCACATGAGATTTTCTCCTTTTTTATGATAACATGTCTATTGTTGTTATCATCATCAGGGTATTGTTTGTGCTGTTTCCAGGAGATAAAATGCCTAATATTCTGCCTCCTACAATCTTTCTGCACCCTCTTCTTTAATGTTTCAGAGTTAGAGAAGTAGGAGCTGTGTTGAAGGTGTATCCATTAAGAATGGGTTTGTGCAATCTGATGATTTCTGCATGTGCTCATTTGTGGGTTTCTGTATTGATTTACATCTACCATAAAGAGAAGCCTCCTTGATGAATACTGAATATATATATATATATATATATATATATCCAGTATTCATCAAGTCTATTACTAAAGATATATATCTTAGTAATATACTAAGTTAGTTAGTTAGATTGATATATATATATCAATCTGTAGGGGTTTATGTAGTTGGTAATTATGCTAGTCTAGCAGCGGGGTAATGGCAGGTTCTCTTCTATGATGTATGACCTCAACACTGGGTAGTTGGCTATGTTTTTGTACTAGATATGATTTCACTTCTTTTAAGTGGACCTTAAGTCCAATTATACATAAGCTGTTTGCCATTAATGTGTGAGTTCTACTTTTTGTACCTTTTTTAATATCTTGTCACCTGGTGATTGTTGTGCTCCATAGGAGTTGCAGCTGGGTAGATCTATTTATTGCTTCCTTACCTTAGCAACTTGCATAGTACTTTGTAGTATTGTGTGAACTAGATAACAGGAAGAAGATTTTCCTGTTAGAACAAGTTCCAATCTTCCAAATCCATAGTGAGTAGTGTCTTCAGCAATAGGAACTTATCTTTGACCTACTTGGAAGTAAAGGAAAGACAAAATCAATAACCTGTATTGGTTTAAACCCTAACTTATCACTTGAAAGGAGATGTCTCATGCCTGACATTTTGGATTTTGTTAGTCTGTAGTTCTTGACAGTTTTTTGAGACCAAATGGAAGAATTTTATTATATATATATATATATATATATATATATATATATATATATAAAAATATATATATAAATAAAACTCCTTGGCATTATTTTTCTACCTTAATTCTCTCTCTATTCTCTGAATTTCTTCTTCACTCAATTGATTTTTTCCTTATCTATAGAGAAGCATTTTACCTATATATGGTATGTCTGCTGTTTTATTTTTTTGTTATTGTTGTTATTTGCTTGTTGTTTTGTTTGGTTGTTATTTGTCCTGTATGCAGGTCTTTATGTTCATGAAGTCAGCACTTAAGCTACAAATCTACTTCCTCATTTCCCTTAATCCAAAGCTGTTGACTAACTGTCAATGACATCCATATACACACAAATTAGGTGAGTTTAATAATTAACATAATTGGGAAATATATTAATATACATAATCTGGATTAATGGACATTTACAAAACAAAATAAAAAATAAACAAACATTGACGTATTTAAAAAATAATTACTTGATAAAAGAACAGATCAGGACAACATTGCTAGCTCAATGAACAAAGAATGTGAAAGAGGAAAAGTGACCAAGATAGAATTTTCATAGCTTTAAAAAGTAATCATAAGTTCTGTCAACAAATAATCTTACACATAAAATTAATATTCACATACTTTTTGTTTATAAAATGTTTGTCACCCACACTATATAAGCAGATATACTTAAAAATTTAATGTGAAGTTTTATCTTTTGCATTATTGGGCTAATATATTATGTTATCTAACTGAGGTTTTTGTAAAGTTTATGGCATTGATTTTTAAAATGCTGAATCCCAAGTACTGCATATATTATAGAGATTTTTGTATATATTCAAAATTATCAAATCCCACTGAAATTTGTTACTAACTTAAGCATAGCTCCCTTGTGGAGGAGGGAACATTTTCTTCTAGCTACTTAACCTGATATTGTGAATTGGATCAAATCCCATCATTGGGGAGCTAGAAGGCCGAGAAGGTGGATATGATGTCAAACTGTTCTCGAAACATTTTTGTTTATATATGTAGATCACTGCCTTTAATATTCACTGATTGGACAAGCATCTTCATTGCCAAGGATGATGGGAAATGCAGTGATAACTTTTCAATGTAAAGAAACGAAGAGATAGGAGGGGGTTTTCCACCCTAATTTAGACAACAATATCATCCTCCAAATTTCTGGGAATGTGCTAGAAAAGCAGATGGAAAGAATGAATGAACTAGAAGGTGAGAAGGAGAATTTAAAATGTTGTAGTCCTGTGTGTGTGTGCATGTGTGTGTGTGTGTGTGTGTGTGTGTGTGTGTGTGTAAATGTGTAGGCATTAGGCAAATGTGCCATGGTATGAGGGTGGGAGTCAGAAGACGTGTTGCAGAAGTTAGTTCTTCCCTTCCATATCTGTGCTCAGGGCTTGAACCCAGGTCATTAGCACATCTATCTGCTGATTCGTTTTTGGCCCTCATCTAATTTTGTTATTGAACTAGTTATATGTTCCCACTAATGTTAATCAACTTGATATAACAATACATTTAATTGTGTCTTCCCAAAAATTATCCCAATATGGATTATTACTGGAAATCATTGGGCTCATGGAACATTTACTGACAAGGAAATATTTTGTATATTTATACATTTTGTCATACATTGATTTTTTTTTTAAATCAAGACCATTAATGGAAATAGCTTCTAACATTTTACTTTCTGTTTTTCAGAAGTAAACAAATCTAGATGATAGCTTGAAGTCTGTGGTAGCCTGCTGAGCTACTGTCCCAGCCAGGTGAGAGCTGAGTACTTTTTATGTTTGCTGCTTATTCGTTTTGAGGGGAAAAGTTATCTCTGGATCAATATGAGCATAGCAGATGCCAGGGTGCAGTATTGATTTGCTTCAGTAAGAAAAACACATTGGGGGTAGAAGCTCTAGTAGAAAAGAAACCTAATTATGCTCATGATAAAGCTCTATAATTCTTTGCTCCAATCCATCTTATAACTCAGCCACAGTAAAAAGTGGGAGTGCTGGAGGAATTATCACATCTGAATGTTTCTGGTTTATGGTATATGATTCCCATAGCATTGTAGTATTGCTTTCGTTTCAATATTGGCACAGGCAAATGTTCCATGAGCTTCTCTTTTGTAATAACAAGTTTTCTCCCAGGTCATAATGCAGGTGTGCATGTGTTCTTAGCGAAGATGATGAATCCCTAATATTCATGCAGAAAATACTGTTCCTTTACCCATCATGAACTTCCTAGTTGATTTAGCAACATTTTTTACAGCAAAAGCATGATGAATATCCAAGAAAAACACACTGATAAGAACTCAGAAAAAATGTACTATTCTTATGGCAATAAAGGATTTAAAAAGAAATTTATATTAGACACAACTGAGATGCTTTTAAACTAGGTATGTAATGATTCTGTGTACTGCAGAACATGTTTATTACTTCTTGTAATAATTTCCATGCTTTACTTGGTTGCTACTTAGGTCAATCAGTAGAGGCAACTTCAGGGAAATTGTCATAGTATGAATATAAAATGTCTTCCATAGGCTTGCTTTCTGAAAAGTGTAGAATGTATAGGAATCTGAATACTGCTGAAGGTGTGGGTCAGCAGGTTGGAAGCTAACCCACTTCCTTTCTTTGCTTAGCTTTTTGAATGCAAACACAATCTGAACAGACAACTCCCTTTCCTACTGTTGTGCCTTCTCTGCCATCAAATTTATGTTAAACTACACCTTTCCTTTGTTATGTTATTTCTTGTAAGAAACTGGTCACAGAAATAACAAAAATATCTAACACAGCTGGAAAGAGGAAAAAGCTAAAGTAAGTAGGAATGGTTCATTATAATATTTCTCCTCAGCTAAACCCAATCTCCCTTTACCCATAAGTGCGTAGATTCTAGTCTGATTAATTAGTTGAGAGTCTATTTTGATGATCAGGCTGGAAAGTCAGATTCACAGAAATGGTTATGAATTCCAAGTGGCACCTGTTTTTCTGTTCATCAAGTCTGTTACTAAAGATATCATGAATAATATCCAATAGAAAGATATAGTGAAGCCAGACTATTTCATTTACCAGTTTTACCTTTAGTTTATCAGATATACAGTGATACATGGCTTTAGAATCCGTAGAATCTCAGTGACTGTAGTAAGTATTCAGTATCCTGAAAGACTCTCAGTTGAAAGGAGGTACCAAGGATCCTTTTTACCAAGATAGACTCCTCAAACAGCAGATGAGCTTTGCACTGAAATTTTGGCATTTCCTTTTAAAAGTAAGTTCTTCTGTTTGAAAAGTTAAGAAAGTCTGGTGGTTATTTTCTTGAAGAAAAGAGTTGATGTGGCATAGTTCCTTGATGTTTGGGTTTGAGGGATAATTTCTTTCATTCCTAGGAATGATTATATATTTTAAAATAACTTCTAATTGTTCTCAAATATTTGTATAGCTGATGTATTCACACTCACTGAAGTTGCAAGTGTCTGAAATTGTCATATCTGGTAGGCAAAGTGTCCAACTTCTATAGCAAGCTAAGGGAAAGTGGTCTATAATATCTATATTTGTAGAGAGTGTTTTACAAATGGGTGATCACAGTTCATTGCTAGCAGAATTAAAATTGTTCTGTTTTATTTTTTTAGGAGACAGCACTTGGAAGAATGAAATCCATTACCTCTGTGTTGTTCTACTTTCATAGAAACACTTTATGGGCTTGCTTTGTATATTTGGTCTATGATAAAGCAGAACTATGTGCAAGATTTGTTCTGACTCCTTTGAGTGTTCCTATTGTATTTTTGCTGACATCCTGCATATAGGCATTTTTCTCTAGAATCTGGATGGTGGAGTTATTTTTGGGTCTCATAATAAATGTGGGTCATAAGTGAGATTCATGTTTACAGTCTATTATAACCCTTTGCTTTTGATACAAATTAAGGAGTTCATTAAAAAATCAATTCAATTTTGCCATCTTAATTTGACTAATTGCTACTTACAAATAGAGATCAAAATATAGATAAAAAATTGAGCATGATTCCAGAGTTCAAACAATAATCCTGAAATTTTAGTAAGTGTATCTACATCATATGCTTAGATTTATCATTGTTACTTTTTATTGTTTTTGTTCCTGTGTAAAAATTCCTGACAAAAAAGTAATTTCAGAAAGGGTTTATTTTTGGCCCATAGTTCAAATTACGGTCCATCATAATGAGGAAGTTGAGGCAGAAAATTTTTGAAGCAGTTGGTCAGAGCACTCACAAATTCAGGGAAAAGAGAACAATGAACTTATGTATTTATCTTATTTTCTCCTTGCACAATTCTGTATATCATTCTACTGAATGATGCTGACCACAATAAGCAGATCTTTCTACTTCAATTATAATCAAGATAATCCATGACATGATAGCTCAAGGGTGAGTTTTTATCTCACAAATGTGATAAGTTAGGTTAATCATTACAGGCCTCACTCACATTTCTCCATTCTCTCTTTAGTCAGACATCATGTGACTATTTTGTAACAAAGATTGATATATCTTACATATATAAATCACAAAAGTATGTACTATTTTCTTTTACTCAGTCCTAGGTACTTGTTCTCTGGTCTCACCAGAAGGTCTAGGATTTGACTTAGATATAATTCCCAAGGTAATGAGTGACAAACACAAGGCCTGACAAGCAAGTGCATTGATCTGCTTCATGATTCCTTCCTTTAATATATTGTGCTTTCTTTTCATTTTCAAGATTTTATTCCCCCTGCCCCTCCCTGGTCTACCCTCTGATTGTTCCACAAGCCATACCTCCTCCCCACACCTTGTCTCCATGAGGATGTCCCCTCCACCCCCCCTCCCTACCAGACCTCTCAACTCCCTGGAGCCTCCAGTCACGTGAGGTTTAGAAGCATCTCCTCTGACTGCACCCGGTCATGGCTGCATATGTGTTGGTGGCCTCATATCAGCTGGTGTATGCCGCTTGCTTGGTGGTCTAGTATTTGAGAGCTCTCTGGGGTCCAGGTAATTTGACATTGCTGGTCCACCTACTGATTTACCCTCCTCCTCAGCTTCTTCCAGTCTTTCCCTGAGTCAGCAGCTTCTGTCCATTGGTTGGGTGCAAATATCTGCATCTGACTCTTTCAGCTGCTTGATGGGGCTCCCGGAGTACGGTCATGATAGGTCCCTTTTTGTGAGTACTCCATAGCCTCAGTAGTAGTGTCAGGCCTTGGGACCTCCCGTTGAGCTGGATCCCAAGTTGGGCCTGTCCCTGGACCTTCTTTTCCTCAGGCTTCTTTCTATTTACATCCCTGCAGTTTTAGACAGGAACAATTATGAGTCAGAGTTTTCACTATGGGATGGCAACTCCTTCCCTCACTTGATGCTCTGTCTTCCTGCTGCAGGTGGGCTCCTATCCTCACTGTAGGGCATTTCATCTAAGGACCCTCGCTTTGATTCCTGAGAGTCTCTCACCTCCCAGATCTCTGGTGCATTCTGAAAGGTCCCCTAACCTCCTACCTCCTGAGGTTGCCTGTTTCCATTCTTTCTGCTGGCCCTCAGGGCATCTATCCTTTCCCTCACCCAATACCAGATCAGGTTCTGCTCTCCCCCAAACCCCCATCCACTTTCCTTCCAGGTCCTTCCTTCCTTACCTACTTGTGATTGTTTTCTTCTACCTCCCAAGTGGGACTGAGGTGCCCTCACTTGGGCCATTCAACTAATTGACCTTTTTGAGTTGTGTGGACTATATCTTGGGTATTTCTCTACTTTTATTTATTTATTTTTTGTCTAATATCCACTTATTAGTGAGTACCTACCATGCATGTCCTTTTGAGTCTGAGTTACCTCGCTTAGGATGATATTTTCTAGTTATATCCATTTGCCTGCAAAACTCAGGATGTCCTCGTTCTTAATAGCTGAGTAGTATTCCATTGTATAAATGAACCACATTTTCTGTATCTATTCTGTCGTGGGACATCTGGGCTGTTTCCAGCTTATAGCTACCACAAACAAGGCTGCTATGAACTTAGTGGAACATGTGCCTATGTGGTATGGTTGGGCATCTTTTGGTATAATCCCAAAAGTGGTATTGCTGGGTCTTCAGGTAGATGTATTTCCAATTTTCTGGGGGAACCTCCAGATCAATTTTCAGGGTGGTTGTACCAGTTTACAATCCTACCAGCAATGGAGGAGTGTTCCTCTTTCTCCACATCCTTGCCAACATGTGTTGTCACCTGAGGTTTTGATCTTAGCCATTCTGATTGGTGTAAGGTGGAATCTCAGGGTTGTTTTGATTTGCATTTCTTTGATCACTAAGGACTTTCAACACTTCTTTCAGTTTTTCTCAGCTATTCAAGATTCCTCTGTTGTGAATTCTCAGTTTAGTTCTATATCCCATTTTTTTGATTGGGTAGTTTGGTTTTGTGGTGGTTAGCTTCTTGAGTTCTTTATATATTTTTGATATTAGCCCTCTATCAGATATAGGGTTAGTGAAGATCTTTTTCCCAATCTGTAGGTTGCTGATTTGTCTTATTGACTATTATGTCCTTTGCCTTACAGAAGCTTTCCACTTTAATGAGCTTTCTTTTTAAATGTACAATATATATATGTTGTTCTTCCTCTACCACTCATCTCATACCCAGATTTTCTATTTCTTCTTTCTGGATGTAGCCTGGTGTATACCCCACAGCAACAGATTTCTTCTTCTATAAGCATCCAGATTTAGCCAATGCCCTATAGCCAGTATCCAGACTGACTGTCACTCATCTCCTGCTCCACCTATCCTGCAGCCAAGCTCCAGGTTTCCATCAGGACACACCCTACCTTCCCTACCTAAAATTATCCACAGGTCCCTTTTGGGTCATCTCCATATCCCACTAGGTCCCAAACTTACCACATCCTGCCTGGGTCCTACATCTTCGGACTAACTATAGTCTGACTAACTTGACCTGGGCCATGGCCAGCCTCTATTCCATGTAGTTGCTTGAAGGAGAGTGCCTCTATTATGCACATATGCTTGAATGTTTGGTTCCCAGTTGTAGTTCCCAGTTGTTTAGGAAGGATTAAGAAGTATGATATTATTGAAGATGGTGTGATCATGTTGGAGAAGGTATGCCACTAGGCACTGGCTTTGTGGATTCTCTCTGCCTATTTGCTGCTGGTTGCAAAATGTAAACTCTGAGTAACTGCTAAGCTTCATGCCTGTTTTCATACCACTCCCCACAATGATGTTCATGGTCCCATGGTAAAACTCTCTCTTCATAGAAATAGAAAAGTCACTAAGACAGTTTATAATTCCAGATCTTGAGATATATTACAGCGTTATAGTAATAAAAGCAATATGGTTCTGTCACATAAGCAAAGGAGACTGACTAATGGAACAAAAATAAAGTCCCAAGCATAAACACATTTAAATTCAGCCACTTCACGTTTGACAGGGATGAATGAACATATGCTGGAGCAAACAAAGCATCTTCAACAAGTGGTGCTGGCAAAACTAGATGCAAATGCACAGAAGACTAAATTGATACCAGTACCTAGCACCTAAGTTATGCAGGCAGAGTAACAGGTCCAGTATTGTGGCAGCTTTTCATGCAGGTATGATCTGTTGCTGAGAATTCACAGGTACCACAGAAGTGACACATCTGCGTGCTCACACACACACACACACACACACACACACACACACATATATACACACACAAATAAATAACTAAAGTCTTAGAAAAATAAAAATAGATGAAATATTTGAATGCATAACTTTAGTACAGTTAGTTGTTAGTATTATTTTTATTGACTGACAGGTCTGTTAATGCTCATAATATCTATAATTAAGTAGCGTACTTAAAAAATAATAAATGTATGGATGTATTTGAATGTCCTTTAAGAACTCTTCTCTTAACACCCAGTAGAATTTTGTTTGCTTCTTTGATTGATTTTCTTTTCTCACCACTAGCAGCACCACGACCACAGCTGTCATCTTCATCATTGTTGTTTCATTGTCATCATCATCATCATCATCATCATCATCATCATCATCATCATTATTTTGCATGCATGGGATTTTTTCCTGCGTATAAGTATATTTACCATGTTTTTACCTAGTGCTCCCAGAGATTAGAAGGGAAAAAATCAATGAATGAAAATAACAAATTAGTTCAATAAAATATAAGATGGGAGCCAGAAAGTTGACTAATGAAGTAAAGGTGCTTTCTGGCAAATATGATGACCTGAGTCCAATCTAAACCCTTAAATGAAAGCTATAATTGTGAGGCACTTTTACTCAGGATCAATTCCATGTCCTGCAGAAAAGCAGCTGATATCCATAACTTCTGTGGTCTTACTGTGAAATGCATGGTAGCCTGGAACTCACAATGTCATCTCGACTATCTTTAAACTTACTATGAGTCTTCTGTTTCAGCCTCACAAGTACTAAGACTAAAGAAATAAATCACCACATGGGATTTAATGAAAATTCTCTTTTAAAATATCACTCAACAACTTCTTGAAACTTATAAAGTGTGAACATCTGACCATGAGACTCTATGTGGCCATGCATTTACCTTAAGCTGTATATCAAACAGCTGATACTTGTCCATAGCCGAAAAGGCATTTGTGCCCTGCTACAGGCTATCTCCAATTAAAACTCCTTAAATGTGATCACAGACAGAGAATATCTGAAAGCAATCATTAGTTACAGATAACGATTGTCACAGCCTAACCACTAGAGCTTCATTTCTACTCTCTATTTAACTCATTCTTAACGGTTGATATAAAAAGCTTCATGAATAACTGGATGAAGCACAAAATGGAAACCTGATTTATGTATAATAACTTTTATTTTCTTACTGTGTAAGATAATGGTTCCTTGGCATGACACTAGAACACTATTCAGAGGTGTCTTGAACACCTACAGGGAAGGTCTCTTATTGTACAAGATATATTAACAAGCAGATATCATTCTTTCTCTATGTGGAAAACAAGATGTTTTGAGACTAGCATCTATGTGGATTTAAGCAAAAAACTCATCCTATAATAGGAGATTTGAAAATAACAAGTATGTTGAATATTAGACTCCCTAGAGCAGTATCTAGTCTCCTTCTGTGTATTCACTAGGCTGTTTCTGCTGCTACAGTGTTTCTGGAATTAGAACCTTCCTTGGATTTTATAATTATTGTCTACTATGTTTCTTTCACTCTTTCATAAATATAATGAGCTGTTGTTATGTTATCAGTAAAATTTTCCTTAAATTATCACAGTATTTACATGATGAGAAACAAATCAAGAGAGTGATAATGTTCTTTAGAAATATTATTACAAAGTATTTCCTCTGAACAAATTACATTATTTGGTGTTATTCTTTTAATTTTATTTTAGAACAGTGACAAATCTAGATCAAATATCTATATATTTTAATAATAATAATAATAATAATAATAATAATAATAAATAATGAAAACTATGTAATTTCTCAGAAAATTGTAGCCCACCTGATGAAGAGAACAACACAGCTTACAGGAAAGTTGTCACATTTTTAATTGTTCTCTTTCATTAGTAGTTATACAGTAAGTGTATTTATCTGAAAAGAAGTGCAGATTAGTACTAGAGTTACTAAAATCAATCCTCAAAAATCAAGATGAATGACAGGTTGAGTAAATTCAAGATAGAGCAATCCGGAAAGTTTTAATAAGCACTTGTCTTTATTCATTATGAATATAAAAATATGAATACATTTCATTCCCTATATTAGGTTATTATGGTCTAAATACTATGGAACTCTGAGTATCAGTAGGCTAGCAGTTCTCAAGTTGTTGGTCTCAGGACTCTCGTGTACACCTTAGTTTTCTGTCCATTGGTTTGTATTCTTTGAAAATTTCATACATGCATACAATACACTGTGGTCACACACATCCCCCATCTTTCCATGGTTTCTCTCACCCCCCAACAGGAAGTCTCTTGCTCCACTGCTTTTCATCATCATATATTTCTGTTTTGTTTGTGAACCATGATGGCTAATCAGAACCGTCTCTGTCAGAACGAGTGTGGAGGAGTGTCCATTGGAGCATCAGTGACTACTCCATTGGAGAAAATGATAACCTCTCTCTTAGCAACTCGCAACAAGCCTTGACAAAACTAGTTCACCCGGGATCACTACTGGATATCATAGGCGGGCCACTCTCCAGGTTTTGCCTGATTCTTGATTGGCTCTATATAGTACAGGCCTTATGCAGATAACTCCAAGTGAAGGGATTTCTTGGTTTACATGGCCATATCATGGCTAGAAGACAAAATTTCGGGGACCACCTTCTCCAACGACAGCTCCTAAATTCTTTCCACTTACAGATGACCACTCCACAGTCACTTTCACTATTATGACTAGCCACACATTTGTCTTTTTGCCACCTTGCTGTCAAATCCTCTATCATTCTGAAGAAATGATAGAGAATTATTGTGTGAGATATATTCAATATTTACCACTTTAGAGGTTACAGAGAACTATTTAAATTATATGAATGTAAGAGATATATATGCATATCATTGCAATGACGCAATAGTATCAAAATAATTCTTGCATTCAAAGAAACAGGAATTTTCCAGGGCCTCACAGCAAGAACTAACAATGCAGCTTAAGCCTTAAGACTGATGTCTTACTCTTGCTGTCAGCCTGCATGTAAGAGGGAAATGTATAACAATAAACTGTACTTGCCTTGAGTTTCCCAAATAATCAAATTTTTCATCTTAAGCTAATGCATAGCTGTAATGCTAAGTTATGTGTTCTTCTAGACCTATGACCAGAGTGTGTGATAAGAAGTTCTGAATATAAAATAAATTGAAAACACCCATGTAAATATTCACAATAGATATTAGATAAAACATGGATATAGTTTGATATGGTTTTTTTGCAGTGATATTTGTAGAATTGTTCATTGTCTGTGTCAGTTGTACTCATTTGGACTCAGTGACTTAATCCCTTAATAATTTCTGTAACGTATGCTTCAGTCCTTCTTCCTAAATAACTTCTGTGCTGGTCATTAAAAGAGTAACACACACACACACACACACAGAGAGAGAGAGGGAGAGAGAGAGAGAGAGAGAGAGAGAGAGAGAGAGAGAGAGAGATTTTCACAGATAGGAGACAGGATAATAGGATATAGAATTCAGGGAAGCTAAGATTCAGACTCATACTGCAGGCAGACAGGAGACAAAAAACACAGGGATAGAAAAGTGTCAAATTAAAATCAGTGACTACTCTTAGTTAAACTACCTCATGGGAAGCACTTTTAATCTATTCTCCTTAGTGTGATGCTTACTCATTATTGGTGACTGTTTTTCACTACTATATTCAAACCACACATATCCTTAGTTTCCAGAGTGCTGGTGTCACATGTCTTGTAAACTCTGCTTATCTCCACTTTACACACAAGAGTGAAATAGACCTAGGACAGCAAATAATGACTTTGTATATTATTAAAATAATTTGAATTCCCTACTCTGTGAGGAGGAGCATTGTAGAATTCAGAGATTATATTTTGAAAAATGTAATAGAAGAAATTTTTAAATATAGCAAGTCCAAGACTTTATAAGACAAAAATATAATTTTGTTTAAATATTGACATGAGCCTCAGAGTTCCTAAAGCACTGTCCTGGGATGTGTTCTTTGTGATTAATCTTGCCCTAGTTACATACAAAAAAGAAGTTGAAATTCAGCAAATTCAATAGTGTCTAGATTGAACAGTATTGGAGGTCATCTCAAAGAACTTTAAAATATAGCAATATATAATAGAATATTGTTATCAATGAATAAAAATTGACTTGAATATAGTACAGGTTCATGTATTTCAGAGTATTTTGTTCACAGTCAACATACTGTCATGAATATTTTCAAATTTTTGTTAAGAACACTGAGGACATAGCTTCTGCACATATAAACTCATAGCAATCATGGTTATCTATTACATACTATTCCAGCATGGCAAGGGAGGGACTCTCAAGGCCTTATTCCAGCTGAAGGGCTCTTGACAGATGATGGTTCTTACAGGTGAAACATATGGGTGTGGCTACTGGCAAGCTCCTAGTTCTCCAGTAAATAACTCTACACACATGTTAGTAGGATAACACTAATATAACTCAAAAAGTAAGAAATAAGGATAGAAGGAAATAAGAAAAATAGTTTAATAATACCCTGAAACTCAAAATAGCAACTTTCTACATCTATTTATATAAGTACTTTTGTATGAATGAAAGACTGAAATAAAATTGCTAAAATTTTATTTATGTTAATTTTAAAATTAAATATATCCATAATTTCTTTTAGTTCTGAAATTTTATGTGTCCATAAAATTAAATATGATTACATATACCCCCATATCATTTTCTAAATGATCTCCATTTCCCCCTCTATAACTCTTTGAACATGCTGTTATTATTACCCAATAATTAGAGTAATTTCAGTGCACATATACATGGATTTGAGCCGATTAACTAGAGGTCAAGAAACATACCAGTAGTCATATCCTTGAAGAACAATTCTCTCTCTTCCCAAAATTATTCAATGACAAGAGCTCCTCAGTAAAGGGTAGGGCTTGGACATCGTCTGCCCAGTGTATACCATGATTTGGACTGTGCTGAGTTTGTGTAGGTCTTGTACAGATAATTATAACTACTATGAATCATGGTTGTGATTATCATGGAATGTCCATAGGATAACATTCACAACCTCCTTCTGTACCCTCCAGCTCTTATACTCTTTTACCCACCCCCCAAGATTTTTCCAGAAACTTGGTGATGATAGGGTTACTATAAATTCCATTTTAGGACTGAACACTCAGTCACTTATTCTCAGCATTTTTGACTAGCGATGATCTTTCCAATGACTGTCATATATGACAGAAGGATGCGTCTCTGACTATGTTTGAGTTCTGCCCTAAACACTCAATCAAATAACAATATCAGGTTATACACTTCCACCTATGAGTTCTATAGTCATGCATTTATTTTACTAAGATGAAAATCTCCCCTATAGTCCAGGCCTCATATCCAATCAAAGAGTAGTTACTTGTACACATATAGTTCTACTTTTGTACAAGTTAATATTAGAGCATGCAGAGTCTAGAGCTAAATAAAACCTCTGATGTCCTTTCTTCCCCAGTAGCCAGAGTAAGACCTTAAGAAACTACAAAAGCTAGCCATTATGTGTGATATGTTCTGGTAAGATGGAGATTAACTTCTTTATGTTCAGCAGCTAAAGGGTGCATTTTCTTCAATAATATGGTCTTTCTATGTAGATATGATGGTGACTAAAGACAACAACAACAAACTGTTTTGTTTTGGAGAATCTTAAAGCTTTTCTTGCTAATAATTCATAGAAAGGTATCCCATGATTTGCATTCTAATTCTCATTTAGAAACCTACATATTCTGCAAGGAGCATTGTTCAACTCTTCATGGTATTTCTGTTTGATCCCTTTAATCTTTTTCCAAGTTTTATTTTGAGATTAGCTTGCTAGTTAGTAGGTTTACATAGTTGCTCAACATCATCTATGATAAGGGAAGTGGACATAAGAATTACTTAGAGACTATCTCATCCATCACAAGAAGTACAAATAACAATAGTTGCTGTCTTGGAGAAGGTGAAGGTGTACCATTTATATATTGATGGTGGGAATGTGTATTAGTGAAAAAACTTGAAATCTGTCTTGGAGTTTATAAAGAAAACTAGAAATAGAACTTACCTATGGCCCATCTCTATCACTCCTGGGCATAATTCCTACAGACATTTTATCCTACCACAGGGACATTTGCACATTGATGTTCATTGTGCTCTATTTAGAATAGCTAAAAAATGTAATCAAGTAGATGTCTATCAAAAGAAGAAGGGATATAAAAAAACAAGGCATAGATACACAGTGGAATTTTACTCAAAGACAGAAAATCATGATTTGCAGGAAAGTGGAAGAAACTGAAAAACAATTATACTGAGTGACTTAAATCAGGCCCAGATAAGTAGGTATGCTGCCTGTCATGTATGGATCCTCACCCAAAATTCTGTATTTAGTGAATTAAATTTGGAACAGAGATAGAAGCCAGAAAGTTAGGACAAGGCCTTTGCAGGGAGATGTGGGCAAGTTGTTGGGGGAGGGGCAGTGCACTATGGGTAAAATCAAATTGTGAGATACAATGCTGAAACTTACAAAGTTTATTAGTGAGGAACCTATAGGGGTAATCAAGACATGAAAGCAAAGAGTAAGTCAAAAAAAGCAGACATTAAAAGCCATACATAAGCTTACTATCTTACAATTCAATTTAAAATAAAAAAGATTCTGTGCAATATAGTGAAAAAAAACAAAATACTGAGAAAGGAAAAAAAAAAAAGAAAGAAAAACATATGTGAAGATAAAGAAAGGGATGTATGTGTAAAGCATAAAGCAGGAGTTGAGGGGGAGGATTTGAGATAGAGGTGAGGGTAGTGGGGGAGGAGGAGAACCTGAGCTAAGGATGTGTGAAATTCTTATAAATATATGTTATTTTGAGAAATGTCCTCTCTCAGTAAGAGATGTTATTTTGCCATTTTTTTTTTAAAGAATAATCACCATAGGTTCCTATCTAGTGAGAGTTTTCTATATCTGGCCATATCATTGGTTTTTATTTGTTGTTTGTTTCTTTTAAAGAAATAAAAGGTCAACTTTTTTGGATCTAAAAGTACACGTGATGCTAGAAGAAAATGGGGACACAGCTGGCTCCTAAATCTTTCTTTGTTAAGTAGGATTGAAACCAACAAAACATTCAGTTTTTTACATGATACATTCACATTCTCAAGCTTCTGGAAGAAACAATTACATTAAAGTAAGTCCAGTAAATAAATTCATAGTGTAGATACCATATGCTTGGGAAGACCTTGGTCTTTATTCCAATTCATTTGAGTAATGTCTGTGTTGTTTTGGTTACATTTTCTTTGAAAACTTCAAATCAACATGATAAACACCTATTGGGGTCTATTACATACCAAGGACTAAGTTGATCACTGGAGACAGAGATAGAAACTGGAGTATTTTTATCCTTTGTAATTATGATATTTTAATGTTTAAAGAAATGATATTTTTAAAACTCCTGCAACATAATTCATACATAATTCCAATTACTAATCAATAAGTACCTCATATTTGTCATAATTCATTGTCAATGTTTAATACATTTGGTTTTTAACACATCCCATATTAACCTAGGTGCTACTGCCATTAGAACCCAGCATATGTTTATTATTGTGTTTGCCTTGATAATTGTTATAATAAATATGACTAAAAATAGATTTTTATTTAGTATAGTTCATTAGTGTCTTATTACAGACTATTTCACAATTAATTGGCAAAGTATTAAAAATACAGAAGAACATGATCGCCTTACTCCTGAAAAATCTGAAGAGGAGCATTTGGTTTCTTATGTTTTGTTTTGTGGTAATTGTTAACATGTCTTAACTTACGTTCATTTTCTATTGCATTGAATCCATGGCCAATGACACTCTAAAACAGGTAGAGCTACATAGTTGTTTCAGTGAAAAAAAAGTAAATGACTTATTGTATTGTTCAATGGTAGTTATATGCTAGAATTATTGACATCAAATTGTAAAATATGATAACTATCAAATGCTATGGTAAAGACTTACATGTTAGAATTTATTCTTAAAATTTACATAGCTTTATCTGTTTGCCATGTGTCTCAAAACACACTCTTGTATTTATGTACTTTGACCATGTATTTCCAGACTAGTAACCATGTCTATTTCCTTTCTCAATATCCAACTAGTCTTTTTAGATGACACAAAGGTATCAGCTGCAAGATAGATCACTTGGTAAATGCTCTTACTGCCAAGCTTAATAACCTTAATTTGATGCACAGGACTTTGTGGTGAAAGGAAAGAGCCAACTCCTGATGGTATCTTCTGATCTCTAGACATACCTAAACACAGATAGATTGATAGATAGATAGAAAGATAGATAGATAGATAGATAGATGATACATATATAGATGGGTAAATAGATGATAGATAGATAGGTAAATAGCTAGATAGATTAGATAGACAGCCAGACAGAGGAGTAGATAGTAAGGGAGCATAGCTAGGAAAATGATTATAACATAAAGTACAGCCGGGTGTATAATCAATTCTCACTCAGGAAATTTTACTAGAATAATGATGGTTTAATTCATTTTTAAAAGAATTAAATAGTAGATATTAAGTTAAATGAAAGGAAAAACATATTCAATATATGGAGCAAAGTATGGAGAATTATAAAATAAGTACTAAATTATAAATATTGGGATTGCCTTGGAGTATAAATGAGCAAGAACAAGGTATACAGAAAGAGAAATTACATATAGATTCCCAAAAGGAAAGGTGGAATATTGTGTAGCAGATCTCTAGACAACTATAGCATTATTTTGAATATGAATGATGTTTGCCTTTGATCACTGTTGACTTCTCCCAAGATGAAAGAAATTCTTACTGCTTACACATTTCTTTAATTTCCACTATAATTTCATAAATTATAAATGTAAGTTTATAAATTATACCTGCACTAAAATGTAATTCTTAATAATATCTTCTGGATTTTGAACAAATATTTCATTATATATACCACATCAAGGTTTTTACAAACATTTCTGACCAATTTCTACCTTCCCCATTTTTCCTCTGCTCCATAAATTGTTATGATTGTTCATACTTTCTCTACGGTGTAACAAATTACATGTTTCTCCCTTTCCTTTTCGAGATCTCTTGAAAAAATTTGGTCACATATCATGTTTACAAATAATTCATTTGTTCTCATCAACACAGGATTTCGTCACCATTTCTAATGCAAGCAAATTCTGTTTAGAGTGCAACCTGCTGCTCAAGGAAGCAATGCTCTTTGAACCCATTCAGAAGTCTCCTAGATCTATTGAGGTCTGCTTTGCAGAGAAGAGAGACATATACATTGAATAGGATGTCTTTGTGGGTTTAGTGAGATGATGTAACCTCACCAACCAGACAGAAAAAGCTATTATTCTTACTTATAAGTTGATAGGAATATACAGACCCCTTTAACTTCAGTAAGAAGAATATGACCCACATAAAAACAGGAAAGGATTCTTTTGTCATGTGCTTACTAATCCTTTAAAATCAGCTCTCTAACAGTCCCAAGCTATACAGACAAGGTGGTAGGAAAGTATTATATAGGTTTCTTTGTAATTGCCCAGATAATGTAAGATACATTTGGGATACCAAACTATTCGCTTTATAGACCAAGGCTAAATTTATTCTTTTACCAGATTGTAGAATATGACATGTCTACTTATTTATTATAATTCTCATTTTGATCTTAATTTTCAGTGTTAATTTAGCAAGATCAAATGTTCTAGGCCCCTGGGTTTTTGAAACTTTGTTCTTGTTTGGTTTATTTTTTCCTCATTCCTTCAGTTAATTAAATTTAATACTTTGCTGCCTTTGCTGTTGCTGATGAAAATCTCATTATCTATCTACTTGCCATGCATTTATTGTAGTATTCAAAAATGATTTTTTCTACTACTTTAAAGAACTTTAGGTCTTATTATATAACATTTGAAACTATCATACATGTATGCAGTGTATTGTGATCAGATCTGCATTACTTTCTCTTATCTCTTCCTACTCTTAAATACCACATTCTTTTCTCCAACCAGTCCTCCATCTACATCCATGCTTTATGTTTTGCACAGGTCTACTGGTCAAAGTTCCTGTCTATTCCTGGTTCTATAGGCCATGCCATATGCAGGTTGGACTCAGGGGATTCCTTCCTACCTTCCAACTCTTTTCATCTTTCGTTCACCTTCTCCACTACATTTTCTAGGTCCTGGACTTCCTGATTTAGATGATCTGTTTAGTCATCCAATCTCAGTATTTTGACCAGTTACAATTCTCTGTATTAACTACTGCCTACTCCAAAGACAATTTTCTCTGGCCAAGGCATATAACAGTATTAGTCTAAGAGTACATTAAAAAAACAGTATATCTATATTTATTTATTTTAATATTAATACATTCCTCCCTAAGGCCTATGACATCCTCACCTATAGAATTTTTCCAGATTTACAGTACCATGTATGTCTTTCTTCTCACAAAGACTTCCATCTAAATGGATAATGGCTTTGATACCATATATTAATTTTTACTTAGAAATTAGCATGTTGCTTTAAATAAAGGGATGAATATCTTTTATTAATCCTGGAGATTTGTAAACTAATATATATATATATATATATATATATATATATATATATATATGTGTGTGTGTGTACTTGTGTGTGTATTTGTGTGTCTGTTGTGTGTGTATGTGTATAACCTATCCATAGTGATAACTTCTGGCATAAATGAGATCAATAAGCAGAAGCTATGTGGTATATGTCAAAAATAAAGGGAGCTAAATACACTTGGGGTTCTATATTTAACCAATGGTTTCAATTAAAAAGTTATTTGATTTTCTGACCTTGTCATCTGTTTCTGTGCTTACTAATTAAACACAATCTAACTAATATCTTTGAGAATATTTTTCAAATATCAGTAAAAAAGTTTAAAAACAATATTTTATCATTTGTAATTAACTATTAAAATGTGAGTGTAAATATATTCTTAATAAAACTTTCTTTTTACCCTTTAATTAAAAAATAGACTATTTTCTCATATAATATATACTGATACAACTTTCCCTTCCCTCAATTTTTCCAGTTCCTTCCCATCTTTCCTCCACTCTGGATCTACATTCTTTCTGTCTCTCATAATAAAAGAACAAGTTTCTAAGGGAGAAAAACCAACATGACAAAATAAAATATATTATATTTAAAAATAGAAAGAAACTAATCATGGCTGAAGAAAGTAACCCAACAAAAGAAAAAGAGCACCAAGAAAAGGCACAAGAATCAGAGACCCACTCACTCTCACATACAGGAGTCTCAAAAAAAATACTTAGCTGAAAGCTGTATATGCATAGGATCTGGAGCAGACCTGTGTTGACCCTATGGTTCCTACTCTAGGCTCTGTGAGCTCATCTGAGACTTGTTCTGCTAATTCAGAAGGTGTTGTTCTTCTGTGTCCTCAATCTCCTCTGCCTCTAAAACTGTTTCTGCTTTTCCTTCCACACGTTTCCCTGAGCTCTGTGGGGAAGGATTTGATGGAGACACCTGATTTAGTGCTATGATTTCCAAGGACTCTCTCCCTTTTTGTAGTGTCTGCCTCTGTTTCCAATTGTTAGAGCAACGTCTCTGACAATAACTAAAGGCACTGCTCTATGGGTATAGTAGAATATCATTAAGAGTCATTTTATTAATGCATTTTTAAGACATACTAGTCTGTGGTATATTTAGTTACTAGTTCTTGTTCACCTAGTGTTGGGTTTGAGTTCTGTGTAATGGAGTGGGCTTTAAGTGAAATCAGATATTGGTTGGTTACTCTCACAAGTTCTATGCTATCATACTCCTAGTATATCTTGCATGCAGGATAAATTTTAAGTCAAAAATTCTGTGGCTGGGTTTGTGCTTACATTTCTTTTGGGTATGGTGAAGAGTATCTTCCTCCTACATTTTAAAGTTTCATTTGAATCATTCTGTATTCATTCACAACTTGAATGAAAACAGAACTTCATTTTTTGATATTAAAATCCCAAGATTATATAATGTATTATAAATTGTTACATAGTGTAAATGAAAAACACCCACAGTATAGACTAGCAGTATCAATCTTGAGTCAATGCTCAGCTGATAAGCCCCTCTGTGCCTGGATAGGCTCAGAAATGACACTCACCTATTCTTTGCTTACTTTGTGCTTGGACAAGTCAGGGTACTACCTGAAAAGCAGAACAAGAGACTATAATTACAGGTTAACTTTTAGGAGAATGAATGAAATCTCATATGTTTTACTGACTCTGACTTTGATTGCATGGGTTTGCTCTAGAAGAAAGGACCATCTCCCTGGAGCTTCACATAAGGTCCCTGAGATAGAGCAGGGAAGCTTCAACAACTGTCTCTTGCTCAACAATATGAGCCAATATGTAAATGAAAGTATATATTAATTCAGTATATACCAACAATGTCTCCACCTTCTCTCTCTATTAAATTCTTTCATAATTAAAGGTTATTATTGTAAATGCAGATGAATCTAAACAAACGGCAAATTTACAAGACCACCACACAGGGTTTGTCATCATAAGATCTTGCAATATTATTTAGTAGTCCATGAAAAATTCAAAATTGGTAAAGCTAGAATATGGTTATAAATAATTAAAGTAATGCAGTATGCAAAGAATTTAAATATGACGTTACTGATGTTATTATTTTTCTTGTCAATGTAGTTGACACAGAACTTTCATTTAGTGTCATATAGAAAAGTAAAGAAAAATAATGAGAAACAAAACCTATTAATTGTTATCTAATGTGAATGTTTAAAGTGAATATGTTTTAAGCTGAAATTGAGGAAAACATATGTAAATTTTTATTAATGAGAAAAAGACAACTCTATATCTAGTATCAAATTAAAAACTTATACATTTAAAATGCATAATTGGTTCGATTCTTCCTCTTTCTTTGGCTCTTACATTCTATCCCACCTTCTCTTCCACATTTTTTCCTGGGTATTGGCATCAGGAAGGTTTAGTAAAAATGTCTCATTAACGAGTTATTTATTCTTTGCACTTTGTCTAGGTATGAGTCATTGCAATGACTGCTACCTACTGCAAAAAGAAGCTTTTGTTATCAAGCTTGGGACAGCCCCAGTTTAAATCTATACATAACCATTTAGAATGTAGTTTGACTGAATAATCATTTAGCAGAGTAACAATCATTGGCTCTAACCAAGGGTACAGGTCTCTCTCACCTTCATCATTGGCTTTTGACTGAGATATGAATGTGGTGCTGTGGAGCTGGCCTCAAGTCATTTGAAAGAGCAGTTGGTTACGCATAACAATCATTCCACTTAAAAAGCATAGTACTCAAGTAAAATGCACAGGCACTCACAGAGGCATGGCTAATAAGACAGTTTATACATGTGCACACACAGGGCACACATGTTTTTTCGGGTCAGAAAATATCTTTCCAGAGTCAGTTCTCTTCTCCGTAAGATGTAGGTCCTGAGGATTGAACTTACAGCCAAACTTGGAAGCTCCTGTGTATACCAGTTGAGTCATCTCCAAATCACTCCTTGATGTTTGTCAAGTAATCATTTTGAACAGATAGTGTTTTATATTAGCAAAATAAAGCCACAAATTAACGCTGTTTATTACTATGTTGTCATGTAGAAAAATTTTGGTTGACTCACAGAATGCAGATTATAAAATTGTGGAACAGGCTTCAGATTACCTCTGATTGTACAGATTTATGAATAAGTATTAAGTGAGAAACAGAGACAAATTTCTTATAGCAGACATAAAACTAGAAAAGAAACAGATGAGAAGGAAATTTTAGCAAATTGCCTTTTTCTTTTTTAATAACAAAGACTATAGTACAAAGGGGGAAATACCTTTTGTATGTAGCTTCAAAGGATGTAGTTCATGTTCTTTCTAAACTGGCAAATGGATATGAGGTCACTCAATTTTGAAAAATGTTTGATCTCTACTTCTTATTAATTAATATGTATATTTAATAGGAGAATGTTCTAGTAGAGACCAAGGACTTTTTGATTTGTAAGCAAATGACCTAAAATCAAATATCTGCATGTTATGTTTTCTCAAGCAAGCCTGCTTTAATAGTGAGCACATGAGCTTAGTGTATATATATATATATATATATATATATATATATTAATTACTTCTCACTTCTCTACTACAAGAGATTCTTTTTCACGGTTACCCACAGGCATATTCATATGCCCAGGAATTATTTATGTAAGTAATTGCTAGAGTACACATTAGCATATAATTATTAATATATTAATATTAATAACTCATTTTACCTACAGAAATAGGTGATTATACTAATGAGCAGTGTTAAACTTGTTCTCATGATAAATTAATCCCATATAAAGCAAGTTGTAGATTTGCCAATAAATTATTTCAGTTTGCATGCCTTTACAAAAACAATGTAAGAAAAATGCCATGAAAACCTCACCTACTATGTAATTCGAATGACAGACTACATTATGAGTCTGATTTATACAGACTAGCCAAATGTGGTAACCTTGAGAAGAGGATAAAAACAAAATCAAATGCTCGGAAATTCAATGTCAACAGATTTTTGTTTACACATTGCAATATACATTTAAATATGTACTGTACATAAAACACATTGCATAGATATATGAGTTTATTTTGAAATAATGGAGTCATTTAAACCAAATATACCTAATAATATCAGACTTGGCACTGGCAAAAATAAATGAACTGGATATTTGTCCTTCAGAAATATGTACAGTCCCCTTCCATAGTATAAACTTGTTACTGTTAGATATAATTCTCCAGCCTTCTGAAGGTGGGAATCATCTTGTAACCAAGCCATAGGCAGTGGAATGAATGGTGGCAGTATATGCCGATTACTCATATCCTCTTAAACTCTCCCATGATATTTGTTCATGTGGCCAATTCAGTGTGAGCCCTCAGGCAGATCTTGAAATGCATACATGGAATGTGGCAGAGTCCTTATCTTATCAGCTTCACCACTTTAGCCATGCGTGGACAAATGTGTGAAAGAGAAAGCCTATTCATTTTCCAATAAATGAATTTGGATACTACAAATATGACCATAATAAGCTAATAAAATTCAATGATTATGAATATCATTCTGATTGACAAGACCCAATTTTTCCTTTTCTTAAATATTTCAATATTGAAATAGTTGGCAAAAGAATCATGTGTTATTGATATTTATAAAGCTAGCTGAATGTAAGAATGTGACTATGTTTTGTGTGTATGTTTGTGTGTGACTTGTCATGATTAGGACACTGAATTAAAAACATGCTTCATATAACATCAATTTTGACTTTGGAACAATAATTGTGAAATCTTAACCCAGGATTTAAATGCTGTGAGTGTATTATTATATCTACAGTGAGAAGTAGAAATGTAAGTAAGCACCCCTCTCTACATGAGGAAGACTGTGATGTGTTGGTAACAACCAATAGTATGGGGATGAAGTCAGGATCAATAACAATCTCAGTCTCAGAAATACACTGAAAATTATCACATGTAATATATTCCAAGAAAAGGACTTTTGTGTTTCCACAAACATGAGAAAGGACGGGAAATTCAGGCTACAAGTAAAGTAGTTTGCTTTCCAGTAAAGAAGTGGAGAATACTCTGGAAAACAACAAGCAACAACAAAAACTTTCTGGGGTAAAATTCAGGTTTTAAACATGCAAATGTTCTCAAGGAAGCAGCTTCACAAGTAAGATATATGAGATTCTCATAGCGTGAAAATGAATGCAGATGAAGACTAGAAACTTCTGAGAAACAATAACAAATTTATGAAAGAAACAACAGATAAGGGACTCCCTGAATTCATAAGGATGTTATGGTATCTACTTTTAGAAGATACATATATATATATTTGCTGATTCTCTCCAAACAGAAAATAGGAAGAGACGCTCATATTAGCTTTTTAATCAATTGTGTAGTATATGGATGACTATATGCTTCCTCTCTCTTTATTCATCAAATAAGTCCTGGATCTAAAGATAACTTAGAGAGAAGAAGTGCATAGGTGAGAGGTTGTCATTTCAGTAAATGGTTGCAGAAATGTTTATGGTCCCAAGTACTCCTTTAGAATATTGTCAGTTATCTAACAAGACAGGGCCCCGAAATCCCTTCCCTGTAGGGTGCTTTCTGTTCTGAGCTATGGAGAAAGTTGGAGTGCTGCTATGTGCCTTATGCTTCATGCTAAGGAAGTTACTGGCTGTGCTGACTTCTTTCCTTCCCCTCATCTTTTTCTGCCTCTCCCTCCTCATCCCTCTCCACTCAATCTGTCATGCTCACAAACCTTCACTTTGGAATGGATCCTGATATCAAGTTCTGAAGAAGTGTGTGCTAGCCCACAAAGAGAAATCTCATGTAGAAACCCCGATTTAAATGAACAGAAGTACATAGCCAACTTCTTTTTTTTTTTTTTTTAAGGAGCTTTTTTTTTTTTTTTTAAAGATTTATTTATTTATTTCATGTATATGAGCACACTGTAGCTGTCTTCAGACACATCAGAAGAGGGCATAAGATCACATTGTAGATGGTTGTGAGCTACCACGTGGTTGCTGGGAATTGAACTCAGGACCTCTGGAAGAGCAGTCAGTGCTCTTCACCTCTGAGCCACCTCTCCAACCCCCATAGCGAACTTCTAACAGAAACTTTTCGGCACTTAAGCTCCTATCCTTTTGTCTTTCTCTCTTTTTTTTTATCCTTCAATCTTGTTTTACAGTCTAGTCTTTATCCCCCTCCGGGTCTGCCCTCTTACTAGTCCTCATCCTATAACTCTTCCCCACATCTCCCCTTCTACAAGAAGATGTCCCCACACCGAACCCCCTCATTAGATGCTGAAAAAGCATTTGACAAAACACAAAACTCCTTCATGTTAAAAAGTCTTAGAGAGATCAGGAATTCAAGGCCCATACCTAAACATATTAAAAACCATATACAGCAAAACAACAATCAATATCAAATTAAATGGAGAGATGAAGAAATCCCACTAAAATCAGGGACAAGACAAGGATACCCACTCTCTCCATATCTCTTCAATATAGTATTCAAAATTCTAGCTAGAGCAATAAAACAACAAAAGGAGATACAAAGGATACAAATTGGCAAAGAAGAATTCAGGTATCACTACTTGCCGATAATATGATAGTATATATAACTGACCCCAGAAAATCTACCAGAGAAATTCTATAGCTGATAAACAATGTCAGCAAGGTGCTTGAATATAAAATTAACTCAGTGAAATCAGTAGCCTTCCTTAATACACATGAAAAATGGGCAGAGAAAGAAATTAGGAAAACAACATCCTTCATAATGTTCACAAATAATATAACATATCTTGCAGAAACTCTAACCGAAGATGACTTTCATTTGAATTTCTGAGTGTTGTTAAACAAAGCACTGTCTCTCCCACTTCAAGTTCGTGACTCTCAGAATTCACAGATGTTAGGCATGGTTTGTTGCTGCAAGAGGCTCAGTCAAGACTGTTTTACTATCTGTTCTTAATATGTACTAGGATGATCTAGATTAGATTTTTCTTTCCTTTATTTATTTGACTTTTAAATTAGTAAAGAATTTGGGCTACCAAAGACCTTCAAATAACAATCTTTGGCTGTTTCTCAGTGTATCAACTTAATCATTGTTATAAACTTATATAAAATTGTAGACCTTTGCCTTAAAAGTCATAAGAAATTATCATCCTTGCTTTTTCATTATTATGTGCATTATTGTTTGTTTCATGGTGCATTAGTTATCTCCAGACAGATAACAGATTTCCACAAGTTTAGAGGCTTTGGTACCCATTTATCACCTCATGATTTCTTTAGGTTATAATCTGAACATAATTTACCTAGGCTCTTTGCTATCAGTGTCACTAGGCTGAGGGGAAGGTGGCATACCCATCTGGAACATGACTATGAAAGATTTCACTAGCAAATGTCCTTAGACAAACAGATGAAAACATTTTAAACGTATTGGAGCTTATTTACTTATTGCTAGCAAAAGCAAACAACAATAAACCCCATACAACAACAACATCATCAACAACAGCATCAACAACAATAGCAACAATAACAGCAACAACAAATATCTCCCAGAATCTGTTCTATACACTTTTCATTCAGGAATTTCTCAGGTAAGGTCAAACTATGACAAACCACCTTTTGATTAACCTAAAGTCCAAAGAGTCAGAGACTAATTTACATCTGTAATACCCATTTACTTTCTCCATGTATCATAATCTAATCAAGAAAATGACATCCTGTCACCTTTAGAATATTTTATTTATTACCAGCAATTATGGGTTCTATCAAAATCAAGGGGAGTAGATAATACAAAGGCTAGTCTCCTTAATTATAATGTAAAGATTGAGAAAGAATTGATCTAATGATCAACCTAATTATATTGCATATGCCAACATATATTTGAAAGCCACCCAATGATGGACAAAATCTTTAATTTGTGTAGAAAGAAGAATTTATCTTAATAAAGAGTGAATCTTATGAGTACAACAGAATTTATTTTACTACTCTAAGAAGCAATAACACAGAATAAATAAAAACAAAGACGTTTGAACAGAGAGACACAAAACCTTAGAAGAATAGAAGGAATCACTGAAGATAAATAAATTGTTCTTTCTTTATATTGGATTCATTACAACAGAAAATACTTTGTGACTGTCTTATTGATGGAATAGAGTAATTCTGTATAGCTTAATGGTCTCTAGAACAAGGAAAGTTCTTCTGTAGTAGATTGAGCTACTCCTCTGAGTTCAATCTATTGCTATCTACTTCCTCTATCCATAAAGATATTGCAACCAAGTGAAGGGCTGAAAGTCTATACTTGGGCAAGACTTCGTGGCAGAGAAAGTTGGAAGAAAGTTTTTGGGATTAAAGTGGAGAAATTGAAATTATTATTTTGTTCTCCTTTGCTGAAACACCATAAAGAAAATTAGGAATCTTGATTTTGTCACAAAAATTACATGTCTATTGTGTGAGGCAGTTATAAATCTCTCCTTCCAATCTGTTAAGCAAAATTCACATTTATAGAAGCAGTTTGTGCCTTCTAGACTTCCGTTGATTGCACTTAAAGAAATGTCACTTTTTCTATGCTTTTTATAAAAAGCAATCAGTGGCATCACCTGCTGAGTGGGGGCAAATTTATGAGAACTTTTCTATTTCTTACCATGTAATTTATAATTGATGGTAATTTCAGTGGACTCTGAAAAACTGCAGATGTTAGGAATAGTACTACATTTCTTCAGTATTAATATTTTTGTGCCCAGTTGATGCATTGATTTTCCATAAAGTATACCATTTTACTTTTTCTTGGTGGCATCTTATAAGTTGCAATAAGCCTATTTCTATAAGTGTGTTCTGAGGATATCCCCAACCACACTTGAAATGCTGATAATTAAGAGCTAATCATGGTTCAGGAATCTAAGCATGAGGAAAAATATAACAACAATAAAAAAATGATACAGGAAGATAATTTTTATTTCAAAGAGAGAAAAGTTTTATTTTTCTATTCTTTTACATTTTGCACATTTGGGGTATGTATGTGTCTATCTGTGTGTGCCAATATGTGTATGACAAACAGTGGTAACCATGCCAGAGTAGGTGAGTGGAGTTTAGAGCATAACTTTTGGGGATCTCTTCTTTTTTTTCATTCATGTGGGTTTAGAGGAGAGAGAGAACATTTTTAGGCTTGGCAGTAAATTCCTTCACCCTCTCAGGAATCTGTGCCACCCAGGAACATTATTTCTAATAATTTCCAATAATCCATGGTTGTAGTAATGTAGAAGACAATCAAGGTTACTTTATTTTGTGGTTAAAACCATACTAGTCACACCTAAGAATACAATTATGAGCACTACTGAATTGGGGAGCTATTTCTAAGCTTTTCATTATTCAAAATTAGAAGCTTTCTTTCCATTTTTCACACCAGTAATAAGTCTTATATTCCCATTTAGAGGACCATGAATGTCAACCTAAAAGGCTGTATTTTGTGTGTTCCATGTAGCTTTAAGGTAAATTAATCTAGCTATGGAAAGGATTCTTTATTTTGTTTATTGCTAGTTTTATTTTGTGAAGTGTCATAGGATTATTCTTTTTAGCTTGTTCATTTATTTTCTTTTTTCATCTTTTAAAAAATATTCTTTTCTTATACATTACATTCCTGATTTCAGTATTCTCTCCCTACAGTTCTCCCAGTCTCTGTACCCTTAGGATCTAAGTTGATCCATTCCACTTCAGAAAAGAGGAAGGATATCAACAAAACTCAGCAGAACAAATTATAGTAAGAATATGAAAATAATTCATATATATGCTGGATTAAGCAACCAGTAGAAGGAAAAGGGTTCCAAAAGCAGGCCAAAAAGCCAGAGATACTCCACACTCCCACTGTTCAGAGTCCTACAAGAACGCCAACTATACAACAATAACATATATTCAGAGGACCTCGTACAAACCCATACTAGCCTCCTGATTGTCAGTTCAGTTTTCATAAGCTCTTTATTAGTTGATGCTATGGACCATGTTCTTGTCGTGTCCTCAACTCCGCTGGTTTCTACAATGCTTTCTCACTCTTCTTCAGTGTTGCATAAGCTCAGCCTAGTATTAGGCTGTGGGTCACTACATATACTCCCATCAGTTTCTGGACATCCCAAAGACCATGATAAGACCAAACATGATAGACAAAAATAAAATAAAATACTGAAATTATTCCAAATGATATTCTGCAATACTCATAGATCAGCTGCTAGCCCAATTGTTGTCAGAAAGGTTTCCTCCAGTGTTACTTTTTAAACAAATTATTATTCTTTAACACAATATTTCCAGACCACAGGATACTCTCCCTGCCATTCTTCCAAACTTTCTACTTCTCTCTCCCCAAGATCTGCTTCTTCTTTGTTTCCTTTCAGAAAAGTGCAGATATCCTAGTGGTACATTAAGACTGGACATAAACCCTTACATCAAGGCTGAACTAGGTCATCCAATAGGAGGACAAATGTGTACTGAGCAGGCAAAAGAGTTAGCGACATCTTTGCTCTCAGTGTTAGGAGTCCAATACAAACCTCAAGCTAAACAAGTGCAATATATACACAGAGGGCCTACCACAGACCCATGTAGGTACTGTGATTACTACTTCAGTCTCTGTGATCTCCTATGGCCCTTGCTTGGTTGATTATGTAGGCCATGTTTTGACCTGCATGTTCAACCCCTCTGGCTCCTACAATCATTCTTCCCCATCTTCTGCTGAGTTCCTAAGTTTTGTCTAATGTATGACTGTGTGTCATGGTATCTGTTCCCATCAGCTACTGGAGCAAAACTCTGACAATTGGTCTCTTCCCTGATCTTATAAATATAACAGAATATCATTAAGAAACATTTTATTTCATTAACTTTTTTCCTCTTTGTGAGTCATGTTTGATGCTATCCTAGGTCTTTTAGTCATCCAGTTATCCAGCTTCTAGATCCTGCTAATCTAGGCAATATCGGATAGGGACTACCCCCATAATGCAGGCTTCAAATTAGACCAATCATTGGTTGGTCACTCCAACAAGCTTTATCCATTTTCTCCAGTGCATCTCAGAGACTGTACCTATACTATGGATCATAGGTTTTTTGGCTGGCTTGGTGCCCCAATTCCACCACTGGAAGCCTAGCCTGCTTCCAGAATATGGCCAGTTCAGACCCCCATATCCTCCATTACTAGGAGTCCTTGTTAGAATCACCCTTAGAGGTGACAGAAAGTTTTCACTGCTCACTACACTACATTTACTTACCGTCTCCTAAATGTCAACCTATTCCACTCATCTCTCCCAGTACTCTCTCTAGTCATCTCTCCTTCCTCTACCTAATCCTTCATTTTATCCTTTAATTCTTTGATAATTTCATAAAGTATATTCTGATCATATTCAACCCTTCTATGTATTCTGAGGTCTATCTTTTTTTCTACCTACTCAAGCTTGTATCCTATTTTCTGTTTTTAAAATTTTAAAGGCATTAAGAGCAACTGTGTTTCCCTAATATTCTTGGATGTGTGATCTGACACTACAGTGTCTCCAGGAGCTATACTCATAGAGAACACTGACTCTTCTTTTCTCAGCATCAATATCAATATCAATATCAATAGTCAATAACTCATCAGGTTGGCATAGAATTTTGTGTGATTTGTTCTGGTACAGGTCTGCACCGGTCTTGTGCATGATGGCATAATCACAATGTATTCATTTATCCAGTGACCTGTTGTGTTCAGAATATACTATTTCTAAGTTGTTATCAACTGGTCATGACTATTTGCTTTTTATGTTCACACTGCAGCAATAATTATTTAGTCTTAGGAGGAAGAGGTGAAGTATACATGTTTTCCATTTAGGATAGAGAATTTTTCACTTTCTTATTCTTTGCATCTGGGTCAATTGTGCTTCTTTCTGTTAATCACCATCTACAGCAAACAAAAGCGTTGCTTCTGACAGTAGAGAGCTATGTCAATTTTTGCTATAATGATAAGGCATTAGGAGTTTGTTTAATGCTATGTCTACTTGAAATAGTAATAGTTACTCTTGATAACAGTAACTCTATAGTCAAAATTGATTTTAGTCATTTACAGACCTTTTAAGATCGCTTTTATTTTGAAAGTGACTTGATTTTAGCTTTAACATTTCACTTTTTTTTTTCTTTCTATCAACTGGCAAAATCTATTTTACTCCCCAGTTTAAAATGAGAAGAGTGTATCCTTATTATATTAGCCAGGAAATGTTAGGAGAATGTTGCCTTTTATTATGCTACATGTTACATGTCACAGATCAGTCTAGAGTGTATTCTGCTGATATAGTCAATGTCTGTCTCCAGTATGCCGATCTCTCAGGAAATGGTAAAAAATGGGTAGAAACAAATCCCCAGAATCCATGTAAAAATCACCACAATTGGCATCTGAAGTCCAAGCACTCCTACTACAGTCAAATAGCTATTAGAAATTAGGAAGAAAATAATTTACTCTCAAAAGATGTCCTCTCCCCTCTAATCACATTACTTTGCATACACATCAAATACACATATACACCCATCCACAGTGAGATTTTTAAAATATATTAATAAAATATTAGTAAAACATATGTTGACCCAATAAATTATTCTTTACATTATATGACAACTATTCTTTTAATAGCATAGGCTTAGGCTTCTAGTGTACTAGTATTCATTGCAAAACTTAAATGACTGTCAAAAATCATAAAAATAATTTAAGTTACATAATAGTAAGAAAAATACAGGTACTTTTAAATATATATGAGAATGAGCTAGTATCTATTAAGTGAATAAAACTTGCTGACTTTTGTGAATATATGTTTTATTTTTCAAAGATGCATAATTAAAGAAAAATGTTAAAGTTATACATAGGAGGAAATTTCTGGTAACATGACTGACACAGGTAAGATATAAGATATAAGATATAACAGAGTTTTATGATCTGTATCATGTTTAAGTAAAGGATGCATACTTGAATATTTGATTGGATATACTTCTGCTAATAAATAAGTATTTATTATTATTAATGACAGAGTCACAGTACTTAAGTCTCATGTTTCTGTACATTGGATTAAATATTAGCTTCAGAAATATATCCATATTTATTTTAGAAATATTTAAGTGCATCTTCACAGTTTTGAAGTATGGGAGTGACAGATACCCTCTTACCTCAATTAATAGTAATCTGGGAGCATTTTTATTTTAGTGAAATAGTAAAATGAGGAGTAGTGTTTAGAAAGCATACAGTTGAAATTAGTTTGAGATCAGAAGAGTGTGAAGAGGAAAGAATATACACAGGACCGTTTTATATCAATCAAATTATTTATCAGGTTTCTAATAATTTCAACTATTTAAAATTAATTCATCATGTTCAATAAAAATACACAGTAGGAGACATTAGGAGTGTAGGTAGCTTGATTTCAGAAAATGAGGAAGGTTGGCATAGAGCTAGTACGACCACGCTTATTGTTGGCAATCTTTCGTCCCACAAAGGAATTCTCTTTGTTTTTGTTGTAAATTTGGATTAAGAAAATTATAAAAAACTGGTTATGTACTCTTTCAACTGGTAATTAGTAATATTCTTGAAACCTATGCATGGACTTTTCATATATTAATATTGTTTCCTGACAAGGTTTTGAATTCAAAACATTATAGGGAATTTCACATGAGCTTTATTTCCAAACTACTTTTCTAGTTTTCAAGAATATTTAAAGCCAAAAGTACTGATGTATGCTGAGCCCGGTATGGCTCTGGTGGGGACAGAGTGACATGTTTCTGCCCCTGGGATAGGGCCACAATGTGAGCCTCTTCAAATGTTGATGGTTGATGTAGACATATGGCTTGTTTGTGTAATAATGTGCATATTTTCTGGATCCACAACCAATAGAGGACTCTTTCCTTCTGAGGAATCTCTTCCCCATTAGTGTTAATGATTTCATGATAATTTGAAACAGCATAAGTCTAGGTGTTGAGGATGTGGCTATGTATAGGCAAAATGGTAGACTCGGGGATCTTCAGGACCTCCTTTAAGGCTATGGGCAAGAACTCTAAGTATATGAGTTTGAAAATATATAATTTCTCAACTATGCAAAAAAATAAGGATGCAATATGAATTCTATGAGGAGCCTTATGAATCTAAATGAACCAAAGGCAGTTACACTATGAGTTAACTTGTTAGAAAGATACTAAGGAAGGAGATAAAGAGATTTAGGGAATGGTAGTTGAAGGACCTCCCACTCAGTTAAGTTGTTTGTTTATGATTACAAAGGTAGATCAATGAGGCTTTGCCAGAGCCTTACAAATATAGTCAACCATTGGACTAAGCAAGGGGTCCCCAATGGAGGAATTAGAGAAAGGACTGAAAGAACTAAAGAGGTTTGCAACCCCATAGGAAGAATAACAATATCAAGCAACCAGACTCCCCAGAGCTCCCAGGGACTAAGTCACTAACAAAGAGGTACACATGGAGGGACCCATGGCTCCAACTGTATATATAGCAGAGGATGGCCTTGTCAGGCATCAACGGGAGGAGAAGCCCTTGACCCTATGAAGGCTCGATGGATGCCCCAGTGTAGTGTAATTTGAGATAAGGGAGGTGGGAATGGGTAGGTGGGGGAACACCCTTATAGAAGCTGGAAAGGGGTGATAGGATAGGGGTTTTTTGGGGGACCAGAAAAGGGAATACCATTTGAAATGTAAATAAAGAAAATATCCAATAAAATATATATCCAAAAAAAAAAAAAAAAAAAGAATCAACCTAGGACAGAGCAATGTTAAGTTCAGGTGTGATGAAAGTAGTAATTTCAGGGCAAGGTCCCACACAACTAGCTTTTCATCTGTGCTTAACAAAGGCAGACAGATCTCTGAATTCTTTTGCAATGTTAAGAAAAAAAAAGTATGCTTGCTGTTTCCTAAGAATCAAAGGGCTGGGGTCATGGGATGCTGATTCATAAGATAATCTAAAAGAAACCTGGAGTAAATGACTGGCTCTCTCTCTCACACACACAGAGAGAGAGAGAGAGAGAGAGAGAGAGGCAAACAGAACATGGATAGAGAGGTCTCTAAGAATAGCAAGCAAGTAGAATATAGACAAAAATATCCCCAGAAACAAAGCAGAATAGAGAGAAACAGACTGGAAAAGCTGTATTAAACAGAATGCAGGTAGTCAGCTTGGATCCACAATTTAACTTCAAGTCCTTCTTTTCACTAATCCCAGACACCCTTTCTCTCAGAACTCCTCTCCAAACTGATGTCGGAGAAATATATATATATATTTAAAAGTACATATCAAAGTCAGCAGCTTTTTGAAGCAACTCTTGATGAGCAATAAAATATATTTAAAAACTGTCATGTCTTGTTTAAAAATGATTACTATCACAATGAGCAACTTGAACTTGCTTTGTAAAGATCATAGTTGTTGATCATGTTATCAATCACATCAAAGAATTAGAGATAATTGTTTTCTTTGTTTCTAGACATATTAAGCATTGCTACAATTTATTAGAGTTCATTTATTGAATCAGAGGTTTTGAAATCACCTTGACATTTGGAGAGATTAGCAACTCTAATAGATGCTTTGTGCAAATGAATACTGCAAAAGTTTTGACATCAATAAGTGCCATCTGTCATTTTTGGCTACTTTGAAACTGAGATGGCAGCTCTGTAATGTAAGAACCTAAAGACCATCTAGAGCAGATGTTCAGTGAACTCCAAGCATGTACCTGTCTCCACTACCTTATCTGGAGTATGTGTGATGCAAAGCAATGCTGTCCAGACCATTGATGTTTTGTTTTGCTTTCCATATCTTCAGTAATATAAAATACTATCAGGATGGAAAAGTTTCTTGGTCAGTTTGAGACTGATTTCTTTATATTGGGAGCCAAAGTGTGCTGTGTCTTCAACAATAGGATCTTACCATGTAGTTATGGTACATACCAAATGGTATTGATAATATTGCTTGAAACCTTTATAAGGTGGTATCCAATGGCTTTCACTGTGATTTTTGTTTGGTAAGCTATATATTATCAATCAGTATGGTCTATCCATGCTTGGTAATTTGTTCAAACTCTTGCTAACTTTTTCAGTTGTGTTTTGAAATTAGCTTGCTAACTGCTGGGTTTCTGTGATGAAAATGACCTCCATAGGCTCATATATTTGAAAAATTGGTCTTCAGTTGGTGGATCTGTTAGGAAGAATTAAGAGGTATAGCCCATTTGGAAGAAGCGTGTTACTGAGGGTAGTCTTTGAAGATCCTGAAACCTATATCATTGTCATTTCGCTTCTCCTTCCCTCCCTCTCTCTCTGTCTCTTTCTCTGTCTCTCTGTCTCTCTCTCTCTCCTTCTGTATCATGGTTATAGATTATGATATGACTCCTCCCACAGCTCTGTTCTAGTGCCATGCCTGTCTGCCTTTTGTTAGGCATCCTGCCATGATGGTCATGGACTATAACCTGAAACCATCAGCCTAAAATTAAATGCTTTCCATTATAAGTTATCCTGCTCATGGCAATTTATCACAGCTTTAGGGAAGTAACGAAGAGAATATCTGTAAAGCTTTTAAGGACTCCTTGGGTTTGGTTAGCCCATCTACCATCTCATTAGCTCTTCTGCTCCCCAGCTCCATCTCACTTAATCTTTTGTGTTAGCCCTCCCCTCCACCTATTGTTGTACCCATAGTCCTCCACCTCTCCCTCCTCCTTTCAGTGCTACAGTACTCCAGCGATCTCCTTTTGTTTCCTATACCTGTACCTGAACCTATACCAGTATTATTCTGCTTTCTTTCCATGTCCTTTCCCAAACAGTCCTTTTGTAGTTTCCTAGATTGCATTTGTCCTCCAGATAAAACATGAAAAACAGAGGAATTTAGGATCTACGTAAGAAGAACTTACTACATTTGTCTTTCTGTGCCCGAGTTTCTTCCCCCAATATGTTCTTTCTATTCTTTCCTTTACCTAAAATTTTCATTGTGTTTTTTCATAGGAAACTAATATTACACTGTATGCATGGCCTTATTTTTCTTTTCACATCCATTCATTGAAGGCCATATAGGTTGGTTCCATTTCCTAGCAATTGTGAAAAGAATGCCTATGAATATGGATATATGAATTTCTCTGTATTAGGATATGAAATCCTTTGGGTATATGCTTGTGAGTTGTGTAACTGGGTCTTAGTTACATTTCTAGCTTTTGAAAAAAATCTCTAGACTCATTTCCAAAGTGGTTGAATTTATTTCTACCTTACCAACAGCAATAAGAGCTTCTCTTTTCCCATATTTATGCTTGCAACTGTGCTCATTTGAGTTCCAAATGATGATGTCCTTGCTGATGGTTATGAGATGGAATCCTAAAAGTAGATTAATTTTCATTTCCCTGATGGCTACAGATGTTAAGCTTGGTTTGTGTGATTCCTAGCCTTTTGTATGCTTTCTCTTTGGTACTTTCTGCATAAGTCGCCAATGAGTGCTGTTTCAGTTCAAATCTTGTCCTCACTCTGGGTCCTGATTCTTTTTTAAGATTACTATTTCTTGGAGAAAAATTTTACAGGAATTGTTAATTATCACTCTAAACCTCTTCAGCTCTTAACTCTTATTCTTCACCTAACATTTTGTTCTGAAAACCCCAACCTTGATCAGATTTTCAACATTGTCACTGCTGAAGATTTGGGTCATATTGAAGTTTTACTGTAGAAATAGCCCGTGAATGCCTCACTTATTTCCACTAAATGACAGGAAATTATAGTCACACTTCTCTTCCAGCCAGTGACAAGCACAGATGCTCAAGACATCCATAAGTGCTAGGTTGTAGTCAAGCTTTTGTAGAGTCATAACTTAAACTCAGAAATATGTACTCCAATAAAGTCGTTTAACAAGTTAGTGTGCACAATTATGATTAATGTGAATTTGAGTGTTTAATAACCGTCTTAGAAGAAGCATAGTCTTGGAGCTCCATTGTATTGCTTATTTTCTCATCTAATAGTGCACTAGATTGCCTGAATTGACTAAGAGATCAAATACTTACATTTGTAAAGTTTTCACTTGGATGCTTCTTAGGCCTCCAGCAGCAGTGGTTGTTAAAGTATCTCGGTTTTGCTGTGTCATATCCCTAATTCTAAACAAGGTTGTGTGTGTGTGTGTGTGTGTGTGTGTGTGTGTGTGTGTGTGATATTCAATCTGGTAATTCCTTGAATTAATTATTTGGGATTTAGTTCTAACCTCTTATTTATTCTTTTAGATTTATCTTTATGACTTTTAATTATGTGTACAGAAGTATATCACTAAAAAAAAAAAAAAGTTTAGATGAGATTGAGAACATTCACAGTGGTATAGATGTAGACCTTCACATAACATTTAGAAGAACCAATTTTATGTCTTACACCTATTTTTTTCTTACTGTAATTCACTAGAATTCAAAGTTTTTCTTTTCTCTACAACTCTAAGCATGCTCTTGAGTTTGGATAAATTTCTCTGATAATATTCAGTTCTAAAAACTTGACAAAGTCGTGAATTCTATTGTGATTAATGGCTCTTTAAAAGTCTCTTCCTTGGCCATTGCTTAGTTGTATTCAGTTGTGTGTTTCTCTATAGTCCCAGCACTACTTTAAAATACACTCAAACCAGTAGTTCAAGACAGGGCTGGGAATATTGTGAGGGCCTCTCTTGAAAAAATATCCAAGGGAAAAATGGGGTGGATATTAGCAATAGAGAAAGAGAAAAGGATACAAGAAGAAAAGACCTCTAAAATAAGTTTAATTCCATTGTGAAATATAGCAAAATGGAGAACCACAATGGAGTTAGTATGTCTTCCTAGATTCAGAGGATGCTTATGTCTTACCTTCTTGGCTGAGAAGCAAAGGGTTTGATCTATGTCCATCTGAAGGGCACTGAAGCTCAGGGTATGTGAGGACACTGTAGAGGTCAGATCTCAAAGAAGTTCAGGTTGACAGAAAGAAATACTTCTTCTACGTTGAACAGCTTCAGCTAGAAAAGATAAATGGGACAACTGATCACATGGGCATTCACCCAGCAAGAGAATTGCTACCAAGTTAAAAAGACCTCAAAAATGCTTAAGTAGAAAATTTTATTTTGCTAAAAATGAAATTAAAAGAGTAAATCTAAGGGGAAACCATAAACAAGAGGGAGCAATAGAATAAACTTATGAGTCAACTTTCATTAAAAATAGTTAAACAATAGCAAAAGCTAGTAGCATATCTCTTATTTTCGATATTGCAGATTTCTATCTAGATTATTTTATTACAACATTGTAAAGTATATCTCCTCACTACTACTCTTAGTCTTCTTAGCTCTATCCCCTTAAATAAGGGGAAACTTGTGTCTAGACTCAATCCCACAGAGCAGACTGGGAGAGTGAATAGAAATTGGCAGTGGGCAGGGGTGAGGTTGGGGAAATCTCTAGACTTGGGATAGGGAAAGGACCAGGTAGTCTATGAGGGTGACTCTAGCTGAGACTCATAGCAGGAAACATATGGAGCCTGAAGTGGCTACTTCCTATGGCTAGGCAAGGATAAAGATGCCAACCTACCCACAGAACCTTTAACCAAAAATTGGTCTCACCTACAAGAAGCACAGGAACAAAGAGAGAGACTGTTGGAGTGGCCCAAACTCAAATTTATCTCATGGATAAGAACCAATCTTCATACTATTAATGATACTCTGCTGTGCTTGCAGACATGAGCCTAGCAAAACAGTTCTCTGAGAGGCTCCACTCAGCAGCTGACCAAAACAGGTGCAAATACCCACAGCTAAAGATTAGACAGAGCTAGGAGAGTCTTGAGAAACAGTTGGGGGAAGGATTGAGGGACCTGGAGGGAATAGGGACTTCACAAGAAGACCAGCAGAAACAAAAACAAAAACAACAACAACAAAAACTAAACAAAAGTGGACTTTTAGGGGTCCCTAGAGTCTGAACCAGACACCAAAATGCATACATAGGCTGGACCTAGCCCCACTCCCAACCCTTAACTCCCGCATATATGTAACAGATGTGTGGTTTGGTCTTCATGAGGGACCCCCACCTACTGGAGTGGCTGTCCTTAACTCTGTTGCCTATCTGTGGATCTCTTTCCTCTAACTAGGCAGCAGCCTCCTCTGGCCTCAGTGGGAGAAGATGTACCTAATCCTGCAGTGACTTTGATGTGAAAAGTGTGAGTGGTACTCAGGGGTCCTCCCCCTTCTCAGAGAATAAGGGGAGTGAGTGTGTGGAGAAGGAATGTGTGAGGAGGGTTTGGAAGGAGAGAGGAAGCTGTGACTAGGATGTAAAGTAAATAAATGAGTTTATGGAAAAAAATAAAATAAGAAAGAAAGACAATAAGACAAGGGTAAAGAGACCTGGCAAATGTGTTCAAGCTGACAAATTAGTTGACTTAGACTTAATCATGAGTGAAATTACAATGATATCTCTACACTAGTGAGATTAAAACTCTTACAAAAAATATAATGCCTATCATCATAGGAGAACAATTGTTCATATTCTAAATTGTTCATGTTCTAAAGAATGTCTTTATTTTGTGCCTCCATGGAAATCACCAATAATTTTCCAAGTTTAACAACCAGGGGACAATTACAACACCTAGAAAAAAATCAGCATTTTGAGTAATGTTATTCTTATTTAAGCATTACTTACAGTGTTAGTTCAATGTGTTATAACTAAGTTATTCCTTTCTTAGAATAAAATAAATGCACAGAGTCCAATTTTCATGGAGAATATAATATAAAATGAATGAAAATGTGTTTTGATACATTTAAAAATGTTAACTTGAATTGCATATATCATTTTAAAAGCTTCTTTTAAATAATTATTTAGAAACATTGAACTCAATATACCCAAAAAGCAAAGGCAAAAATGTACATTTTCTTTGTTGCATCTCTCGATTTAAAATCATATTTTAAAATCAAATCTCCAAGTTAATTTTTTCATTACCTATCACAGTTAATCTTTTCATTACCTATCACATTTCATTATAGCTTATTGTTAACAAAACAGGGCCAAATATTATAATAAATATACCTCTATCTATTTGATTTGAAAGTAATCAGGGTACTTAATATTTTGGCTGGTCTTTGCATACAGAATGAGAATAGATCCTATTAAAAACAAATCAGATTCATTAGAAAGCATTATTATAATTTGACAATCATGGCCCATCTACTAAGGCTATTATAGGGATAAAAGATATTTATTTTTTCTTTTGGCACTCAGCTTGCTCAGTGCTGTCATTTGCTGACTGCTGCACTGCTCTGGATAGATATAGTACCGTGAGAATGTTTGGCCTTTTGATACTATAGCAAGGTGCTCCCATTTATAAAGCTGACATATGAGAACTATACAGTTGTATTACATAATTATATAAATAAATAAATAAATAAATAAATAAAACCAAACAACAACCTCAACCTCAACATCAACTGACTCATTTGCCCAATAAAAAGACACAGTGCAAAAGAAAATCTCACTAATATTTTAAGAGTGTATTTTGTTTTGTGCTGGATTCAGATCCTTGGCTATGTGTAGTGATGCCAGCAGGTCATAGGCTCAGTACATCTGTATGGTTCTTTTTAGTCTGTGCAATATAAAATATCACAACATTTTTCCCCTTATCTGAGAGCTTGAATCCTATAGGTATGCTTTTATAAGACTTTATAAAATTAATGCTGACTGGTAAATTATTGTTTCTAGAACTGTCTTAAGAAAACAATGTTTAGTAATTGTTGAAAGATAAACAGAAAATATATTTAGTAAAGAGGAAAGGCCATTTGAGTATTTACCACACTGTAGCACTTGCTAAGACATTTCTGTTTTGGTTTGTGTTCACCTCCATCATCCTCTTATTCTCACTTTACTGCACTGTTCCTTCTGTTCCTTAAGTCTTCGTCGTCTGTGGCTCTATGCAGACCACAAGGTAGTCTTTCTATTTCTTATTCCTAAGAATTTCTTGTTCTCATAGACTGGTCTATTTAAGAATATCAAGCTAAAATTTCATTTCATTCTATTTAAAACAAATAATTTTAATCCATTTGTAAATGTATCAACCATTTAGATAGCATCTCAACAATCATTTTAAATTTCATAGCTGACATGTTTTAGTTTTGAAATTTTCTTCCACAAGTACTATCAATTTTCCAATGCTATTGGAATGAAATACATGGTAGGTTCTCAATTTCTAGCCATTTTCAGAGTTAATGTAAATTTAGCTTCACAGCAAAGAAATAGACTGCACGAGGGGAGGGTTGCTGGAGGTTTACAATATTTTATTAGCCAATTCACAGACCATATGAAGCCTAAGAAGAAGGAAGACCAAAATGTGGATCCTTCAGTGCTTTTTAGATGGGTGAACAAAATATTCACAGGAGGAAATATGGAGACAAAATGTGAGGCAGGGGCTGAAGGAAAGGCCATTCAGAGGCTGCCCCACCTGGGAATCCATCCCATTTACAGTCACCAAACCTGGACTTTCTTGTGGACACCAAGAAGCACTTGCTGAAAGGAGCCTGATATAGTGATCTCCTGAGAGGCTCTGCCAGGACCTGAGAAATTCAAAGGTGGAAGCTGGCAGCCAACCATTGGACTGAGCTTGGGGGTCCCTGATGAAGGAGTTGGAGAAGGGACTGAAGGAGATGAGGGGGTTTGCAGTCCCATGGAGGGAGCAACAGTGTTAACAGGACAGACCATGGAATTCCTGGAACTGGACCACCAACCAAAGAATACACATGGAGCGACCCATGGTGCTGGCCACATATGTGGCAGAGGAGGGCCTTGTTGGATATCAGTGGGAGGAGAGGCCCTTGGGTCTGAGAGTGTTTGATGCATCAGTCCAGGTGAATGCCAAAGCAGGAGGATGGGGGTGTGTGGGTGGCAGAGTACCCTCCTAGAGGCAGGGGAGGGGGGAGGAGATAAGGGTTTTCTGAAGGGGAGACCTGGAAAGGGGAAAACATTTGAAATGTAAATAAAGAAAATATCCAATCCAAATTAAAAAAGAAAAGCCAAAACAATATTTTATTAGCAGTTGGCACTGGGAAGAAGAAAGGATGGAGTCATAAGAAAAATGGTGTTAGTGAATAAAACATGTAAAGTAAATAATATTCAAATAATATACCCAAAACATGAAAGAGTGTTCTGATTTTGATGAAGGGAAAGGGAGCAGGTTTTGTTGGCAGTAGAATTCTTACTAACAGTAACAAACAAGACAGTAAGAGCATGGCCTCACTTCACTCTTTCCTGCCAAGTGTGTTCATGTTGAGAACTGAAAGAGATTTGTTTTGAAAACTTGTATATTTTCAGGTAGGCATCATAATTAGAGAAGGAAAACAGAGCGATATAAGGTGGGCCCACACTGTTTATCACAGGGCTATATAAATTGAACTCAGTGGGTTGTGTAAATTAAAAGATGGAAAAGATATTGTGTTGGAAAGGAGACGAGTTGGGGAAGTAGATGGAGAAGAACAGAGGGTATGATTAAGATGCATTCTCTGTTGGTATGACATTTTCAATTAACAAAATATTTTAGAGTTATCTAGGATTTTCAGGTGTGTGTGTGTGTTTGAAGCTCAAGTACTTTAAATGTTTGCTGATTGTATACGTTTGGAACACACGTACTATTATTGTATACTAAAAACTGGGTTCAAAAATATTTTCTTCTGAAACCTTAAAACTTCTTGATGTGTTAGCATAAATTATTAATTTGAGACTTGACTCAGAATGATCCTCTTAGTATATTTGTGTAATTAAATACTTAATAATTAACTTATTTCTGACAAGTTTAGAAAGCATCTATTTGAGGCACTTCTTTAGAAGTTATTGATGCTTATCTCTTTTCCTGTACTCTGCTCTGTTCTTTATATGCTCATTATACGTTTATGTTTTCTCTGTGCTTGAAGATCTATCTCCTCTTATAAGCTCTGCAATGGTCCTACCACTCACCAAGCCATAGAAGAAAACAAGTTTTTGTGAAAAATAAGAAAAAGCATTAGGTAGACTTACAAAATTCATCCAATGTGGACATTATTATTCATTGATAAAAAGAATGAAATTTCAGCATTTTTGGAATGCAGATTAGGACTAACTTGAGAACAAAGAAATTAGGCACATAAAGAAAATTTTACATAAAAATATTTCTACTCATTAGTAGAAAATAAGTTTCAGGTAAATTAATTCAGAGAACCTGAAAATTCTGATGGGGAAAAGGTGAACGAATGCCCTCTAGGGTCTAGTTGCATAAGAAAAATAATGTCTAGTCATCTGTAATATAATAATGCAACTAGAGCAAAAATAATTACATAGTTCAAAATAGTAGAAAATACTTAATTATTGCTTCTCACATAATGAAATAATAAACACTTGCAGGGAAGGCTATGCTAATTAACTCCATCTTGCCATCATGAATTATATAGGTAAATCAGAATAATGCATTACAATTATATTTTTTATAATTATAAAATTATATATGTATATATATAATTAAAATTATATTACAATAGAAATTACAATATTTCACTCTCACTGAAATATGTATTTCAATATAGTTCTGAAAAAATATTAGGAAAATAAATGCTAATTTTTTAAAAAAAAAGTCCTGTGAGAAGAGGCAAACAGTGATAACTGGACAGACACCCCAGAGCTCCTGGAGACTGGACCATCAACCAAAGAATACACATGGAGGGACCCATGATACTGACTGCATATGTGGCAGTGGCAGGCCTTGTTGGACATCAGTGGGAGGAGAGGTCCTTGGGCCTGAGTGTGTTAGAGGCCCCAATGTAGGGTAATGCTAGGGAGGGAAGACGAGAGTGGGTGGGTAGGTGGGGGAGCACCTTGATAGAGGCAGGGGAAGGAGGAATGGAATAGGGGTTTCAATGGGGAAAACATTTGAAATGTATATAATGTATATATCAAAAAAAAAAAAAAGGTGTTGATTGAACCTTTGGTAGCTGACCTAGGAATGGCTAACAGAACTCGATAAGGACACCTCTGGTCTATCTGTGCTCTCTCAGTGACCCCTAAAGTCATGTGTCAGTAACATCACTGAGGCCTAGGATCCTAAAAAAAAAAAAAAAGCGAACCTGGGACAAATGCATTGGTGACCAGTGGGACCCAGGGATGAATGCATTGTTGACTTGTGAATGAGGTCCAGCTGTTCTTTGGGTTGAAGGCAATGATAAAGTCAGGGACTAGTGATATTTATGCCCTCCTAGATTTCCATGTGTTTTTCCACTTATTTTTTACTAGTTTCTGAGAATTCACACAATGTGTTTTCTTCTTACTCACCTCCTAACATGACTCTTCCTGGGTCTGGAGCACATTCCACCTAACCAACTTCATGTCTTTTTTATGATCCAGGCAAGGTCAGTCTTATGTTGCCCATATACTCTTAAATGTATGGCCTTTGCTGGGGGCAAGTCTATACTTCAGGGCCTCACCTTCAATGTGTCCCTCTCCCTGAAGCTGTCAACTGCCCAGAGATCCTTATCCTAGTGTTGGAATTCACTATCTCCTCTCCATGGTATAACATTTCTAGCCTAAACCTTTCCAAGTTCTGTGCATATTGTATCAATGTTTGTGAATAAACTCCCACGTACAGTTGACTACCTATGTCTAGGAAACATTGTTTCTATGCACCCATTCATAATTTCCAGCCTTTTCAATCTTTCTTCCCTCTCTTCCACCAAGAACAACAAGGTTTGGGTGAAAAGGTATAATATAAATGCCCAACTCAGTAGCAGGTATTCTGCAGTCTCAAGTCTTTTGTCACCATATTCAAAATCAATTCTATGCTGAGAGCTGTAAGATATATTTATTTATATGCATTATAATAACTCATCAGGAGTCAGTTTGTTATGATAGCTCTTTAGAAGACAGTAGTAATAAAGAGAGTTTAGTAGGTTCTTCACATGGGCTCAAAACTAGTGCTAGTTATGAGTGTAAACTTTTTCAGTAACTCTAAAATCAAATCAGAAAGTGGTTGGTTACTCCTATAACATTCATGTCACTATAATAACAGTTTGCATGTCTTGACAGGCTGACTGTTCCTGTAGATCCAAGAATTCTCAGCTTGGCAAAACCATTCTTTATCTCCTCTGAAAAAACGCATGAAACCTCCCAGCACTACATGCAAAAGACTTTATATCCTACTGTAGAGATACGTGCTTATCATATTTATTGATGTTTATTCACAATAACTGGAAATATATATATATACATATATATAATTTATTATTTTTTAAATTCTATATTATTATTTATATTATTATTATATATATTTGTTAAATAAAAACAAAATTACAAATTTTACAATGAAATGGATGGAACTAGAAAAAAATAATTTTGAGTGAGGTAACTAAAAACCAGAAAATACAAACATTGTGTATTTTCCCTCTTTGCTGATATTATCCTTGAATTAAGATTCAAGGACATATGTGTTTCATTTGAAATGCTCTTAGAGATAATGAGATTATTATAGGCTCATGGAAAGGTATGTCAAGGAATGGAGATAGAACAATATGGTCTTCATGGTAAAGAGAAATAAGGGTACAGGAAAGATTTAATTGGTGGATGTTTGAGAGATCTAGAAAGGTGTGGGAATGTGAGGAGAGATAACTAGCATCAAAGATATTTCAAAAAATTATATGGAAACACATTAACTTTAGAAGATTCTAAAATATATATGTACACAAATAATAGAGTTTAAATGGTTTTACTCTGTAATGGAACAAAAATACCCCTACTAATAACTTCAAGATCACAAATAAACATCTTAACTTTAGGAGTAGGCTACTTTCTTTGAAGTTGTTGGTAAGTGATATCCTATAAACTACAAATCATTTCAGATTATTTTTAATGCTCTTGGTTACCATATTGAACTTCACAGGAAAAACCTCTTTCCAAAAACACCATACACTTGAATCACAGATTTTGGAGAAATTAAGCTTGTATCCCCTGGAAAGCTTTGAGTGCTTTCCTCATGGCCTCTAAATTCACTGATTTTTTAAATTTAAATATCCCTGACACAGGCATCTATTCCTTCACAACTACAAAGTTTTAATTTAAAAAGAATGGAAAGCAGCCTTCCTGTAATTTGTCATATCCAAGGTTTGTCAATCTTGTCAGTGCTGTATTTTTTCTCTTCCATCTTTAATACCAATTCTATTGTAAAGCCAACTCAGTAAATAATAAATAGAAATTATACATGGAGCATACCAGGAACTACATACATACCTTCTGTGCTTTCAGATCAGCTCCCTTTACTTTCTGAAGGGTAGGAGTGTAGCAAAGACTTCTGGTTCTTTATTTCTTAAAATGGGATACTGACAATCAAACTCAGATTCTCATACTTGCACAGGAAGCACTTCACTGACTGAGTCACCTCCAGAGCCTAGGTTTTCACATTTTATTATCATTAATTTCACACCAGTATCTTTTAATGTTTTCTGCTTGAGAACAATGTTGAGGTCTTGCTTTTAGCCTATACAGATGTGAAGTTTAATGCATGATCTCTCAAAACAAACAGAACTTTTAATAGAACTGTACCTCTTTACTTTTTTTGAAATTATGATTATCAGAGCAGTCACTGTTTATCACTAATAATGCAATTCATATTCAGGAGTGTGATTAAAATAGGTAACCTCGGGGTCTCTTTAGAACCCAATATTATTCAATTTTATGGTTTTTTTCCATAAAAATCTCAAGAAAATAACTCAAGTAGAAGAAAAGGTTTTATGTTAATTCCCCATAATTTTCTCTGTGTAGATACAATGTCAAAAATGATGATTGAACTAATCTATTATCCTTGAATAAGTAAATGGAAATGATGCTTTTATTCCACAGTAAAAAATTATGACCTGGACTTAAAATAGACATAATAGAATGTTACCATGATAATTACAGTATTTACCAAGTTCTCTTCTGAGTTACTTATTTGCACATCGAATTTCTTGAAGTTATGCTAATGTTAATTATTTAGAAACTATTTTGAATGCTATTCCCTTTTTACTGAAGGAAAGTACAAAAATTTAGTATTTGATTTTCTTTTATTATAAACCCCACACTGCTGGCATGGGTTCTGGTTTTTGTACTGTTTCAGTGGATATTGAAATCTGAGGAATGGCTATGTCCTCTCAGATCCTCTTTACTTTCCAGAGTTTCCAAGCATGCTGTTAATTGGAATTCTGATGCACAGACATGCTTGAAGTTTAGAGAGACCAGTGTCTTTCCTATTCCAGATTAATGAATGAATGCCTAAATGGTATTTTGGGGTCATTTAATAAATTAAAATATCAACTTAACTGTTGCATTTAATTAAAACTAAACTTCTTTATATTTCATAGCCTTGTTAGAAGCCAAGTACAACTCAAGATTTCTTTTTTGCTGTTTATTTATTTTTATTTTATTTCTCCCATTATAATATAATTATATCTCTTTTTTAACTTCTCTTCCTTTCAATGCATCCAATCAAAGCTTCCCCTTTCCCCAACAAATCTATGGATCTTTTTAAACTAATTGTTATTGCATGCATATATATTCCTAAATATAAACTGCTCATTCCATAAAGTTATTTGTATGTATGTTTTCATTCCTGTCCATTTGTAAGGTTCTCAAGATTTCTTTATAGACATTTCTTAGGTCTCCTATGGTCTCTATGGTCTTGTTATGATGGACCACTTACCACAGTTAAGTAGCAGTATCTTCTGAGTTGATAGATTCCATCCTGCAGGGCATCTCTTTAAGGCCCAGGATATTCTATAAAGAAGTAAAACAATCTAAAGTTAACTCAAATGTGCCTCGATGTCCTTCAAAGTGATAAAGTACCTAAGACTCTTCCTTTTCAAGCTTCTTGTTAGCATTCTGTCTAATCTCCACCCCACAGTTACCTGACAATAGCCAGGAAGGCCTGACCTACTATAAAAGAGTCTGCTTGCTCCCCCCCACATTCTTGCCTCCTCTCTAGCCTCTTGCTCTCTTGACTTTCCCTCTTGCTCCCCCTCTCCACATTCCTTTCCCTCCTCTCTCCTCCTGGACATGGCCAGCCTGTACTTCTTTACTCTCTCCCTCTTTCTACCCTTCTCTGTCTCTACTCTCCTCCCCATTCCTTGAATAAATTCTATTCTATACTATACAGTATTGTGGCTGGTCCCTCATGGTAAAGGGATGCCTTGTCATGGGCCCTCTGAGGCACCCCCTTCCCATATACCTCACCACACCTGCATAGAACATATTCTTATGTATCTTTATTTTTATTTTTTTTCTCTGCAGATATAAGGATTTTACATAAAACACAAACTCTCAAAAGCTACACACACACACACACACAAAGTTAGCATAAATTAATTCAGTAGAGTTGCAAGAAACAAAGTCAATCAATCAAATGACTTGCACATGTGCTAGTGCATACCTTCCCTAAACCCAGCATAAAGAATGCTGAGACAGGGGGAACTGTGGGTTGAAGGACAGTATTAGCTATGTACAGCTAGTCTGGGCTACTTAGTAAGACTTTCACTTTTTTTTTTTTTGATACTTTATTTACATTTCAAATGTTTTCCCCTTTCCAAGTCTCCTCCTTGGAAACCCCATATTCCCTCCCACCTCCCCTACCACTATGAGGGTACTCCCTTACCACCCACCCACTCCTGTCTTCTCTCCCTGGTAGTCCCCTATACTGGGGCATCTAACACTCTCAGAAACAATGGCCTATCCTCCCACTGATGGCCAACAAGGCCCTCCTCTGCCACATATGTGACCAGGACCATGGGTCCCTCCATATGCATTCTTTAGTTGGTGGTCCAGTCTCTGTGAGCCCTGGGAGGTCCTGACCATTGACACTGTTGCTTCCTCTCCATGGGGCTGTAAATTCCCTCAGCTCCTTCAGTGCATTTTCCAACACCTCCACCCAGAACCCCATGCTCAGTCCAACAGTTGCTGTGAATTGAATCATGGGTGTCCTGAATTTTTGGGCTAATATCCACTTATCAATGAGTACATACCATGTTCATTCCTTTGTGACTGAGTTACCTCACTCAGGATGATACTTTCAAGTTCCATCCATTTGCCTGCAAATTTCATGAAGTCATTATTTTTAATAGCTAAGTAGTATTCCATTGTGTAAATGTACCACATTCTCTGTATCCATTCCTCTGTTGAGGAACATCTGGGTTGTTTCTAGCTTCTGGCTATTATTATAAATATGGCTACTATGAACATAGTAGAGCATGTGTCCTTATTACATGTTGGAGCATCTTCTGGGTATGAGCCCAGAAGTGGTATAGTTGGGTCCTCAGTTAGTATTATGTCCAATTTTCTGAGGGTCCACCAAACTGATTTCCAGAGTGGTTGTACCCGCTTGCAATCCAACCAGTAATGGAGGTGTGATTCTCTTTCTCCACATCCTTGCCAGCATTTGCTATCACATGAGTTTTTGATCTTACCATTCTGACTGGTGTGAAGTGGAATCTCAAGGTTGTTTTGATTTGCATTTCCCTGATGACTAAGGATGTTGAACATCTCTTTAGGTGCTTCTCTGCCCTTTGAGTTTCCTCAGTTGAGAATTCTCTGTTTAGCTCTGTTCCTCATTTTTTGATAGGGTTATTTGGATCTCTGGAGTCTAGCTTCTTGAGTTCTTTGTATATATTGGATATTAGCTTTCTATCAGATGTAGGATTGGTAAAGATCTTTTCCCAATTTGTAGGTTGCCATTTTGTCCTATTTATGGTGTCCTTTGCCTTACAGAAGCTTTGTAATTTTATGAGGTCCCATCTGTCAATTCTTGATCTTAGAGCACAAGCCATTGGTATTCTGTTCAGGAACTTTTCCCCTGTGCCCATGTGTTTGAGGGTTTTCCCCACTTTCTCGTCTATTAGATTCAGTGTATCTTGAGGTCAGGGATGCTGATTTCGCCAGAAGTTTCTATGTTGTTGAGAATACATTTTGCTGTCCTTGGTTTTTTGTTATTCCAAATATATTTGAGAATTACTCTTTCTAAGTCTATAAAGAACTGAGTTGGAATTTTGATGGGAATTGCATTGAATCAGTAGATTACTTTGTGCAAGATGGCCATTTTTACTATGTCAATCCTGCCAATCCATAAGCATGAGAGATCTTTCCATCTTCTGAGGTCTTCTTCGATTTTTTTCTTCAGAGACTTGAAGTTCTTGTCACACAGATCTTTCACTTGTTTGGTTAGAGTCACACCAAGATACTTTATATTGTTTGCCACTATTGTGAAGGGTGTCATTTCTCTAATTTCTTTCTCAGCCTGTTTATAGTTCGACTATGGGAAGCCTACTGGTTTGTTTGAGTTAATTTTAGAACCAGCCACTTTGCTGAAGTTGTTCATCAGCTGTAGCATTTCTCTGGTGGAATTTTTCAGGTCACTAAAGTATAAGATCACATCATCTGCAAATAGTGATATTTTCATTTCTTCCTTTCCAATTTGTATCCCTTTGACAATCTTTTGTTGTCTAATTGCTTTAGCTAGAACTTCAAGTACTATATTGAATAGATAGGGAGAGAGTGGACAACCTTATCTAGTCCCTGATTTTAGTGGGAATGCTTCAAGTTTCTCTCCATTTAGTTTGATGTTGGCTACTGGTTTACTGTATATTGCTTTTACTATGTTTAGGTGTGGACCTTGAATTCCTGATCTTTCCAAGACTATTATCATGAAGGAATGTTGAATTTTGTCAAATGATTTTTAAGCATCTAATGAAATGACCATGTGGTGTTTTTCTTTGAGTTTGTTTATATAGTTAATTACATTGATGGATTTCTGGGTATTGAAACATTCCTGAATTGCTGGGATGAAGCATGCTTGATCTTGATGAATGACCTTTTTGATGTGTTCTACCATTCAGTTTGTGAGAATTTTATTGTTGATTTTTACATCCATATTCATGAGGGAAATTTGTATGAAGTTTTCTTTCTTTGTTGGGTCTTTTTGGGGTTTTGGTATCAGTGTAACTGTAGCCTCATAGAATGAATTCGGTAGTGTTCCTTCTGTTCCTATTTTTTGGAATAGTTTGAAGAAAAATGGTATTAGGTCTTCTTTGAAGGTCTAATAGAATTCTGCATTAAACCCATCTGGTCCTGGGCTTTTTTTGGTTGGTAGACTTTTAAAGACTGATTCTGTTTCCTTAGGGTTTATGGGATGGTTTAGATGGTTTACCTGAATTGACTTAACTTTGGTATTTGGTATCTGTCTAGAAAATTGTCCATTTCATCTAGATTTTCCAATTTTGTTGAACATATGATTTTGTAGTAGGATCTGGTGAATTTTTAAATTTCTTCAAATTCTGTTGTTATATCTCCCTTTTTATTTCTAATTTTCTTAATTTGGATACTGTCTCTGCCTTCTGGTTAGTCTGGCTAAGGGTTTATCTATCTTCTTGATTTTATCAAAGAAACAGCTCCCAGTTTTGTTGATTCATTGTATAGATCTTTTTTTTCTATTAGTTGATTTCAGCTCTGAGTGTGATTATTTCTTGCTTTCTATTCCTATAGGGTGTATTAGCTTTGTTTTTTCTAGAGATTTTAGGTGTGCTATTAAGTTGTTAGTATATGCTATCTCCAGTTTCTTTTTGGAGGCACTCATAGGTATGAGTTTTTCTCCTAACACTGCTTTATTGTGTCCCATAAATTTGGGTGTGATGTACATCCATTTTCATTAAATTCTAGGAAGTTGTTAGTTTCTTTCTTTATTTCTTCCTTGACCATTTGTCATTGACTAGAAGATTGTTCAGCTTTCATATTTATGTGGACTTTCTGTTGATTTTGTTGTCATTGAAGACCATCCTTAATCCACAGTGATCTGATAGCAGGCATGGGATTATTTCAGTCTTCTTATATCTGTTGAGATTTATTTTGTGATCAACTACAGGGTCAGTTTTGGAGAAAATACCATGAGGTGCTGAGAAAAAGGTATATTCTTTTGATTTAGGAGGCAATGTTCTATAGATATCTGTTAGATCCATTTGGTCCATAACTTCTGTTAGTTTTACTGTGTCTTTGTTTAGTTGTGTTTCCAAGATCTGTCCATTGATGAGAGTGGTGTGTTGAAGTCTCCCATTATTATTGTGTGAGGTACAATGTGTGCTTTGAGCTTTAGTAGAGTTTCTTTTATGAATGTGGGAGCTCTTGCATTCGGGGCATAGATGTTCTGAATTGAAAGTTCTTCCTGGTAGATTTTCCCTTTGATGAGGATGAAGTATCCTTCCTTACCTTTTTTTGATGACTTTTGGTTGAAAGTCAATTTTATTGGATATTAGAATGGGTACTCCTGCTTGTTTCTTGGGGCCATTTGCCTGGAAAATTGTTCTCCAGCCCTTTATTCTGAGGTAGAGTTTGTCTTTAACACTGAGATGCATTTCCTGTATGTAGCAAAATGCTGGGTCCTGTTTATGTATCCAGTCTGTTAGCCTATGTCTTTTTATTGGGGAATTGAGTCCACTGATGTTAAGAGATATTAAAGAATAGTGATTATTGTTTCCTGTTATTTTCGAGGTTATTTTTATGTTTGTGTGGCTATCTTTTGGATTTGTTTAAAGATTACTTTCTTGCTTTTTCTAGGGTGTAGTTTCCCTCCTTGTGTTGTGTTTTCTATCTATTATCCTTTGTAGGGCTGGGCTTGTGGAAACATATGTAAATTTGGTTTGGTCATGGAATATCTTGATTTCAGCATTTATGATAACTGAGAGTTTTTCTGGATATAGAATCCTGTGCTGGCACTTGTGTTCTCTTAGGGTCTGTATGAGATCTGTCCAGGATCTTCTAGCTTTCATTGTTTCCGTGAGAAATCTGGTATAATTTTGATAAGGCTGTTTTATACGTTACTTGATCTTTTTCCCTTACTACTTTTAATATTCTTTCCTTGTTTTGTGCATTTGGTGTTTTGACTATTATTTGATGGGAAGAATTTCTTTTCTGGTCCAATATATTTGGAATTCTGTAGGCTTCTTGAATATTTATGTTCACCTCTTTCTTTAGGTTAGGGAGATTTTCTTCTATAATTTTGTTGAAGATACTTACTGGCCCTTTAATTTGAGAATCTTCATTCTCTTCTATACCTATTATCCTTAGGTTTGGTCCTCTCATTGTGTCCTGGATTTCTGGAATCTTTTGGGCTAGGAGTTTTTTGTATTTTGCATTTTCTTTGACTGCTGTGTCTATGTTTTCTGGTATCTTCTGTACCTAAGATTCTCTCTTCTATCTCTTGTATTCTTTTTGTGATGCTTGCATCTATGACTCATGATCTTTTTCCTAGAGTTTCTATGTCCAGTTTGTCTCCCTTTGTGATTTCTTTATTGTTGCTCTTTCCATTTTTAGATCTTAGATGGTTTTCTTCATTTACTTCACCTCTTTGATTGTGTTTTCCTGTAATTCCTCTTCTAGTGTTCTGTTTACCTGTGTTCTCTTGTATTTCTGTATTTCCTTCTTAAAGCCTTCTATCATCATGATGAGAAGTGATTTTAAATCTGAGTCTTGCTTTTCTGATATGTTGGGGTATCCTGGGCTCGCTGTTGTGGGAGAACTGGGTTCTCATGATGCCATGTTGCCTTGGATTCTGTTCCTTATGTTCTTTTCCTTGCCTTTCATCATCTGGTTATTTCTGGTGTTAGCTGGTCTTGCTCTCTCTGAATGTAGCTTGTCCCTCACGTAAACCTTTGCTTCAGTATTCCTTGCAGACCTGCTCTCTCTAAGAGGAATTTGAATTGGGAGAGCTGTGGTACAGATTCAGCTCTGGGGCGCAGACAGGAACCAGAAGGATCCTGTTCTCAACTGTTCCTTGGTTCCCCTGTCCTGATGGCTCTGCAAGGATCGAGGAATTTGAACAGAAGTGGTGTTCTTCCTGTGCTCGAAGATGTGTAGGCACTCCTGGGAGATCAGCTTTCTCCTGGCACTGATTATGGAACCCTGTACCAAAGGATCAGCTTCCTAGCTGCAGAATGAAACTGGAAGACCACTCCTCAGTCACTGTGTCCTGAGGGTTCTGGGCAGGTCCCTCTGAGCAGAGGTGCTGGCCTTACCCCAGATCAGGGGCTTTTCCACACTCCTGGGAGAGTAGATCTTTCCATGAGCTCTTTGGGTATGGAGCCGCGTTGCACAAGCATAAACTAGAAGTCTCCTGTCCCAGGTTGTTCCTGGGTTCCTGTGTCCTGAGGATTCAGGGTGGGTCCCCTTGAGCAGTGGTGCTTGTCATAACTCCACTCACAGGCTTGTCCACACTCCTGGGATGCTGGCTTTCTCCTTGCGCTATTTGGCTCTGGAGCTTTGTGGGACAGATTGAGGTCCCTGACCGCAGAAGGAAACCTGAAGGATCTTTATATTTTATCAACACATTACTTATGCAAACAGTAAGGACTACTGAGACAGACTGATTAGAAGAACCTCAGACTGCTAAACTCGAGAGAGAGAGAGAGAGAGAGAGAGAGAGAGAGAGAGAGAGATCAACCTGTGCAGAATAGGAAGAAATCAATCAAGCTTTCTAAATGACAGAGTAACCAGGCTATATGGAAGAGACATGGGTCAGTCATGTTATCTAGAAGAATCTCATACCAAATGATATTCCTGGAAAGATAATCTACAAGTTATGGAGCTACCTGCAAGCTGTACAGTATATTAAATTTCAGTTTTTATGAGCTATTACCCATGTTGTGATGGGCTTTTGGTGATATAGCTATCTTTGCGTCATTTATGCCCCCGGATGTAACTCCTGACCCATAGTCTTGTGAGTTCCTCAAATAATAATTATCAGTTTAACATGTTGGATTTGATTTAGTTTGTTATCAGTTGTGTCTGGATTTGCTCACATTTCACAATAATGGTCTGTCACACAGTGTGTGTGTGTGTGTGTTTATACAATCAACCACATGTATATGTAAGTATCCATCAATCACATTTCAATTCAAAATTTGACCAATGTCTTGAAAAGAGTTACCTATAAAAGTAACTTTTATTTGCCAGATGTAATTGTCATCTCAGAGGCTTACTGCTGAATAAGCTCACTCTTTCTAGCTCTTTCTGAATTCTTGCTAGCAGGTTCAACTCAGCTTTTTTGTCCCAAATTCTTCTCCAAACTGACTGATTCAATCTGACTTCACGCCCTTATTGATAAAATTGTTCTGCCTGGCTTCATACTTACTTTGTCAATATTTTCTAATATTTTGACTCCTTATTATCTGGCTTATTCTGCCTTCACCTGCAATCTTTTTTTTTGTAAAACTCTCCTGGTAAAACTATCCTATCTTTTCTTCTAATCACCCCACCACCCAATCTCTGTCCCCCCTCCTTGACTCCGGTCTCTGTCACTTTGTTACCTTATACCACCTTGTTCCTGTGCTGTTCTCTTAAGTAGCCTCTCTTTTCTATTCTGTTCTCATTCTGTCAGATATTTCTATGATTGGTTACTTTGTCTGCCTCTCAATAATCAGATATCATTGATTGTGGTTGAAGATGTGTGCCTGTCTGTTTTCCAGCCAGAGGGATTAAAGTTTGTGGTGTGGCTGCATTCCAACAGGATCATACAGACCTAAAAAGTCTGTATATGATTTGGATATGATCCCTAGCTACTAATGTAGCTGGATTCAAAATCCTCTACAGTTACCTCTTCCTTCATAACTTCAATAACAATTATTGCTTGTAATCTACCAATTTTACTTTCAGAGTTTTTTGTTGTTGTTGTTTTCCAGAGATGAGCTGTTAATAAGATTTTTATGTATTATAAATTTTTTCTTATTGGCAAATCAACTGAAAAGCCTCTAAGTTGTTGGGCACTGCTCCTATAGTGAAGGTGATGTGAATCTGAAATGGGCTAACTTCCTGGATGTGTCCTTTATTTTGTAAGTGGATTGAAATAGTCAGTTGACTCATCTAGGATTCTTTACAATATGGAGATAACTGGGTAGCAGTGCCTGTATATGGAACACATGCAATATCATCTTTACAGCAACTTAATTCCTTCTAGCTACACATAGACACACACTGACTTACATTAAACAGATAAGGAATAACTATTTTTAGAGTGCTAGTATCTTAGTATCAATATTGCCTGTCAATATTTGTTCTGTTTCTATGCATTGTAATGCTAAATTCTATAGCTCAGCATCTAGGTTTAAGAGTGTCTTCTCATGTTTACAAGCTTTTGCTCTGCAAACTTTTTCTTGATTTAAAAATATTGGTTTAATAAAATTGGTTACAGCCAAATACTCGATGGATTGGAGGTCAATAGTTTGGAGTGACCTGGATGGAGAAGAAGAGACAAAAATGGAAAGGAAGAGGAAGAAAGAGAAGGAAAAGAAGCTGCCATGAAGGGAGATGGACTATGAGCACATGAGGAAAAACAGCAAGTATCTGGGGTACACTGCTGGGGAGGTAGTCAGGCCTGAGGTTAGAAGAGTAGATTAGGAGTTATCACCCAATAATTTTCCAAGCCAAATAAAATAACCATAGTGTGTAATAATCATTAGTTTGTAAGCTTCAATTGTTTGTACAATTGTTCTTCTGTTACAGTATATAAATTTATGACATTATCTGAGAAGGTAAATTTCAGGAAAAAGTACTTTACTTTCCAATATTATCAATGTAGTGATAAAAAATGAAAACCTATATAACATAGAATAAATTTAATCCTCTTCTTTTTAACATTTTCTCTTGCATACTTTTCTATTTTATTTTGTACACACACCTGAACACATACACACACAAACACACACACACACACACACACACACAAACACACACACACGCACACAGGACTTCTAGGATCACAAAAAATGTAGTTATATTTTTTCCCACCTGAAAGGAATTGATCAGTTCTCAGTGGATACCAAAAAGATGTCCTCTGCAGTTCAGTCTGGACAGTATTTGAAAACTGTCAGTTCTCACAGTCCTAAAGCTATCTCTCAGATAGAACATGTATACAGCAAAAAAGAGATACAGAGTACTCATACACTCAGTAGTTCTACAGTAAAAGATGGAAAATTAGTCAGTATCAGATGAAACTTATATTTCATGTGGTGAACCTGGTGCCTGACACCCAACAAGGTCAGAGAATTTTTTAATGAAAAGCAGATGAAATATATACATATAAAATATAAAATGAATAGATATCATGATAATGGTATCTAGTAATTGGAATATGGATATATTTAGTGGGGGAGCAAGTAGCTATTTTGAATCAAAAATTAGAAGATCATCGACATGACTGACAGAACAAGATAAAAATAACCTTCCAGATATTATTTATGAGCTCTCCTGTCTGTTCTGAGCTACTAGTGTGACTGTATATAAAGGATCCATTTTAACCCATTTAAGGTGTTATTATTTTGTATTTTTGGTTATTCAGAGCTGAAATGAATCTTGACAAGTAAATATATTTGATAAAAAAACCTAAGTAAAATGAATGACAGATCAATAACATGCAATTTTGGATGATGGATATATAATTTCCTAGCTCAATACTTAAAAATTATTTCATTTCTCATTTTTTCCCTTTTTAAATAAGAAGTGATATGATGGGTGGGAGGGTGGGTTAGAGAATATCCCCATATTGGCAGGGGGAAGGCGGAGGGAATGGGAAGGTTCCAAACGGGAGATCTGAAACATTTGAAATGTAAATAAAATATGAAAATAAAAAAAAGACATCCACAAAATAAAGAAGCGATATGAATCTCATTATACATGCTGTAGGCATTGAATAAGGCCTTGCATGCCTTCTTAATTAATTAACCTTTGTTTTTCCATGACAAAATTCATCAAAGATTATCTTAAGGAAAGGATGTTTTGATACATGGTTTCAGAGAGTATAACACATTGCAGAGTAGCTCACATGATGGCTAAGTAGGAAGGGAGGGAGGAAAGAGAGAGAGAGAGAGAGAGAGAGAGAGAGAGAGAGAGAGAGAATGATGTACCCAGGCCTTAGTTTATATGATGAAGGTCTCTACATTTATATGATGAAGGTATTTATTTATATGATGAAGCTATCTATTTAGGGTAAGGAATTTTCTCTTAGCTAACCTTTTCTGAATCACATTCATAGACACACATATTAGTATATTTTAATAATATCCTTGGCATATCTCAATCTAACCTAATTGACAATAGGGATTGACCATCATATGTTATAATCATCACAGGGGCCACAGAGGCTCCTGGACTCTGTCTTATCAAATCCTGACTTTGACTGTTTATGTGAACATTGTTTTCAGTGAAACATACCCATATCAATTTGTGTACGTGCTATTTGTGGATACTTGCTGGCTGTAATGGTAGAAATGAGTAGCTGAATGAAAAGAGCTTATGGAACTTATTGTCAGGTTATTTATATTTTAAAAATTGTTGTTTGAATCTTGATGTCAGATTGAGAATATGCTAGGTGGTCTTTGGGGATAAAATAATTTGCTTGAGTTTGATCCTAATCTATTTCCAATGTATAAGCCCCTATTCTTTTTGGTTCTCTAAAAAGAAAAAGTTGAGAAATCTGTGCTCAGAGTATTTATCTTATGTCTGAAATTAGTATACTAACTTCAGAAATAGTAATGTCTCCATTTTACAGACCAATTCAAAATGGGGCTTTAGAGTGAATCTTCTTTTTTTTTTTTTTTCCTTTTGGTGTCTTCAGAGATTTCATTTCTCACTTTCTAATTTTGTGGGAATTTTATACAAAATACCTGAGGCATGGTGAATGAAAAGAGGATGTCTTATGTATACTTTTCAAGGTTGATTACTAAATTTAATCCTATGCTAGACAGTTATATATGTTAAAAAATATAAGAATAATGAAATGAACATAAATCCTAATGAATTCACTGTGAGTTTATGGGTAAATCTGATTTTTAACATTAAAGTTTATCTAAACTTATATATGTATGTATGTATAAATAATATGTATACATTTTAAATCTACAGTTTAAATGAACTTTAATATTAAAAAGTTCATTTAAATATAGATATATATAGTTCATTTATATATAGTTTATCATTTATATATAGATATATAGTTCATTTAGATACATACATAAACTCAAATAGCATGTATGAAATTTATGTTAATATATATTTATATCTATACACACACACACACACATATATATATATATATATATATATATAGAAATTTTATAGTATTAAGTTTTCAAGATTCCAAATACCATCAAATGCCTGTTTCAAAAGCTATTTTGTGTTATTGATCCCCATAATATGCCTATATATCCTCTGCTTTCACGCCCCAGTTTAACTCTTAAATTCTAAGTGTAACTCTTAATTCTAGTGTAAGTAATAATTTCATCAGTCACTCATCTGGTTAAGAGACATCTAAGATATTTTAATTTATTCACCTTTGTGAGTAGAACAACAGTGAATATAAATGAGCAGGTATCTCTAGGATAAGATATGGAGTACATTGGATCTATATCCAAGAATGCAATAGTTGCATCTTATCATAGATCTATTTTTATTTATTTTTATTTTTTTGTGGAAAATCTGTCCTGACTTCCACAGTGGCTTCACCAGATATCATTCCCAGCACTAATGCATAAAGGTCATTTTCTTTCACATTCATGATGGAAATTGTTGTCAATTCATTTTTGTTTGTTTGACCTGAAGTATTCTGATTTGGGTGAGATTAAATCTCAAAAACAGTTTAATTTATATTTCTCTTGATGGCTGAATGATGAACATTTTTAATGAGTTTCTTAGCCATTTGTGTTTCATTGAACTCTCTTTGAGAGTTCTCTGTTTAGTTATATGCACCATTTTTAATTGCTTTTTTTGTTTTTCTGGTGTTTAAAAGTTTTAGATCTCTGTGTGTTCTACATACTAATGTGTGTCATATGTACAACTGGTAAAGTTTTCCCCATTCCAAAAGCTCATTAAAATGGAGCTACGTTATTAGTAGCAATACCCCTATCAAACACTAGCAGCTAAAAAATTAAAATCCCAATGCAGGAATGTATTGTTTCTATTGGAATTGTTGGTTAAAAAGATCCAATAAACTGTTAAACTTTACAGTTATTTACAGTGTTTTTATTTATTCGACAAAACTTTATGGTAAGACTCTTGCTGAAGATAGCAGATATTCAAGCCATAGAACATTTAAAAATTAAACCAGTATAGGTCTGGAAGCTTCACTTTTACTTGGTAGATCTCATAATGCTGAAAAGTTCTATGCAAGCTTCCAAAGGAGAACAATAATCAACAATTGTACACAAATGAATCCTCTGAGCTACGGTGACTGGCTTTTCAATACATGTCCATTGCTGCAATAGTGGATAGACATCATAGGAGTAACCAATGGTTTTCTGCTTAGATTTAAGTCAGGATGCATGAGATGAAACCAATACCTGGCTCAATTATGAGGCCAAGAACTTATAGTTAGAGAGATGTGCTGCTAACTGGATTTAGTATTGCATTGACTACTAATGGCAAGATGTCTCTCCATTCTGAGAAGATTCTATATGCAGTAGATGGGGATTAACACAAAGACTCACAGCTGTCTAATACATGGACAATAAGAGGATAGAGAATGTTTGTGTAAAAATGTTCAGGGGTCATTGTGGAAAAGGGACAAAGAACTGTAAAAGCTAGAGGTGAATTACTACAAAGAAGCATTATCTATTAAGCATGGCTGGGCAGCTAATAGCAGTTGTACCACCACTAATATATGTGCACGCCCAAATCAGAACAAATCCCTGCATGGACAGGACACTTGGGCACACTCTCCTATTTCTAACAGCAGAGCTATTGACATGTGTTAGGACCTATAAGAAAGAAAGACAGTTTTCCCTAGAAGGGTAGCTCCAAGTAAGTTGCCTATTCTCTTGTTTGTATAAGGAAAGACTATACATCCAAATCATATTGGTTTTGACAGGTCTAAAAATAGATACAAAGTTGGGTGAGAAGGAGATAAGGAAAGACAGGAAATTTTGGGGGAAGTGGGTAAATATGATCTAAACATATTATTGTTGAGAAGACAGATTGTTAGTTATTCTTGATTAGAATTATATTTCAACTCAGTCACAAGCTAAAAATAATGCAATCATGGAACTTCAGCTAGAGCTATACATATTGGTTTAAGTAACAATAAAATTAATTTAAATTACTGTGAGAGGAAATTAGTTTCTGAATTGCATTATTTAAATCAATATGTGAAATGGGAGGCAATTAGTTGGTACTAATGATCATTTTCTCTTGTGATTTTGTTAACCTGCTAGAAACCAAAGGCAAAGAGTAACTTCTCATTTAAGGACACATTTTTCTAAAATCTTAAATGCACACACCCTAAAATATATAAGCACAGGAGCTCACTTGACAGCACAGCACTTACTATTTATTTTTAACATCAGAAATGAGTCTTTATGCCACACACACCCTCAGTGACTTTACATCATCTTAAATGAGGCCATAAAACGGAAGTGCCTACAGCAGAAGTCTATAAATTAATGCTAACAAGACATGTAAAAACACTGTTTTTAAGTATATGGAATAAGTAGACTTATACTTCTGTTAGTATTTTAGTGGTTATTAGTGATTATTAACAAAGATTGAGAAATAAATATCTATATGCAACTAATAGCTTTGCCTGAGAAGTTTCATAACTAGACCACTGAGTGCTTAAATTTACAGCATCTGTGGAACCAGAATCTCTGTACTGTACTGTGTTTATTTATGATTGGTCATCTATACTAGCAAGTTGAGTCTAAGAACTACAACCTCAGTGGAGCAATTTAAATCATGATCATTAAAATTAATCTTTTCTTTTGACTTCCTAGGGGTACTCAGGATATTTCTCTCTCAAGATCTTGGGAATAAATTAGCAAATAAGCAATTCCTAAGAATAAGTGTGAAATATCTGTATTATCAAAATTAGAAGTACCAAATTTTCTCTATTAAACAGTAACTTATGTAAATTTTATATATATGTAAGTGTGTGTGTGTGTGTGTGTGTGTGTGTGTATATATATATATATATATATATATATATCAAGAGAGAGAGAGAGAGAGGAAGAGAGTTGTATATATTTTAAGAGTAGTTTACAACATTTTAAATAATAAATATTTTATTTATTTACATTCCAGTCAATTTACCCCCAGTTTCCCCTCCCATAGTACCTCTTATTGATCCTCCCCCTTGCCTCTGAGAGGATACCCCCCCCCACTCTCGGCCTCCCCTATCCCTGGGGCTTCAAGTTTTTCAAGGATTAAGTGCATCTAATCCTACTGAGGTTAGACAAGGTAAACCTCTGCTATATATGTTCTAGGGGCTTCAGACTGACCTATATATTCTCCTGATTGGGGGCTCAGTCTGTGGGAGCTCCCTGGAGTCTGGGTTGGTTGAGACTGCTGGTCTTCCTATGGAGTCTCTCTTCCCTTCACCTTCTTTAAACCTTTCACTTATTCACCCATAGGGGTCCCCAACTTAAGTCCATGGGTTGGTTATATGTATCTGCCATGGTTTCAGTCAACTGCTGTTAAGGCCTCTCAGTGACAGCCATGCCAGGATTCTGTCTATAAGCACATCATAGCATCAGTAAGAGTGTCAGGCCTTGGTGTCTCACCATGAGATAGAGCCCAAATTGAGCTTGTCATTGGACTGCCTTTCCTTCAGTCTCTTCTCTATTTTTCTCCCTGCAGTTCTTTTAGAAAGGAAAAAATCTGGGTCATAAATTTTGACTGTGGGTTAATAATCTTGTCCCTCCACTTGAGTCCCTATCTATACACCAGAGATAGACTCTTGCAATGTTTTAAAATATAAAATGAATATATGCAAATTATTTTATCTGACTTCTCAGTTAATAGGGAAACAATGAGATATTAAAAACTATTTTAAAAGCATTAAATAAACAGACATGCATAGGCAGTCGTAATTGTAGACATGAAGTTGCTAGTTAATTCAAACTTGGTTTCTTCAGTGGTTAATGCTGCCTCCATGGTACCCCAGTCAGAAAATAGAATGCATGTCTAGTTTTATGCAGGCTTAGTAATGGGAAATGATTTCCAGACTATGTGTAGGAAGAAGGAAATTCTGGTGGAATCCAGTGTACTCCCTATGCAAGTGACCAAGCTGGTAATGCTGTGAAGTCATATCAAAGAACTGATGGCAGAAAATAAGAAATGCAAAAGTTTCTTGCACAGAGGCAGAGATCAAGAGCCTTGTGGAAGGGTTGGGGCAATGATGAAGGAAATCAGAGTGGTCAAGGACACCACAAGAAGACCAAAAAGGGTCAAATAACCTAGGCCCATGGGGGCTCACAGGGACTAAACCACCAGCCATAGAGCATCCATGGGCTAGCCTTAGGCTCTCTATATATTTGTAGAAGATGTTCCTCTTTGTCTCCATGTGGGTTCCCTAAAAATCGGAGCAGGGACTGTCTCTGACTCTGCTTACCTTTGGATGTCTTATTCTGCCTGAGCTGCTTTATCCAGCCCCAGTGGGAGAGTATGTATTCTCAGTGGGAGAATTCTACTGCAATTTGATGTGCCAGATGGAGGCTTCCCCGTATCTGAGGAAAAGGGGGCAGGTTAATGGAGAGAGGGAATTTTGAGGGTAGGACTTAGGAGGAGGAAGGGCTTTAACTGTAAAGTGAATATATAAGTTAATGAGAGAGAGAGAGAGAGAGAGAGAGAGAGAGAGAGAGAGAGAGAGAGAAGCTTGGTACTAGAGACAGGAAACAGTCATCCAAGTCAACAGCTGAGTGCATATCAGGAACATCCAAGTCAACAGCTGAGTGCATATCAGGAATGCTAAGGCAAGGAACCTATCTGAAGCTTTGAAAAGAAATGAGCAAAATGAACACATACAATTTCAGGAGGTCAAATCCAATGTAAAAAACTTTATTTTGCTCCAAATAAGAGTAGGAAAACAATTTTTTTGTTTTGTTCTTTGTTTTTGTCGTTGTTTTTTTTTTTTTTTTTTTCTGGGGTTTTTTTGTTTGCTTTTTTGTTTTTTGTTTTTGTTGTTGTTGTTTTCTTTTTTCTTTTCTTCTTTTTTTTTCATGGAGTTCTTAGCAGAATGGTTGGAAAGGCTTTATGTCAGTTTTAAGAGAAAAACACAAAGAGAGCTAAAACATCATCTAGGAAAGCTTAAAGGGGCTGCAGAGATGACTCAGTAGTGGATATCTCCCCCTGAATTTCTTTTTAAAAATAAGACCCAAGTTCAGTTTTCAGCACAACATAGGAAAGCTATCTCCATGGAAGGTAACGACCTTTTCTGGCCTCCTCAATACACATATATACCTACACACACATATCATTTTAAATTAACTAAATAAAGTAAATTTAGAAAATAGAAGCCTCGAAAGCAAAACTCAGGTAAAATGCTTTAAGTGAATTAATCTAGATTCTAAAGTAAAAGACTATGAATTATTACATATCTAGCTACAATAAGTTAAAGTTCAAATTAGATATCAAATTAAACACATACAAGCATGCAAACATGGGGATCAATCTAAGAGGGGAAGTGCTAGGTTTTACCTACCTTTTCTAGTGTTACAGTTTTAAAGGAAAAAAAAATAAGCAAAAGCTAGGGAGTACATGTGCTTAAATGAACTTGTCAGTATTGTATGATGTCTCACTCTTGGGGCAAGTTCTTCCTCTGATGAGCATCAGGGTTCTAGTAGTCTTTTCTTTCTTCTAGAGATTCATAAGAAAATTTCATTTTTTTCTTTACCTCACTGTTTTAATTGTCTGAGAGTTCATGAGGAATTAATACCAAGTTTCACATACATTGCATATATTAATATAACATGAAATATTCATATGTCAATTAATATCTATTATAAGCATATTTTTGAAAAGTAAGAACATATATGTATTTGATAAACTAATAAAAATGAGAAATATTAAATATATAGTCATAATTAAAGCAAGCTACAGAAAAAATAAGATAAAAATCAGTAACTGGAAATGTAATTATCATAAAAGCAAACTAAGGTCAAAGCCTGGTCCTTGATAGTCAAAACTGTTACTATGTCAAAGCCATGGCACTGTTAACAAGGGAAGCTTGACTACTTCTCCTCAAACTGTCAATGAAGGACAAGAGTTGAAAAAAGACATTTATGATATGGTTCCTTTTACATCAATTAACAATCAAGACAATGCCTAGGATGTTTACAGAGGCCAGTCTAATGAAAGCAATCCTTGAGCTGGCTTCCCCAATTCTCAGGTGAGTGTCAAGTTGACAAGCAAACCTAACCTGCACAGGTGCCTATAAAAAACCTGAATCAAATATGAAGAGATGTATAATAAAAAGGAAAAATTTGTTGAAACCAATTTAATCTTATTAATAATCAAATGAATAGTAAGTAGATGTATTCCTAAGAGATGAAATGTATTTTTGTCTAAAAATATTATTAGCAGTATCATTTCTTACTGTACCTTTAGTTACCCAGCAGCATTAGGTAGGATGATATTGTTACTGAAGATGTACGGAGACACAATGCTAGAACTGATCTGGAAGGTTCTTCCCTGCTGACTAGATTTCACGCTGCTTTGCAAGGTATCAGAGGAAAATAGTTATCAACCAGTGATCACACATAGATGTCGGCTTAGTATGTTACAATACTAAATTAACCCAAAGATATACCGAATAAATCCTTTAAATGTGCACACTAAACTCAACATATTCCTTAGAAATCTTCCAGCTATATGCAGTGAACTCTACAGTCTGCTGATATTAGAACAAATGACACAGAAAAAAATTTGAATAAAGGATCAAAAGTTTCCCCAAGTTGATTAAACCATTATTGGAACATACTTGCTAAAACAGTGACATGAATGTTCTGACAATAACCACTGCTTCCTGATCAGAGTCAAGGTTTATTTCATGTAAGGAATACATGCCAAGCACTGTTGAATCATAAAAACAACAACAGCAGCAACAACAACAAATGTGACTAAGGGGGTCACAGGCCCTACTGAGAGATCTACTGCTGAGAGTTTGTCAAATGGACATGTAGTTAAACTACTTCATGAATATGTATGTTTTTCCCCATTACAGTCTTTATTCAGCCTTGGCCAAAGAAGACTTTTTCAAAAGTCAATAAGCAGTGACTAATGCAGGGACCCAAAGACTTGAACGCTTGCCCCCAAATACCTATTGCAGCACTTCAGACTAGACACACAGAACACCATGGACGATGGGGAAGAAAGATGGTAATAACTGAAGGGTGAGAGGGATTGTAGTAGGGCATCGCCTTCTGGATGTGACATGGCAGTTACAATTGTGAACACAGAGCATCTGTGTCTTCTCACGTGCTGCTCCAAAAACAGACAAAAAAGACAAAAATAAAGGAAAGAAAAGGAGAGGGACGATAGGGGAGAGAGAAGCAAAGGTGTTATGAAGAAGGCAGGTTCGGCAGGAGTGGAAGAAGACGAATGAGAGAGTGGGAGAGGATAAATATAACCATAGTTCGTTGTTTAGAAGTATGATAAGTCCAATAAATTAGGAGAAGAATAATGATGTATTAAAGTTGTGATATATATGTATATAAATATATATAATTGCTAAATTGATTTTGAAAATAACAAAAGCATGTATTTTAACAAAATAGAGCCATTCAGCCCCATTTCCACCACTTGCAGTTTTTTATTAATTTATAAATTTTTAATTCAATTATGCATAATTGTGTCTATATGACTTTTTATATTATATGATTCAAGTTCATAGTTGACCCTTCATTCTACTGAAGCAAATTAGCATATATAGAAATTTTTACAGTTGCCTTTTATATGGAAACTACATGAACAATCATTTCTGTCAAATGTGACATATAAAGTTATAATAACAATAACAAAAATGAAATTAGAAGCACTGCACACCTTGAATATACATGCCAAGTAATTGAGGAACCTCAGTGAAAAATCTCTAATCACAGGAAGAGACTTCAGTGAGCTTCAGATAGTGGTAGACTGAGAAACAAGAGACCTGCACATTTCTAAGTGAAAGTAGAAATTGAAAATGAGAGGATTCTTTCTTCTCATCAAAATGTAAGAGGACATTCTCTGCTTCCCATTACTTAGAGCATTTGCTTAAGCAAACTTTCAATCTTATGTCCTTCTCTCTGAAATACATGCACATAAATCTTTATAACCATGAAGGAAGCCTCTTGCCAGGGGCTGACTTTGACTCTTATACCATACTGAGCCCTGCCTTGGGCAAGCATCATGACCTCAGCTCTCTTTTCTGGGAGGCATCATTCTCAACCATACCCCAGTGTCTTTCTCAAGGGCATGAGAAGCACTTTTATATAACATCAGTATAGATGACAGTTGTATCTCCTAGTTTCTGGGACAGTTCGGAGCCTAAGGATGACAGGCATTTTGTTCCAAGCTGCAAAGCTACCTCGTCTGAAACACTTGGTTTTTTCCTTTGGATAAAGCCAGCTAGCAAATTTAGATGTCTGCCCAAATTACCAGGTGAATTTAGAATCAACTATGTGTGAAAAATGGTGCTGTCAAGTCTTCTTAGCTAAGAACTAATTGTTCTTTATTACAATAGTATGTGTGTACAGGATTGAATAAAGTTTGGACTTAGATTACTATTAATGAGCTTATATTGGTTCAATAATTGTGGCAAGTATGCTATGATAATTTATGTTGTTCACAGTAGAGGGAATGGGTCAGAGGTGTATGAAATGCTGCAATTCTTTTTCTTCTGAAATTTAAGACACTTAAAATGAAATGATTTTTAAAGGAGTTGATGTTTCACAAGACCCTTCATTTTATTCCTAGGTATATAAAACTATGTGTCCCAAAAGACTTTAGCAGCTTTACTTAAAATAATGAGGAATTAAAACTAATTACCTATCAACATGGGGTAAATGAACAAATTTTTATATATAAGTATTATATATGTATAATATATAATATTCATATTATAAATATTAATAAATTATTGGTACATATTTTATTACAAATTAACCTCCAAATGATTTTGCTAAATGAGATAATTGAGATATTTATAATATTTTATATGTGATATGACACATATACAATTATGGGGAAATTGTAAAAACTGCAAACCAACCTTCAGAGACAAAGTAGTTCAGTAGCATTTTAAACAGTAGAGTAGTCAGAGGAAGGAGGAGGGTTAGACTGCAAAATAGCAAGTGGATAATATTGATAGGCTGTTTTTTTGGTGGTAATTGTTTTACATATGTGTGCATTTGTAAATTATATGTAAAACATATTTCCATTCAATTAATAAAACATGAAACGAGGGAAGTAATCTAGCTCAAACTGCAAAATGAAAATACAAAGATCAAAGGAATTGGATTATTTATATAACTCAAAGTTCCATTTCATTTAGCAATTACTTAGGGAAATGGCTTATTCCCACAATTTTCATTTATGTCATACCATGTAAATAAGGTTAGATTCTCTTTCTTTATATCACTACCATAATGGGACAAAATGACATGTATGTACGACACACACTGCATTTAGCACTATATTCTGTAGATAAAGAGAGGGTATCATATGGTTGAAATGAAGAGAACTGACCTGATGTTTTCAAGAAATAACTGCATAATGGTGAAAGATTCTACTGGGTGCATTGCCTAATTCAATCGTCTATGATTCAGAAGATCTGGAAGACTATAGGCCCAGTGCAAAATTCTCCTGGTTTATCTGTAGTCTTCTTAATAGCTATCCTTTGGAGTCCCCTTTATTTGTTTTAACAATCTCTTTGGAGATTAGAAGTTAAATCCTTTGGAAACCAATAAATGCAAATCTAACATCGGTCAATTCAAAGGCTAAAAATATCTTCAGACATCATCTGGGGCCTATAACAGTGACTATGATCTAACTTGTCTATCTGGTGTTTTCATCCATGTTCTTAAAATAACTCGATGTGTGGTTTTCTTTGTTTCAATACTACAAAACCTTTTTTGAAATGTTTCCAAATTGGCACATGGTACTTGAAGTAAGTTGAATTCAAGTTTCCTGGCCATAGTTACTCACATTTGACCCTTGAACTACCTCAAACTCTCTGAGGTGACAGTATGTTTTTGCATTGAAATTAAGAACAATGAAGAAAGAAGGTATGCAAATTTACCTAATATGCAAAATGGGAAATACCATAACCTAGTGGGAGGAGATTTTAGAAGCATGATGCCACAGTCACCCAAATGTATTCAGGGTTTTATTTATCCCATTTCTTCTTAAGGGGAAGTGAAATTGATAATGTAGCCAGTTTTGATATGTTTAATGAATTATTTGAGAAGGATTCAATGGGTTTAGAAAGCATGCATTGAGCCCTGAGAACAGAAAATGATTTTTTCTCTTTTGAAATAAAATTTGAGAGCAACAGAGTATGAAAAAGTCTTTTGAAAGTTATGATAGACTTTATTCTTCAAGTGATGTGGGTTTAGTCAGGAAAGACTCAGAGAAGAAAATAAATATATTATTTCCAGAGAGGAAAAATAGATCGCTAGAAAATGAGTGTAAGGGACCTTTTCAGAAAAGTTTCCCATGGCCTGGGTGGGAATCGTGATAAGGTCAGAGAAAACTTAATTCTGAGTGCAGTGATAAGAGATTGTCGTCTGCCAGGGCACCAGTCTTTCTATTGCTTTCTGAACCCTGACAAAGTAGACTGTGAAATGGGTACATTTCCTTACACAGCAGCTCATCTTCGCTTTTATTTTCATCTCAAAGTTTATACTTTCTGCGATGAGATCACTTAACATATACTGTTTTTGTGTTTCTCAAGCATATACTATTTTATCATGACAATCGTCATACTGTTGACTAGGTGTTTAAATCAAATTTTGATTAGAATTACTCCACAGAGTAATGTTTCCCCAAGCACTGTAGACATAATTAATGGTGGTGCTTTTGCTTTCAATAAATAAAACTGTATCTTCCCCAAGAAACTTCACTTATTAATATTTATAATCTCTCTGAAATTATACTAGCACTCATTCATTCCACCAAGCCATTTCATTTTCCTGTTAAAATGCAAATATATTATCTGGGAGGGTGAGCACATTAATTCAATAGCAGCCATTAGAGATGTATTTCAATTAGCTCAGTAGTCCTCCTCTATTAGGCTAGTTGAGTATATCAGAAGTGTTGGTAGTTAAAACCTTAAAGAACTGCTTTAGATGAATACATTCCCTTTTGCAAGCATGTGGGTAAACAAAGAAAGAGAATATGCTAGATAAATTTGCTTATTGTCACAAAACAACAAAAAGGAAAAAGGAAGATGTCTTAAGTTTGACTAAAACATTCTTGGCCTTATAAATAAATTGCTTTTGGTTGATGAAGACATTTACAGACATAGGTTAATTTTATACTTAGTACTTTCTAAAATTTTACTTCCTTTTAACAGTATTTTATTAATTTATTCTTCTCAATTTCACATATGCATACTAATAAATCGTGGCATCACTCACTGAAGAAGAGAATTTTAGCCACTCCAAAGCATATATCTTAATTCTGCAACGTTTACCATGGTTATACTAACTCTGTTCTCTACCTGTGGATGTAAATGTTATCACTGGCAGGCTGGAGAACTGGAAACATTCTAGCAAGTTTATGTTACAAATCTCAGAAAATCTTTGACATTTTGGATTTTTGGTAATGTCATCATTTATTCTTTGAGTATCATTTTCTAGAAGACTATGAAGTTCAGGACTAGCTAATTGATAAAGGGCAAATGATTGTAAAATTCAGTAGTTTTTATTATTACTGTTATTATTACTTGACTGAGGATATGGAATTTAGAAATTTTAATCCCATATAAGGTATTATTTGCAAAAGGTTTATTGTTATGAGAAGTGCTATAATTTTGCATTTTAAAGTTTAAACTATTATAATGTTTGATGAAAAATCTGCCTACAAGAAGAACAAGAAACAGCAGAGTCCTGAGGAATTACAACTTGAGCAAGTTTGATTCCTACAGGTAAAGAACAGAGATGAGTTGGTTGGAGTTTCTCATCATGTATCTTCTTTCTAACTAAACTTCTTATAAGGGATGGTTCTGAAAGCTTTAAAAGTTAGTTTGCATATAGTAAATTAAATATTTTAATTAACAACAAATGATTCTGTCAAATACTCCTACTGCCTATTGTGGGTTTAATTCCAGCGAGAAATGGAATTATAGGGAGAAATACATTAAGTCAGAATGATCATGTGGAAATTCCAGATGATGCAACAGATATATGAAGTAAGCTAAATAAGTGATACAGTCAGAAAAGTATTTTATGTGTTAAGTATTTTGTCTTAAAAAAATCACAGTTATATACATAGATGATAGAGAGATAATTAGGTAGGTAATGTGCCAGGTATGCTTAGCAACATCAGAAATATATAATCAAGGTGGACCACTTAAGATAATATATTTTATTTGAATTTGAGAAAGGAGAAAAATATTTCCCTACTTATCGTGATAATATTGATACCATCAGACAATGCCAGAAAGGTATAGTATCAAGTTGTGCTGACTAGGTCTCAGGAATAAAAGCTGGGAAGACTCAAATTACTCAGTGTAGTGGACATTTGGTATGTATGTTTACTTTCCAAACATAAAGGATACTGAAAGGAGGGAGTTTAACTGTTCCTATTAGAAGTAAAGGAGAACCTGTCAGTCACTTCTTAGGGCACCGACTCCAGAAGCTTGCAATTACCAACAATTCACCTCTCTAGGAATTGCCCATCCCTTTAGAAACTAAACAAAATTTCTGTCAGCTTTATGACAGAATGCTTCTCAAAATCTGGGGTAGCATTTCCTTGAAATGTAAGCATCAAGGAAGGAGACAACACATTCCTCTGCTAATGTGGGAGATGTGCAATTAGTATTCAAAGTGTACTGACAAAGTTTTATTTTAAATTAGAAAACTGTCATGTGTCACTGAGAAGCTTGTTTCTTCTCTGGGTAAAATCAATTAGCTCAAAGGACTTATCACTCCAAGTACTGTCTGTGTTTAGATCTCATTATATATCAAATGGTGCTGCAAATCTTACCTGAAGCATAGCTATCATGGTTTTGGTTTTAATTCTTTGACAGTTTCACGCCTGCGTATTTATTGACTTTTAGTCTTTGCATCCATTCCCCTTCCTCTCCCACTGAAATCCTTCTTCTCAGTAAAAGTTTCTCCTCTCCACATCTTCTTATATTGTATGAGCCACTCACTTTAAATAGAATTGCTTCCATGAGAATGAGTTGGGGATTATTTACCGGAATGGACACTTTATCAGTAGCGACATCTTTGGAGGAAATGGCACCTAATCCCTCAGCAACCAGTATCTTCTGATAAACACTCACAGAAAGGAGGGGCCTCATGAGCTGCTATCCAAATCAATAATGAAATGTTTAAGGGCCAGGCCTATGAATGTCTTACTATAAATTATCTTGAAAATGGGTAGATAATTAGTTGATGTTTCCTGGGCTCCATAAAAAATAAAGATATTTATTTATGTTTCGTAGTCTCTGAGTACATTAACTATAACAGGAAGTACTTTCCACTTTGAAGCTTGTTTATTCATGAAGTGTTATCTTTTCACACATACGCACACACATACACATTTTAAAATTTTCTGGTTTGTCAAATTTACAATTATACAAAGTACATCCTTATTTTCTGGATAGATCATAGGAATTACTTCTCACTAAAGATTATTTTTATCATTTAGACTCTCAATAAAGATATTCCGGTTTTGCATTCCTGAAACAATATAAAAATATCAAAAAATAAATATGAAGAATGTGGAATGCTATTCTAAATTCTGTAATTTTAACTTTTGGTTGCTATGTATGTACATGTAGTTAGAAATGTCTAATTATTACTATAGTGGTAGAATTTTATCTATAAAAAGAAAGATCTTGGGACAGTATCATCAAATTGCTTAGTATCATTACACTCATAATTTTTTATTTAGTCTTATTTTAAGAAGTAATATGAGAAATGAAACAATCCTCCAATGATGTCAGCCGATATGGGACTAGTAGATGCCCATTCAGATTGCTGTATCCTAGAGCAAAAAATCAAGTAGAAACATGCCATTGCAGCAAACAGCAAGGGCAGGTTATCCAGAAATGATGTACTTCCAGGTGCAGAAACAGGTCAATGCAAGAGAGGGTCAGTAGCTGTTTTGGCTACCTAGTAGGAAGGATCAAGGCTGCTGTAAAAATAACATGGATTCTTCGCTCTTTGACATAGTGCTGACTTTCATGAGCCTACGTTTTCTATTACATGTAGTTCTTTTTCCAATTTCATGCACTGAAAAGCTCACTAACACCACCCAGGCATAGGACTTAGTATTAAAATGTCACCTTCAGAAATCCTATAGTACTCCCTTGCCTGTTCCAATGGGAAAATAGGCCACCTTGACAGAATTTTCTCTTTGGAAACATATTCTTCATATGTAAATTTTATGAGGTTTACCATTCTTTTTTGCTCCTCATGTTGTTTTCCTGCCTCAACAATGCTTTTATTTACAAGAGCTACTGTGTGTTAACAGGAAATCTGATATGTACTCAGCATGGTAGCACAGGCCTTTAATTCAAGCTATCTGGAAGAAGAAGCACACTGATTTCTGTAAGTTTAAGTCTAGCCTAGTCTACATTGCAATTTCTAGGCCAACCAAAGATAATAGTAAAACCACATCTCAAAAATGGGAGTCTGAAGTTATGCCTCATTGATTAAGAGCAATGTCTGCTCTTTCAGAGAACCTGTGTTCTGTTCTTGGCACTGACTGGGGGTTGACAACTGTCTATCACTCCAGTTCTAGGAGTGCAAATGCATTTTCTGACCTCCAAATGTGCCAGACACAAACATGGAAAACATACACACACACACATGGATACACACACACACACACACACACAGAGTCAACAAACACACACATATAGTTTCGTGTGGTAGAAGCTTTGCAAGGCATTACATGCTTGCTAATATTTGTGTATTTGAATTGAATAGAATCTGACGTGAATATGGACTCTACAAGGACAGGGATTTTTACAAGGTTTTACCTCATTATATCTTTGTATGCTGCCTATGTTGTCTGTGTTCACATCAGTTCAGCATGAACTTAAACTCAGCTTTTACACTGAACATACAAACATACATACATAAATATATATATGTGTGTATGTGTGTTTGTGTGTGTATGTGTGAATGTGTGCATGATATATATCACAATGCATTGAATTTTCAGTTGAAACACATTATTATTAGTATAGCTATTATACTCACTATTGAGATTGTTACTATGAGACTTAGCTTTTAGAGGCAGGGTAGTAGGGATTGTGGAGGGGAAGCTGGAAAGGCAGATAACATTTGAAATGTAAAAGAATAAATTATCAATAAGAAAAGACTCTCTTGCCTTTATGACATTTATACATAATTTTGTGTTATAGTCATAATGGTTCTTGTGCCCACACATGATCACTAGGTAATCAGCAACTTAATCACTCATGGGTGTCACCCAAATCCACCATAATGTTATCTGTGATTACCTTTACCCAAATCTTTATCATTAGCTCTCAATTAAAGTGACTCCATCCTATGGGAGATGTCACATATATTTTATTTCCTGCTGACCTCTATGCTATCTCAGTCAGAGAGACAATACTCAATTCTAGGCCTTTAAGCTGCTGAACCTCTCTTCAAGGACACAGGTACTTTGCAAATATTCTATGTAGTCATACCTTAAGCTTTATTGGGTGCCTGGAATTGGAATTACTGTTAACTGTAAACCTTGGAGGGGAAGGATTATTGCTCTGGAAACTTTTGCCCAGATTGTACTTTGTTTATACATGCTGGCAATAAACATCTTATTACCAGACTCATGAAGGTTGATCCAGTCTACTAAGTTAGACTGAACTTAGATTTTATTCTAACTTCATTGCAATTTATTATCCTGCCTGCCATGAGTCTTACAAGGGCCCCACCATATTTATTTCTATACTGTTTTTTTTTTTAACAAAATCGCATCTTTCATTTATTTATAGAATTTATAATTGAACTCACATTTGTCTCTAAAAATGGGCTAAATTAAAAAATTTCAAGACATTCTTTTCCTTACTATTGTGAGATAGTTTCTCAGCTGTTTGTTTCCTGGTAAGCTGCAGTGAGTCTTTTGTTCTATGGGATGATACCTTTAGACACAGATACACAGAAGTTTGTTTTAACCATCATTTCATTCCCTTTCTCTATCACCTTATTCCTCCTGTTAACCTTTTTGGATATCTCTTCCTTCATTTCTTTTATCAGTAATTATGCCATTTTTTTCTTTGTGGGCTTATAAAATTTACTGTTTTTTCCCTAGAATCATATTTTCAATTTACTGTTATTTCTCTGTTGTTGGTGCGTTGGACTAGATGCTACCTGATCTTACTTGCACTTGGGGGTGATAGGTGAGGTGGCATGGAATCAGAGGCACAGACTCTGGGAGCAGGTGAGACATGTCACAGCAAGCTAATCTGAATGCTACTGCAAGCTTCTTTAATAACCTCTACCCATGCCCCATTGATCTCCAGAAAATATCTCTTCTAAACAGCAGTTTCTGATTGGCTGGAATTGTCTACACCAGCAATCCTTGCTCTCTCAGGTAATCCTCAATTAGGTCCTCCTGCAGGAGATGCCTTTGCAGCTTTGCCCCAGCCCCTCCTCATACTTATGTGGAGGTGGCCTTGCCATCTCTCCTACATTTCTCTATTGATATCCTATTTTGCTTTCATTGATTTTTGCTGTAATTATTGTTCACTTTCTTCTTTGTATTTTTGTTCTTCAATTTTTGTTTCCTCATATGGAAAAGAAAACTTACATTATGTATTTCAGATCATTTTTTTCTGATAGTTGGGTGTGGCTTCCTATTCTTCATTAGACCTCATAGATAGGAGTCCAGGAGTAAGGGTATCAGGAGAAGGTACATCTTATTGATCCTTTCAAGTTGACTTGATGAAACTTAGTGTTTTATACTAATTAGTGTTTTATTTTTAAGGGCTATAGTCTCAACTACTTCTCCTCTAAAACTAGCACACTGAGAAACAGAAGTACCAGAATGGGAACAGAAATCCAAATTCTCCATATGGAATACCATGATATAGAGTCATACATACATTGAGATATAAACCAAAGTATCCTAAGTTGGCTTTCCCTATCCACCCTAGTTGGAATTCACATGAGTCTAGGAGAGGTGGAAGTCTTAAGAACTTTCTTGGCATTGATAGAATGGAGCCTCAGATGTCTCTGTGGAATTTGGTAAAGGGTATTTTACTTTGGCCTTTCTTTTGGGAGGGGCTGTGTGTCAAAATCTATTGTTATTTCAAGTTCTTTGAACCTAGGGCACTCATAGGAGCTAAAGAAAAAATAGACAGTTGGAAGGATCATCATTTGGGGGATGGGGAAGGGATCCTTTGCACAGTAGGTATTTTCATATTCATGTTTAGCTTCTTATGCTTGTTTTGTATAGAAAGCACATGGCTTCTGTTTATAGTTTGATGGATTGGGAAATATTACACTCTTATACCTGGCAAGCAAAGTCGAATATCCTGTACTTTTTGTCTTTTGGTGCTGGCTCCATATGTGGCAGAGGAGGGCCTTGTTGGACATCAGTGGGAAACTAGGCCCTTGAGCCTGAGGGTGTTTGATGTCCCAGTGTAGGGGAATGTGAGGGCGGGAAGATGGGAGTGAGTGGCTGGGTGGGTGGGGGAGCATTCTCATAAAGGCAGGGGGAAGGGGTATGGGGTAGGAGTTTTTGGAAGGGGATATCTGGAAAGGAAAAAACATTTGAAATATAAATAAAGTAAATATCCAACCAAAAATACAATAAAATAAATAAAAATATTATAGAAATCAAAAAATATTTTCTTAACCTTCAGCTATGTATATGCATATATCTATGCTTCTGGGTAAATCAGAGGAAGTACTCTTGAAGACTAGATACATCTGTTCTCTCTGCAGTGGGAGTTACAGGAAATCATAAGCCATCTGATGTGGATTGTAGGCGAAAATTTTCCATCCTCTAAAAGAGTAGCAAGTGCCATTAACAACTAAACATTCTCTACAGTTCTTGTAGAGTACATTTTAAATTGAATCTTCCTAGCGGTTGATTTTCTTGTGTGTTGGCAGTTAGTTTAAGGGCTTTTAAATCCTTTGTAGACTATTGCTACTGCTGTGGACTATGTGTGTGTCTTGTGTCTAAATGTGTGCATACATAATAATGTAAAATATTATCCACATTTTAGCAAATATTTGCTACAGTTCAAAACCAATTTCATTAATATAATTATACATATAATTTATATTTACATATAGTATATACCGTATATTATTTATTATTTAAATTATATACATATTTTATATGTAAATATGAACTGTGTATCTACAAGTAAAACATTTTATTTATTCATTGAAATGAGACATTGAGAAATGTCTATTTGGTCAACATTCTTTTGAGACTTGATACTGAGCTCATGGGTATAAATCCATGTTATCTTTGGTGTCAATTTATGTAGCTTAATAGTTTACTTAACTTTTCTTCCTTTACAATGCATTTGATATTTCAGTTAACACCAGGAATCTCACATTAAGAATCATTCTATATTTGCAGCTAATGGAATGCCTCAGTTGCTACATGGCCCTTCTCATTTTTCTTTTCAATAATCAATACATGGCTTATGATACTTTTAATTGAAAGTAGTAAACTCAATGAGATTTTATGCTATTATAGGTTTATTGTATTTTACATATTTTATACTAGATAATTTCATTTGTTATGTTGTTAGTTATAAATTAGAGAAACTTTTATGGTAGATTTCAAAATATATATTTAGTTTTAAAAGGGTAAAATATATATAATAATAATTGATGTTCTTCAAGGTTACATACTATTTAGAGAAGACCCAGACAAATTAGAGTTGCAATTATTAAAGCTGATAGGATCTCCAATCTAACTGAAAAATAGGGAGCTGGCTTCAGACCTTTATCATGCATTTCTCAGGGTGTATTTTCTGCTTCCCTTTCTTTCCCATAACCATGGTACCTCTCATGTAGGGACATTTATACTGGCAAACTTCTGATAGCTTTTATCTGAGCCACATACAGTGGATATCTGCTGGCAATTATTACTACACTGGGAGCCTGACATTTTCCATTCAGAGATGGGGAAATCCCATTTTCTAGAAGATATAGTTTCCTCGAAATGATCTCTGGCAGCCATCAAGAGAAATGTGAGGGTGTAGAAGTCAGAGCAATATGGAGAGTGATGAACACTGCTTCTGTATAAGAATTTTAAATCTATACTCACTTGAATGATAAGCAGACATGTACTTATAGAAATTCTCCATACATCCTGGGCAAAGACTAATGATTTTCTATTAAAAATTGTTTTATTTAAATCACTGAACCACTAAGAAACAAATGATGTACATTCAGTATTATATTAAATGTATGACGACTTAGCAGATAACCATACCTGTCCTCAAGTTCCACAATCTGAGTTACATTCTCATGACTATATGGTGGAAAGAGAGAACCAACTCCTGTACAATGTCCTCGAACTTCTACATGTATGATATAGTGCACACACACAAATAAATAGATTTAAAATAGATAGTTAGATAGATGATAGATGGATAGATAAAATACAATTTTATTTTTAAAATATACAAAATTACTGATAGCACTTAAATATCATAAGCTGTCCACATATAACTGCATATTAGATATTAAAGATATTTTTAAGCATACACTCAAAAAGTTTAAATAGTAAGTAAATATGTGTTACAAAAAAAGTTCAATTTCAATTATTTCTTTAAATGTAAAATTATACTTTTACCTACCTGTATTCTTCTGTAATTGAACTTATGTTATGAAATTCATATGATTTTATAATGAAATTTAAAATGCTACTATGTATTTAATGATTGTAAGACAGAAAATATAATTCTGATTTTCTAGAAAATATTTGTACTTATATAATTACTTGGTAAATGTCTTGTAGTACCTCATTATTTGCAGCATTTTAAAAACGCTGGCTACATTAGTTTTTCAATCTTATTGGAAATTCAGTAAGCTTCTAAAGATTAAATAACTGGATAGCTTTTGAACAATTAACATTTTAAAACTCCAAGTCATATTTGTTTTGTTCTACACTGAAGTTTTAAATACCATAAGACCATGCCTAAGTGCCAATCAAAAAGGAATTACAATAGGACTGTGTTGGGCAGTTAAAAGGCATTCATTCCAAAGTGGGAAAATGAAGTTCTGGGGTATTAGACACAGTCATAGTTCGTCCTTCAGCACAGGTGAGAGTCTAATTTACCACGGGTCATGTAAAATATCTCAGAATAAAATCCAACCTAGAGCGATAAAGTAAAAAGTGACCTTTAAAATCCAATATTAGAGACAAACAACTTTTGCCTCTGGAAGCTGTTGAAGGACAAAACAGGGAAAGTTCATTCCTGTTTCCTGGTATATATGTCAATTTCTCCAGCTAAGGCAGCAGCCAGTAGAAAGGGGTTATAGTGTGCTGTGTATGCTTCTGAAGCTTTGAAAACCATTTGAATATCTCTTTTTCCTCATTAGTAAACCAACAAGTAAACAAAAGCTAGCAGGAATTAATCCCAACTTCACAATGGAAAATGTCAAAAAATAGTTTTTTCCTCTGGTCTTTTTTTCAGTTTTGCTTCAGCAAATCCAAACAAACAAATATTGGGTGTGATGAATAAAAGACTTAGAGCTGCACCATGTTCAAATAGCTGTTTAAAGCATCTTGATTAGAGCGTGAAGAAACGCCCCTCGGCCCCTCTTTGAGTCACGTTTCAATTCATGCAATTATTGAATTATATTTTTTATTTAACCATTTAACTACTGACATGCTTTAAAAGAGGTACCAATGAATACTTGTTTAAATTACATCAACACAACCTGACAGTATTTCAAGATCATCTTGAAAGACTTTTTCTTAAAAGTGAATATTTGACAATTCTCATTAATATGTTTTTCAGGCATAGACTTTCAAATTTCAATTTGCAAAACCCTGAGGGCAGCCTGTGAGTGTGTTTTTTAGACATGTCTACACAGGTCACAGAGAATCACTTAGTGACAGTACAGTAGAATACAGAGAATACAATACAGTTTTGTTTTATGGCTGACTAAATACAGCTAGAAATACATTGTACTTGCATGTTAACAATTGTTTTTAAATTTGAAAACATACAATGCTAGAGTAACAAAAATCACTAGGAGACTTCAGCAAGTATTGCTCCAAGAAGATGGTACCAACATGGTCCCATCTTTTTCATTAATTTATTCACTGTACATCCTGATCACAGCTTCCACTTCCCCCTTCCCTCCCAGTACCTCTGTTTGACTTTTCCTCACACTCTTTCTTCTAAGAGAAAGGGAGGCCTCCCATGAATATCAACCAGCCTTGGCATATAAAATTGCAGGAATAGCACTAGGTACATCTTCTTCTACTGAGGCTAGACAGGCTTCCCAGGTAGGGGAAAAGGATTCAAACGCAGTCAACATAGTCAGAGATAGCCCCTGCTCCTACTCTTAGGAGTCTCACAATAAGACCAAGCTTCATATCTGTTACATATGTGTGGGAGGACTCAGCTCATCCCATGCATGCTGTCTGATGGGGTGACAAAGGAGAGAGAACTGGAAGAGAGAACTGGACTCAGACGGGAGCATCTCTGAGACAAGCTAGTAACCCAGGACAATAGAAACTCCCAGAAGTCTATGAGAGTGAACCTGAAATAGCTCCTGCCTGTAACCAGGCAAGACTTCCAGTGGAGGGATGGACCCAGCCACAAAACCTTCTTTGACCCACATTTTTCCTGCCTGTAAGATGTGCAGGGATAAAAAGGAAGCAGTAATTGGGGGAACGTCTCACCTGTCGATCCGTGCCATGAGAGAGAGTTCAACCCTGGCATCATTAATAATATTCTGCTATACTTGTAGATAAGACGTGTCTTAGTCAGGGTTTCTATTCCTGCACAAACATCATGACCAAGAAGCAAGTTGGGGAGGAAAGGGTTTATTCAGCTTACACTTCCACACTGCTGTTCATCACCAGAGGACATGAGAACTGGAACTCCAGCAGGTGAGGAAGCAGGAGCTACTGCAGTCATGGAGGAATGTTTCTTACTGTCTTACTTGCTTCTCCTGGCTTGCTCAGCTGGCTTTCTTAGAGAGCCCAAGACTACCAGCCCACAGATGGTACCACCCACAAGGGGCCCTCTCCCCTTGATCACTAATTGAGAAAATGCCTCACACCTGGATCTCATGGAGGCATTTTCTCAACTGACTCCAGCTTGTGTCAAGTTGACACAAAACCAGCTAGTACAAGAGGCTAGCATAACTGTCATTTGAGAAGATTCACCCAGAGCTGATGGAAACAGATGCAGAGATTCACAGCCAAACTTTAAGCAGAGCTCCATAGAATCTGGTAGAAGAGGGGATCAAGAATTGAAGGAGCCAGAGAGGTAAAGGACACCACAAGAAAACCTACAGTTGGTCCCATTCTTAAATTGATATTTCTAATAATAATAGATACCTTCAGAGAGCAAGATCTTTAGGAAAAGATATCCTTCTTCAAAATAACAACACTAGTACAGACTGCCAAAGTATTATGTGAAGCACACAACACTTGTTCATGTGCTGTGCTAGTTGTAGTAACTGCAATCCTAAATCAGTATGTTTAAGTCTTTTATTGGAAGTTGTCAGCACACAGAGTGAACAGACCCATGAAGAAGCAAGGTTGGACCTAATGAGTATTTGCAAAGCAATTTATCTTTCTATCTCTCCCTCTTAAACCAGAAGTATTTTGCTGAACCTTCTGAACATAAGCCTGACACTCACCACAATAAATTACTTTCACTATGTCCCCACTTTCTTTTAACAAAGAAAACTTTAGCAAACTTTCACTATCATAAAAGCTCTAATTGATTTTGTTTTAATGATATGACATTGAAAAAGAATTGAGGTGCAAATATTTTTTAAAGAAGTCTAAGTTGTTTATATTTTGATTAAAATTGTTTATTTTTGGTGCCTAGATGTATGGTTTATTCTCATGAGTGCATAATTGGAATAGTATATTGGTACCAGGTCTACTCTATGATGAAGAGAGTGAAAACTCTTCTTCATACAGCAAGCCAAAATATAATAATAATAAAAAGAATAAAAAATATCTGTGCCTGAGTCTAGCTATGGGTTAAGTGCTTCAGTGCTTTTCATGTATCTTTCTTAGTTTTTGAAAAACTGTTGAGTAAACATTATTATCAATTTTTAGATAATAAAATGAGGATTTCTTCAGCTTAAGTAAACTGCTCAACCAAGCAGCAATGAAAAGAAAAAGAACTTAAATTCAATATTAGAGCTAGTTCGTAATTTCATGGTATATAAAACATTCTTCTTCCCAAACAATGATATACAACAACTGTAATTACTGGACCCTTGCAGTTAGTGAGAAAAATTCTTGTCCATGTGATCGTTTTTTAATATAAAATTTTGCTGATAGTGTACCACTGCTTCTATTCATTGACAGTATACTAACGAATTCAGTTTCATTTAACAAGACAAATTCCACATAATTGTCAAATATTAAACATCCTCATGATTTACATAGTTTGTATAGGCCCAATGTAGTACAGATCCTATTTCAGTTTGTAAAACTTAAAATCAGAAATATCATAATACATATTAGTGGTTCTTAAAACTTAATCTGAAGATAATTCACAGGAAAGTCCTGTCAGAATTATAAATATGTAGCTTCTAACTCAATAACGTGTTCAAGATCTGTTTCTATTTGACTCCAAAATAATATGATGTTGTTACTCTCAGAATCACATCTCATGTACCAATGAGATTTGTTTCATTACTATGGTAACACAAAAAAAAATTAAAATAACAATGGAAATACAATATTATTGGCCTTTGAAAACAATAATCAACTAACAAATAAGCGTATAGATTAATCAGCTAGAGATCATGATAAAGGTTAGAGTCCTGGTGGAACAGGGTAGATTTAAGGTGGTACCTGAAACTCTGTATTTCTTTACTTAAAACAACAACAACAACCAAGAAACAAAACAAAATAAATAAGCAAACAAAACCCACATGTGTTTATTCAATTAGTGTGTATATGTGTAATTTAGAGAAGAGCTTGAGGGAATCACATCTCTCCTTCTACCATTTGGGTTCTGGAGGTCAAACTGTTGTCAGGCTTGGCAGCAAACAACTTTACTCCCAAGTCATCTGTCTGACTCCCTATTCTTTTTGTTTGTTTGTTTGGTTTTTGTTTGTTTGTTTGATTGTGTCTTTTTTGGATACTTTATATTTTACATTTCAAATGTTATCCCCATTCCCGGTTTTCCCTCTGGAAACCCCCTATCCCATCCCCCCTATTTTCATATGCTAAGTCATGTTCACATAATTCTCCCTTGAATAAATTGTAAATGTTTCCATAGGTACTACTGGCTTGTTTATATTGAGAAATACAGTGTCTCTTGGTGGATAGGAAACCTATAGTGTCCTCAGCCTAGCAGTTACAGGCACTACTTCCAGAGGGTTCATTTAGAAGATAGTCTTTTCTGGTGATGTCTAGATGGGACAGAAGCTGCAAGAACACAGGGATCACATAGCAGCTACTTAGTGGAAAATAATTGACACTATTCTTAGGTATGTATCATGGAAAAACTTACCACATGTATAAACATTTGCATAGCAATATTGTTTTAATCTTATCAAAAGTATAACAAAATTCCTCAAGCACAGGAGGATGTATATATAACTTAGTAGACATAATTCTGTATACATTATCAAAATGATTTATTCAGCAAAACCTAATCAGTGATGATTTGTCACCTATCAACATTTGTCCCAATTACAATAAAAATAAAAATAAGTATGATTACATACATTGTGAAATTATAATTGCTAAATAAGGAGTCATATCTCAGCCTTCTTTAAATCTGTGGTGACATTCTATTGTCATTATTTACTGAAATTGTGTTCTACCAAGTCCCTACAGAAGGTTTTCTAACAGTGACTTGTAGCTGATAAGGATAACATCTTGTGATTTGTCAATGAATCAGAAAATAACTGTGTTATGTAAGTTCCAGGTTATTAAGCACAGTTTATAATCATGTACATCACTGATACACTAACATTCAACTCTTGGGCAATGGCACTATAATTCATAATAGTATAAAACTGGTCTCACACATCTATAGTCTCTGTGAGGTTCACCCATTCTTCATTTGCCTCACAACCTGAAACATCACTTCAATGGTTGCTGTTCTTTGATCATTTTAAATAACCAAACCACCCCCAGCAGTTGTGATTGATGTGAAACTACGACACTAAACAGTGTACAACAAAAGGGAGAAACAAGAAGGCAGTGCATTGACTTCTTAAGTGTAGAATGGCATTGCTTTGATGTTCTCTGCATGCTTATGATTGAGCATAGCTTCATAGGAATTGGTTTAGAAATAAATTTTCATTAACTGTCAAAGTTACGATAAGGAATTAGTGAATAAAGAGGGCTTTTCATATAAGGTATCAAAATGAATGGATAGATAGAGAAGTAGATCTTTGCCTCTAAGGAAACTGTTGAACTTGAAAAATTATGCAGGATATGATATTGATTAAACCATGTACGTTTAAATAATATTTTCCTAATTATATTAATCATTAAAGTATGAAAGTATATTTCATACAATCTTCTCTACATATGAGAGTTTCACCAGCTGTGCAAACAGGAAGACCTGAGTTCCAGTACCAGATCCTGGTAAAAGCCAGAAATCACACTATGCCATGATTCCTACACGCAAGGTGGAGACAGGAAGTCCCAGATGCTCACTTGCAAGCTAACATAGCACAAAATAACAAGGTGCAGATTTAGTGAGGGAAACTGTCTCAAAAAAGAAGGTAGGAGATTAAAGAAGACTATACTCACATCTTCTTCTGAATTCTCTGGGAATACACATGATCATGCACACCTGCACATATAGAATGCATATGTTTCTTTAATTTCTTAGTGAGTACCTTCCTATTATAATTTAAACTATTTGTATTTTCATGTTATATCTGCTTTATTTTAATAAAAAGTCTTAACTGTTTAGTGTGTATTAAATGTACATTAAATTAAGTTTTTATTTTCAAGCCCTTAAATCATTCCCAGGATTGCAGCTTATAGGATCTGTGTTTTCTGCTTCTCTTATAACACTATATTTATAGGGCTTAAAGTTTATATCTGTTCCAGATATTTTATGCATACTCTGTATTTCCACACAGAAGATTCTATTTCATCTTTCAATTTTGAGTTTTACAGTTTTCTTAATATAAATAATATATCTCTCCCATTTTACAATTCACAGGTTGTTCTTTGGAAAATATTTTCACTCACTTTTTGACTGTTTTCAGGTCTCCTCTTTTATAATAGTCATTTTAATGCAATTATTTATACTATATAAAACTAAAAAGAATTCTCCCAAATTGTATACCCTCCATTTATGCAATACAATCTTTCTTTGGAGTTATTAATACCTCAAATGTAAAACATCTTAAAAATCTAAAATCTAGAATTAATTGAGAGCTGGAAAAAAGGCTCAGAGGTTAAGAGCACTGACTGCTCCTCCACAAGATTGGGGTTTGATTCTAAGAACTCACATGATAGCTCACAATTCTCTGTAACTCCAGTTTCAGAAGATCTGACTCCCTTTTCCAGTGTCTGAGGTCACAGCAGATGTGATTCACAGGCATACATGAAGACAAAACATCCATTGTTATTAAATATAATATAATTTCAAAGATTATATAGAATGATTCTAATATCTGTACAATTTTGTGTCCTTTAAATATACATTAAGTCTATAATTTCACTTACCAATAAGTTAGTTGTTGCATACTTCCCATCTTGAAATACACTCATTCTACACATCCTTAATTAACATTTCTTAGGTATTCAAGCAGACATTATATTTTAATTTTTTTCTGTATAGTATGTAATAACCATTCTACACTCTTATGAATCAATGTGTTTTTATGGTACTTTTTAATTCAATCTTTGTCGGTATATATGTTTGTGGTTTTCTTATTGTATCTCATCATACTCCAAAAGGTTGGATGAACCTTTTGTGTAACTACAGGTTTTACAATTTATGATATCAGTAAATGATGGTGCTGTCATTATTTCCTTCATTTATGGTCTTTATTTTTATATTCTTGTTTCTTATTACACTTATTATCAGTATATTTATTTAAATTTTTATAGTGGAAGAGAAAGGTTACTATAGTTAAAAGAGAGCATAGCCAGAGTCAGGGGCATCTTGGAGAGTTCAGAGTGAACTTGAGCAGATTGAGCTTGGCAGTGTAGGGTGAAGAATGAGCAGAAAATGAGAGCCAGACCAAGAGGCCAGAAAGATAATGAAAAAGCCAAAGGTCCAGCTGGTTGGGGGGAAGGCAACCCAGCCCATGGTCTGTGGAATTTTAGGGTGTGCTAGCTAGGAAAGCCTTTGAAACTATGATCCAGCTACTTGTTGAGTAATAGAGGAAGTTTTGGGGCAGATTTTTTGTTGTGTAGCCTATACTGACATGAAACTTATGGTAAGTTTATCTGCTCTAGTCTATGACTTCTTGTGAGCGTGAATCTAAAATTAATGGGTCTAAAATTAGCGTTTAGCATCTGAAAACAAAATTTTTTTAAAAAAATGTTTCTCAGAAGTAGAAAACTTTAAATAAATGGCTGGGATGTTTCAGAGAACACACATTATACTGGGGTTTAATTTCTAATTGATTATCCTTGTTAATTATAATCAGCTTATGTATCTGAAAATAAGTCAAGAATTGTGATGTGTACAATGGAAAATATCAACAAAACCCTAACCCTAAATAGGGGTTAATAAAATTCCTCATGTGTTGAATTTCCCCTTTAGTAGTTTTAATTTTCTTTTAGTAGAATTTATGTGACTGTTTCAATGCTCTCACATTTTTACTTATTTATTTATTTACTTATTTATTTAGTGTATGTGGGTTTACAGATATCCGTGTGCATATGCTCCATTGTGTCAATGGACACTAGAAGATATGCTGAGGGAGTCAGTTCAATTTTTCTGCCTGTGGATCCCAGGGAACTACCTCAGACATAAACCTTTACTCATTGATCAATCTGTCTTCCTTCAATGTTTTTTAATATTGGAATATTCCAGAATAACAATATAACATTTGGTGTTACTTAAATAATATTTTTGTAGTTGCAAACTTTAGGAAATACAACTGTGCTTGTGGAATAAAAATTGGCCATTCTGGTGTTTTATATGTAAAAGTAGATGCCCCATAAAAATTATATTAAGAAACAAAAGTATTGCTAAGGAGAAGAGCATGTATTTTTTAATATAGATTTGTATCGTTATGAGTAAGTAGGATGATTACAAAGGCCTCATAATATTTGGTAAAAGGGAAGAGAGAAATTAGAAGATAAAATTTTCTTATTTGATAATTTCAATAAATGTCAGTTGTTAATAATTTTCTGGAGTTTATAACCTGTGAAATTAAAAGTGAATTGAGTTTGGGAATTGAGAACTGAACTGTTTAAAGGTTTAGAAAAATACATATCTTATTATTTTATTTAAATATGTATTATTTTAAATTGTACTGAAAAGAGGTCAATGTTGTCCTAATGCCTTCAGCAGATTGAAATAAAGCTAGATTCTTTTAAAATAGCCTAGTTGTTTGGGGAAAAAAATCACTAGTATGAGCATAGAGCACTGACCTAAATACTGCCTGGAGTGTGTATCAAATCTAAGTTACTTTGAGAAATGTATTAATTATAACTTTTTATTCAATAATGTGTCTAAGCAAATGATTTTCATATACAAATTAAGTAACTGCTATGATGTATTATATCAATTCAGTTTCATAAAAATATATGTATAACATATTTAAAATATAGATTAATTTGTGTTTTTTTTTTTTTTTTTATTTTTGGACAGCAGAAGAGACCTTTATTACCTAAGCCTGGGTTCATTAAAACTAGAAACTACACTGTAAAAGAGAGCATAGTTAAGGCTTTTACTTATTTACTTACTGCATTTCATGCACATATGTACCATGTGCATGCACACATACCAGGTACCTGCAGAGCTAAGAAGAGGGAGGTCTTTTCATTGGAGCTATAGATCATTGTGAGTCAGCATGTGAATGCTGGGAATCTAACTCTGGTCATCAGCCAAGACAACAAGAGCTTTTTACTGTTGAACCTCTCTAGCCCTTCACATTTATATTATTAAAAGACAACTGAAGGCTTTCTCATTCCCCTCTGGTTTCTGTTTTTAAAAATTAGCAAGCCTCCAGGAGGATAATCCTCCTTAATTCTCATGAGGTTTAAATTAAATATTAGCCTAGACACAAGCGGTAAATATTTTTTAAAACAGAGGCTTGAAGGGTAGATACAATTTTAAATTTTAAATTTTTTATTTACATTCCAGTCATTGCCCACTGGTCCCTGCTCCCACAGTTCCTCAACCAATTCCTTCTCCGTTGCCTCCTAGAGGGTGTTACTTCAGGCCTTCCCCTTCCCTGAGGCCTCCAGTCTCTTGAGGATTAAGCTCATCCTCTTTCACTGAAACCAAACCAGGCAAACCTCTGTTCTATGTATTCCAGGGGCCTCTCACCTGCCCCTGTATGCTCCTGGATGGTGGTTCAGTCTCTGGGTGCTCCCTTGAGTTTGGGTTAGTTGAGATTGCTGGTCTTCCTATAAAGTTGCTCTCCCTTTCAGCTTCTTTAATCCAGCACCTAATTCAACCATAAGGGTCACCGACTTCAGCCCAATGGTTTGGTGTAACTATCTGAGTCTGTTTCTGTCAGCTGCTGGTTGGGACTCTCAGAGGACTCCCATGCGAGTTTCCTTCCAATTTGTAAGCACATCATAGCATCAGTTATAGTGTCAGGTCTTGGTACCTCCCTTTGTGATAGATCCCAAGTTGGGCAGGTCATTGGACCACCTTTCCTTCAATCTCTTCTCCATTTTTTTCCCTGTAGTTCTTTTAGACAGGAATAATTCTGGGTCAAAAATTTTGACTGGTTTAGTAACCTTGTCCCTCCAATTGAGTCCCTGTCTATCTACTGGAAGTGGACTCTTCAAGTTCCCTCTCCCCAGTGTTGGACATTTTGGTAAAGGTCAATGAGTCCTGAGAGTCTGTCACCTCCTGAGTTTCTGGTACTTTCTACAGCATCCCTCTACCTCCCACCCTCCAATGCTGCTTATTTCTATTCATTCTCTTGACTTTCTGGGCTTCTCTCCTATATCTGATTCTGTTTACCTTTTCCCCTCCCACTTCTCCTCTCCCTCCCACCCAGGTCTCTCCCTCCCTCTGCCTCCCTTGATTATTTCCTTCCTCCTTCTAAGTGTGATTGATGCCTGCTTACTTGTGCTGTTTTTCTTACACTTTTGAAGGAATGTGGGTTGTATACTTGGTATTCTGTACATTTCGGCTAATATATACTTATCAGTGAGTAATAACCATGCATGTCCTTTTGGGGCTGAGTTACCTCACTCAGGGTGATATTTTCTAGCTCCATCCATTTGCCTGACAAATTAATGATGTCCTCATTTTTAATAGCTGAATAGTATTCCATTGTGTAAATGAACCACATTTCCTATATCCATTCTTCAGTTGAGGGACATCTGGGTTGTTTCCACCTTCTGGCTATTACAAATAAGGCTGCTATGAACATGATGGAACATGTGTCCTTTTGATATAGTGTGGTGTCTTTTGGGTATATGCCCCAGAGTGATATAGCTGAATTCCAAATCAGCTGGGTTTTGTGGGTATCCCAGCTGGCATGGATATTTGGGCTAGATTTTCATCTGTGTCTTTGGTTATTGTGGACCTCCTGAAAGGCAGGCATGCTATAGTGGTTGAGCAAATATTAGGCCACTGATTTGGCCTGGTCGGGGAAGCGGAGATGAAGCTAATTTATGGTCCTTTATATTTTAGTATTAGTTAGTTTTCTACTGAAGTGATACAAACAAGTTTGCTTTGTCTAATGGTGTTGGAGGGATAAGAGTCTATGATGATAGAGATCTAGGCTATCATGGTCTCTTAACATCTCCATGAAGCTGTAGCTACATACTGAGAGCTCCCATGTGGAATGCTGAACACATTAGCAATGGAACAAACTTCTAAACTCCCAAAGCCCACCTACAGTGACATATTTCTTCTAGCAAATCCATACTTCCAAAACTATCAAACAATGCCACAAACTGATGATCAAGTTTCCAACTGCCCAACCCTGTGGGAGATATCATACAACTCCCCACAATTTTAAATATTTTAAAGGATTTTCTCTAAATTATTGGCAGCACTTACTATTTTGTGGTAGGATATTGAGATGTGGAAGTGAGGTTCTAACCTTTCTTTCCTATTTACATTTTATTTACAAAATAAAGTACTCACATGCACCTTAAGAAAATGCATACTAAAATCTTGATTATATATTTGAACCTAAAATTGCTAATAACCAATTAGATATTCTCAATTTGACTTAAATACTTGTCACAAACAAATGTAAAAGATGAGAGATTGACTTTCTCTTATGAATTCTGAGGTCTCATGGTAGGCTGGCTCCTCAGAAATGGTCATGGGGTGAAGCAAGACAGTGACAGCAGTATGTGACATCAGAGGCTACTTGCCTTGTTTCAGACAGGAAGCTGAGAGGACTGAGAATGGAGAAGAGAGCAGTGGCAAGGAACATCTTTCAAAGTAGTCCCACCCCTACAAATGACTCTTATTTTGACACCTACTTCTTCCAGCTAGATCCAAATTCCCACTTTCTAACACCTCCGTACCAATAATGACATCAGTAAATTAATAAATAGCCCATTGATTATGTCAGGGCTATTGTGATTAACCACTTCCCTATAAACCTCACCTCTGAAAATTGCAATGGACTCATAAGGATTCAACCATGAGCCTTTAGAAAGAATTCTTCAAGCGAATCTGTGAAATATGGTCAAATAATCGAAAACAAAATTGTTAAATATTGAACTGAAACATTTCTTATTATCTTTATTGTATTTTCAGAAGGTAAGTTCTACTAGGCTCCAAATTACTCATCTTTCATCCATTTGATTGATATGTTTTCAATAAACACAAGCAGAAAAACATTGTCATAAATAGGTACTCTACATATTTCCACTGACATTTTTATTTTATAAAGCTTTCATAATTTCTAACATTTCTCTGACCTCTATAAATACAAAATAAAATAATTTGTACTACATTTTAGTTCCACTTGAAATTCTCAGATAAATGTTTTCAAAGTAAATGGTTGAAAAATAGTTTGAATAATGACATGTTCTACAGAAGGCATTCCACTATGATGACTAACACTGGTAACTGAAAGTATACAAAGACCAAGCTTTTTTTTTTTTTTTTTTTTTGGGAGAGGGCAACCAGTGTCTTGAATACAAACATAAACATTAAATTGAAGACCTTTTCCACGTGAGAAGTAAGGTGTTGCCCATCATATATACATTTGGATTCATGGACTGTGGGGTTTTTTTCATACACTGTGAAATTCTTGGACATTAAGGTTATCTATCAGTGCTTGAGTGGATATATCCTATCCCAAGACTTACCTAACTAAATGGGCCTGATAGTGATGCTTTCTGTGGTTCTCAACATTTATCCAGCAACAGTAACTGTCTTCGCAGGTGATGGTAAACCACTCCTGCTCAGTGACTTTCTTCTTTTATTATGGGACTGACAGGTTCTCCATGTGCTTAACAACAAGAGATCTCTTAAACAGAAGAAAATGGTGGGTAAGAGATAAGAGAGTGCCAGAGAGAGAGAAATGAACTACCCTGTCTTATTTTGACCTAAACTAGTTTTCTGAGTGATCAGTAATGAGTAAATTTTCTTCTCTTTATTATTTCTTGATTGTTCTGTTCTTTCTCAAAACTACAGCCTAATTAACACATTGTATGAGTCTACAACACTTTTTTTTTCACGTGGAAGTAAGCACCCAAAGTTATTTAATAGTGTTTTTTCTTTTGGGAGTTTATATTTATTAAGGATCAAAACCAATGTACTATAAATTTCTTTAGAATAGAATAGAAGAACTTAACTATTTCTTAGACACAAAAGTCATCTCACACGGAACATCTCCCAGTTGTATTTCTGCTTATTTATTTGTTCATTTTCCTTTTTGCCTGATTGTGTATTAACCTGCTTTATAATGTCCTGGAACTATAGAGGTCTTTGCTCTTGAATAAATTTCCAGATATGCTTTATGTGTGGAGACACAAAGTCAGTGGCAGACACCATTGCTCTTTCTTCACTATTCTCTGTTTTATTCTTGAGACAGTGTTTCTCACTCAACCTGTTGCTCTATTTCTGGCTATACCAGAGGACCACTCACCTGATGAAATTTAGTTATTTTCACCTTTGCAGCACTGGGGTACAGGCTTAGACTGCATGTCTAGCTTTTTACGTGGATGCTGGAAATTTGGCTCAGGTCCACACACTTGTGTATCAAAACCTTTACACACTGAGATATGTTTTCATCTTTTTTTCTCTCTTTCATCTTATGTTTTATCAGTTCATGACCATGTGGAGAATTTTCAAGTTGTCAACTCTAAATATGTAAAGAAGAAATTTGATATAGGTTATTTTAAGATTAGCAAGTATTTGAAATAACTCTTCAATAACTCTTCTTCAAGCACAGATTCTATCATAAATTAAAAGCTTTACTAATGTAACATTGGATTAATGGAGAGACCAATAAAATAGGAAAAATGCCAAAGCTGGTGAATATAGTATAGCTAGCACTTTATGATAATTCTACAGTATTGCCACTAAGGAGACTTATTTAAAAAAAACCTTAATGGACATGATTTGACACCTGGTTCATTTATCTTGGATCTTTAACAGCAAGTTTAAACAAAAGTGAATAATGATGGCAGACATGACTACTCAACATTTAATTAAACAAATTCTGATTTCTAGATTTATTTTTAAATGTCTAGATTATTTATTTGCTTTAAAATTGATTAATGAGGTTTGAAATTAATGAGTTGCACAGTAAGAACACAGCATCTCACCTATTTGTCAGTGCCTAGGGAGATGCATGCTGTTGCCCTTAAAAATGAGTTAATTTTAAAGGTCTGTATTTAAACCCTGGCAACCTATACAGGCAAACATTTCATGTGTGCAGGTGTTAAATATAATCTACTTTATGACTTAGAAAGTGCTTTTGTATTTAATATTTAACTTCACATTAACTTTGTAAAACAAACATTATTATTATCATGTAAATTTAAACAAAAGTTGAATGGGAATCATAAAGGTTAGATGAGTTGATACAGTAAGAGTAGATTACTTTCAATTGTAGAAACACCATTTACACACACTGAAAAAAAAATAAAAATAATTAGAAAGATAGCATAGCAAAGAAACACACTTATTTCCAAGCCTAATATTCAGAGTTTGTTACCAAGGACTCACTACACGGAAGAATCAAAGATGAGAACAGACACCTTGCCTGAGCCTATCACCTGTATCCCACTCAAAATTCATTGTGTTACAAACCACCAGCTTTTTCAGCTATACCAGGTATTTGAAAAAAAAAATGTAATTACTAAAATTATATCACTTAAAATTCTTAGGATTTATTTATAGCTTTAAAATCTGCTTGAAAAATATGTGCTCATGTAAAAACATATTAATATTTTTTTTAAAAAAAATCACAGGGCACTTGACTTGTTTGCTACTTCAACAATTATATAAACAATGTACATGTTATTCCATCCAAGATGTTTTAAGCAGAGATATGTTTATGATTGAGCTCTTAAAACTCTATGCAGCAATGGAGGAGTATACCTTCTTCAAGTTAAATCATAAATGCATTCTTTCATTTAGCTATTTCCCTATAGAAACTAGAGACAAATTCTAGGTTTAAAATCTTTCTTATAAGGCATTATTTAATACACACAATTAACTGTCTGTAAAACATAGCAGCAATTGAGTAGAAAAATGTATTATTGCAGATGTAAAATGAAAATATCTCCAATAATAACATTATTGTCTCCTAACTAAGACTTTATTAAGCAAGCCTCTATGTCACTAAATGGCAAAGCATATGTTAACTGTCATGTAAAGACAGCATACATAAGCAGACACCACTACATAAGTTAAGTTCAGAACTCAGAAAATTCTAACTTTTATGAAATACATAAAAATAAAAAATATGAAATGGAAAACATAAAAGTTTTCCATTCCTGACATGTGCATTTTACAGAACTTATCCAGTCATTACACTGATTCTTGACCTATTTTTTTCTTATAATAATTTTAATCTAAATCATCTGGCACTGAGAAAGCAAGCTTTGGAGTTGAACTTTAAAATAAGAGCAGTAATTGCCTGTCTGCTACTTACAGAAAAGGCAATCAATTTTTTTACAGACTGGATAAGAGTAGAAATCTACCCAATGTTGGAGACAAAATGTAATCACACTAGAATATTTTCACTAAGAGGAAGTGTTCTTAAATAATTGTCACTGAGGAATGCCACCGACAACAATGAGCTATCATCATTTAGTTATCAACACCCCCTTCTAAGGAGTAGGTAAATTAAGTTTAGGAATTTCTACCATAAGCAATTGAAACAGAAAATTGTCTTTGATTGTATGACAAAATAAATTATATGCATTTCTTTGTGATATTTTATTTGATAGCTCATTTTAGTGTTTATAAAAAAGTGAACACTTTACTGTTCTGCAAAATTCAAGTAATTTTAGGATTTTGTTTGAATGTTGTTGCTGTTAGTTTGTAGAGACAAGATCTTGTTATGTAGTTGAGATTAGTATCTCATTTAAAGCAATGCTGCTCTTTCAATTGTCTGAGAGCAGGAATTATGGGTATGTACCATAATGTCAACCTTTATTATGAGTTAGTCTTGTTTTGAGCCTTTCCTACAAAAAACTTACAGTAAGTTAAACAGAGATATGTTCTATCTCCATTTCAGAAGCTTATGTTTGAAGTCAGTTGGATTTGTGTCTGAGGAAAGGTAGAGAGAATATTGTGTAAATGGGAAATTGTGACTCAAGCTGTGAATGTTGTTTGGGTCAAGAATCAGAGGGAAATGAAGGGCAAGCCTGCCTGGCAGGCTTCTTCCCCTTGTTCTATTTCTGAACTCATATGTATGGTTGTTCCTCACCCCTGACTTGGTCTATAACATACAAATTGTCTCTGGAAACACTTGCTAAACATACTTACAAGTGTGTTACTATGATCTAGTTTTTTTTCTCTCTTTTAAATTATTCCAGAATGGTAATAGCAAACATATTATAACTATTTAGTAATATTAGTACTTTCCACATTGTAAAATAAATAATATAATAATAAGCAACTTAATAAATCAATAAAAAGTAATATCAGAGTTAATTTAGAAATTATGGGGCTGATTTATTAGTTTACTGAATAATATTATAGAAAAAATACATTATATTTAATGTTTGCAATTTTAGCTTTTATTGATAGGAATGTACCAATATAAATGTACAAAACAAATATTTGCACAAAACATAGAATAAGGAATATATAGTTATGAAAATCACAATAAATTCAGCATACATTGATGTGGGTTCAAAAATGTTACTTTCAAAATATTAATTACAAAATGATAATATCAAAAGAAAAGAAATAACAAATTATAGAAGTGCTTCTGAGTCAGAAGTTGATTGAAATGAGAAATACAAGTTTGTCATCTAAACATGATAATCTTAGTAATGTTATAAAATGTGCTTCTTATAAATCATCAATAGAAAGGAAAACTCTAAAAGCAAATTTGTTGTCTCAGGTTGTCTCTACCTGCAGCCATTCTTCAAAATATTCAAAAACTGCATTAATAAAAGATACTTTCTAATGTTCAGTCATGAACATTTCCCTTAATTTATAATGCAAGTTCTTTACATATTTACTTCAAAATTTTTGTATTCAATTTCAGATGTCTATATTATTAAATACTTAATATAAAGTTATCAATGCATTAAAATGTTATACATTAATAAAAATACTCGATGATATACATAGTAAGCTCTTTTAATTGCATATTATGGTTCATCTTTCAAATGAAGCAAAAATGAGATATTGTTAATACATTTTCATGAATTATAATCAATGAGAAAAATTATAATATATTTCATTTTTGCACTTGAGAATATATTCTTCAGTTTTTTTAAAACACACATATTTAAAATTGTATTAGTTGTAGTAAATGTATTATTTTGAGGAACAAAGGTTTATAATCTACAGTCAATGTTAATGCATTCTTAATGTTAAAGATTTCTTTGATTAAATAAGTAATTTGGACTTAAACTCATATATTACTAATATATACTGATCTTCAAATGTTTAAAATTCTAAAATCAGAAGTATCATTTAATTTTTTCATAGTGCCTTATTTATTTATGTATTTATTTATTTATACATCACAATTGCTCTCCCACCTGTTTCCAGTCTTCCTCACAGAGTCTCTGCCCTGATCTTTCTTCTTCTCCTCTGTTTCAATATGAAATAGCTAGTTTTTAAAAGTGCATGAAGAATTTATTATGTGTTACAAAGTGTAAAAAATGACATTTGGAATTTTAATATAATGTTTACATCCTTATATTAACACAAAATAATTTTAATCTATACAACACAAAAAAAAAAAAGATAAAAGTACTGAATCTGTCCTTAAATATGCACACAGCAGTTGCAGCTCTCAGTTGGATACACCTTCTCTTCTTGGCTTTGGCAACTTAGAATATTCTAAATCCTCTTTCTCAGAGACTTCAGGAGATGCTCATATATTACCACTATGAAAGAATCTCTGCTCAAGGAACTTTGGAAGGTGACAGTCAGTGTGCAACACATAAATATATGAGCTAAGTAAATTTTGACTAGTGTAGAAATAAAACAATTTATTGCCCCATTATATAAGTTGATCAAAGAAAACCTCTCAGAAGAAATAATATGAGAATTTATTCAAAGACCTGGAGATGCAAGATAAAATACAAATATACTAAAAAAGAAATGACTCTTAGGTTTGAAGAATTTGGGGAATTTTCAAAAGTTATCTTTCATTGAAAATGGACAAATTTTAATCAGTATTCTAAGAAAATCTAAAAATACTGTTTTTTAATAAGAGAACACAAGTATTAATAGAAACTCTTATAAGTGTAGTTTTTTGTAACCTTTCTAGCACTCAAAAATTAAAAAGCATAAATAAAAATAGGAAATACCAGTTGAATAAAACTTTGGACATTAAAACAAAAGTTGATGCTTGTTACAAACTACAGATATGAATAAAAATAAGTTGTATTATTAACAAATTTTGATATTTTCTTTTAAAATATAAGGAATAAATTCTGAAAAAATATTAATTAATTATCATCCATAAATTTTGTTAAGGAGATACAATATAGAAATTTGATGGAGATATGAATAAAAACTAATTTTATGAAGTAATCAAGGATGTGCTACACAAATGAGACCAATTTTTAGAGTACAGTACAGGATAACTGAAAGAGCAATTAGGAATCATACAAATAACCATCTATTTAAAAAATGACCTATAATACACATAGTATATATACAAATATACATTTACTACTTAAATTTTCTCCTCTGAGATCACAAATCTCTTTCCAAGAGTCAAAGACCATCTAATAAAACCCCCAACAACAGGCATTTGTTGAGTGACTCTTTTGAGTCGTTCATGGTTGTCTCAGGGACATACCTCCCTAAGGAGTAGCTTTTGTACTGCCAGAATACCAGGAAGTCTTCCAAAGGTGAGACACAACTAATAGTTGACCAGCTATTTCACCTGTGAACCACAACAACAACCTTCATGGTATAATAATCCTAGAAGTGCAGTAGTGGCACACATGTTGTCAGTAACTAACAGCTCCCTAATTGGTTTTAAGAGCAATTGAACAGGAGGGAAAATATCACTGGTACATGAAACCTAACCATGAACTAATGAAATAATAGATCATGAAGGAGAACCTAAAATTGTCATAATATTAAATCAGCATAATCCTTCAACTAATCCAGCACAATCCTTAACTAAATTAAAAATAACTGTCCTCATATCCACAGATAAGTGTAGTGTTCACCTCTCATAAAGTTTACGAAGGAAAATTCTCTTTGAAACAGAGACAAAACAAACAACTATATATATATATATATATATATATATATATATATATACACACACACACACACACACACACACACACACACACAGAGTTGAGGATTCTAGTCCCAGTGGATATATCTACTTGCTTTCTCCTCTTGGCATTCTCAGTTTCCTTTGCTACACAAGACAGAAACACCTCCCCACAGCTGGCACCACCCAAAGTGCACTGGAGCATCCTAAATCATGACATTAATCAATACAATACCCAATACTACAGGGAAACCTTACAGAATTATATTCTCAATCAAGTTTCCCTTTTGCAATATGTCTAGGTTTGTGTCAGGTTGCCTAAATCCAACCAGCTAAGATGTTTTAAGCTTTATGCATTTTAATCACTTCTCTCAAAAGATGATAAACACAGTCTAACTAAACTACTAAATAATTAAATATTTTTAAAGGGTACATTTTATATTATTAGGAATATTAGTTTTGCCTTTCTGAAATAAGCCTCAAATGTCTGTAGAAAGTTAATAGAAAATGTTGTGGAAAGAAGGCAGGATAAGTTTCAAACTTCAATCTTATTGAGTTGTGTCTTAGTAAACTTAGCATTTACACTTAAGTTAAACAAAGCTATGTTAACCAATATTTAATACTCACTAATAAGTGGATATTAGTCCAAAAGTTCACAATACCCAAGATTCAATTCACAGACCATATGAAGCCTAAGAAGAAGGAAGACCAAAATGTGGATGCTTCAGTGTTTCTTAGAAGGGTGAAAAAATACTCACAGGAGGAAATATTGAGACAACGTACGGAGCCAAGACTCAAGAAAAGGCTACCAGAGACTGGCCCACCTGGGAATACATTCCATATATAGCCACCAAAACCAGATGTTCTTGTGGATGCTGGGAAGTTCTTGCTGATGGAAGCATGATAAGTTGTCTCCAGAGAGGCTCAGGCATAGCCTGACAAATACAGAGGCAGATGCTCACAGCCAACCATTGGACTGAGCATAGGGTCCAGGATAGAGGAGTGGGAGAAGAAACTGAAGCAGCTGAGGAGGTTAGCAGCCCCATGAAGGGAGCAACAGTGTCAACTAACCAGACCCCCCAGAGCTCCCGGAGACTGGACCAAAGAGTACACATGAAGAGACTCATGATGCTGGCCACATATGTGGCAGAAGAGGGCCTTGTTGGCCATCAGTGGGAGGAGAGGCCCTTGGGCCTGAGAATGTTAGGTGGCCCAGTGTAGGGGAATACCATGGAGGGAAGGAGAGGTGGGATGGTAAGTGGGAGAACGCCCTCATAGAAGCAAGGGGAGGGGGAATGGAATAGAGGGTTTCCAAAGGGAAAAACATTTGAAATGTATATAAAGTAAATATCCAAATATAAAAAAATGTAAAACATAATAATTCCAAAAAAAGAGAGAAAAATATTTTTAAAATACTGATTGCAATATTGGTAATATTGTTTTAAAATTAGATTATGGCCATTTTTACTTAGTTAAGCCTGCCAATCCTTGAGCATGGGAGATCTTCTAAGGTCTTCTTTAACTTTTTCTTCAGAGACTTGAAGTTCTTGACATAAAGATCTTTCACTTGCTTGATTAGCATCACATCAAGATATATATTATTTGTGACTATTGTAAAGGGTGTGTTTTCCCGAATTTCTTTCTCAGCTCATTTATCCTTTGAGTAGAGGAAAGCTACTGATTTATTTGGATAGGCACAGCCCCCAGTTGAGGGATGGGAGCACCCATCCACCTCAAAAATATTAATCCAGAATTCCTTTTGTCAAAAGGAAATTCAAGGACAAAGAATGGAGCAGAGACTGAAGGAAAGGCCATCCAGAGACTTCCCTACCTAGAAATCCATCCCATCTGCTGACACCAAATCAGACACTATTGCTGATGCCAAGAAGTACTTATTGACAGGAGCTGGATATAACTGTCTCCTGAGAGGCTCTGCCAGAGCCAGAACAATACAGATGAGGATATACACAGCCAAACATGGGACTATGCACGGGAACCCCAATGGGGAAATTAGGGCAAGGAGTGTAGGAAGTGAAGGGGTTTGCAGACTCATAGGAAGAACAACAATATCAACCAACCAGATCCCCAAAGCTCCCAGGGGCTAAACCACCAACCAAAGAGTACATAGTAGGTTACCCATAGCTCTAGATGGAAATGTAGCAGAGGATTGCCTTATCTGGCATCACTGGGAGGGGATCCCCTTGGTCCTGTGGAGGCTTGATGTCCCAGAATAGGGAGCGCTACTCCGCCGAGGAAGGAGAGGGTGGGCAGGTGAGGCAGCACCCTCATAGATACAGACGGGAGGGGGGGGGAGGATAGAGGTCTTGTGGAGGGGAAACTGGGAAGGGGGATGACATTTAAAATATAAATAAATAAAATAACCAATAAAAAACAAAAATAAAATAAATCATTCTAAAAGTAGATTATGAATATAGAACTTACCAGTTATAATTATATAACTTGCTTTATGAAGTAAGAAAATATAAAACAAATGGAAACAAATATTTTACATTTTGGTTTCCATATCCTTGAAGAATCATATTTAAATAATTAACTCTACCTCGGCAAGATGAATACTTACACTTAAATAATAAAATTATAAAAACTTATTTTGAGTTATATATTAAAGATTCTATTTCTATTGAAAGTATTTCCCTGGGTATAAGGATTTTTATCCTTATCCACACCAATATGTAAAATTAATTTATTGATTGTTTTAATAGGCTCCAGTTCAATCAGTTAATGAAAATGATTTCTGCTCTAGGGATATACAGATGTTTGATTGCATGGATCTCAGTGATAGAGAAATGAAAATAATAACAGTTCATTGTGGCTATAATCAAGTCTACAAAATTTGAAAGGTTGAGAAAAATACATAGATTTGCTTTTTTTATATATAAAATTGTAATGAAAATCTTCAAATGAAGTTAAAAATGCATCTGTACTCATATAAAATATAAATGAAATAAATTTCAGAAGCAAAAATAAATAAAAACCACATAGTATAGTTTGAAATTTTTAATTTCAATTACCATTATATAATAAAAATATCAAATTTTATTTTTAAATTAAAATTCATTTTTTAATGTTAAAAGATAATTACCTCAGTTTCCTCATCCATCTTTTCCAAGGGAGCTTTCTCATTTCCTTCTACCTGCTCCCTCACAAATTATGGCCTCTTTTTTTTAATTTAATTTAACTATCACTATTACACATACAAGCATATGTACATATACAAGAGTAAGTATATAAATATGACTTGCTGAGTCCATTTAGTATTGCTTTTACAAGTACATTTAAGAGGTTCATCCCTAGTGGAAGACTCTCATCAGTCTAATCAACGGCCTTGATCTCACCATCCAGGGCTGAGTCCCTTGAGAATCCTTCATCGATATTGGGATATTAACTGGTGTTGTTATTATTCAGGTATTGTTTAAATAGCCATGTTGTTGAGAGTTTATAGATATAGCAGCCATGTCATATTTAGAAGATGCAACCTCACAGACTTCCTAGTCTGCCTCATATATGCTATATATATATTTCTTTCCAATCTCCCAACTCCTCCCCAATTCCAATTAATTTTCAGTTTTATATTTGTGGCTTTTTGTCGATTTTCTTAAAACATAAGTTATATCTCAGAAAGCTGAGTATTAAATAAAAGAATCACTGAATAAAAACAGAACTTAAAACTTTTTGTAGCACTCCACTGTGCATAGAAATCATTTAAATAACCTAAAATATTTATAATTGCAATCTTCAAATATATCTGAGTATATAAAACCATATTTGAAAAAAAAATATGGTCACAATATTTTCCTAATTTTGTAGTAATATTGTAGTAATACTGTTATAAAGGAACACAACTGATTCAAGGAACCTTAAATACTTGAAAAAAAGTTAATTGTTACCAAATTGATCCAAACCACTGATAAAAGTCTTGTAAGATACACACTATGGCACCAGATTTCTCACAATAAATGGTGTGATAAGATAGGGAACATCAGTATTTAAATTGAAAAAAAAATGAAAAAAAAAAGCTGTCCATTTTGAATTATGTACACAGTAAGTGGCCTTCAAAATAAAAGTTTTAAAAACAATATTTTTACAATTATAATATTTATTTCATCAATCTTCCCTTCCACTTTCTCCCTCTCAATTCCCCCATATGTCTCCGTTACTCACATTTAGATTCATGGTCTCTTGTTCTTCAATTGTTACATTTTGTCTAGCTCTCTGTATCTACATCTCTCTCTCTCTCTCTCTCTCTCTCTCTCTCTCTCTCTCACACACACACACACACACATGCACATACACACATGTGCACATACATACCCATGCACATAAACTCACAAAAATTTCTACATACATTAATACAAATCTGTTCAATTCATATAATATTATATGTGTATATGATACAGTATTTCCTAGAAATGACAGAGAAGCTACACACACAAAATCTCACCAATATGGCTCTCTAGACATGACCTGGAACAAGGAAGACACAAATAAAAATATTAATGTAGAAGAGGAGAAGCTCATGATGTCTCAACTATAGACAAAGAACTACAGGCAACTAAGGACTGCCAAGAGCTAGAGAAATGGTCTTGCCCAAGAACGAACACAAGAAGTACTTATCCAATACCAAATTTATTAGTCTTCAAATTGTAATTTTGGAAGACTGAGAATAAATGACATCATTGCTACCAAACTAACTCAAAAAAATTCTTTCAAATAGAAGAAAAAAGTTTACCTGGTAAAAGTTTGGATTTTGGAAAGGTATAACCATAAATGACATCTCCTCATAGTTGTGAATTTCTTATTAAATTCTCTTTAAGAGACAAATAAATACTAAAATAAGGGTTTGGTGAGATATTCATAATATAAAATAAATTAATTAATAGCTAACAGGTTTGTAAGTATGAAAAGGATACACATAATTCTACACTACATATATTGTTTTGACATGCTATTATAATATAAACTAATATTTAAAGTTATATTTAATATACTCCAAAAGGCAACTAAAATAATAAAACCACAACTGCAGCAGATAAACCAAAAAGAAGATAAAATTGGTCCCTAAAATAATACCAAAAGAACAAAACAGTGAAAATTGAGAGATAAAAAAAATACATAGGAAGTCAGATTTAAATCTAAGTGTATAATTTAAAAATTAATATTGTAATATTTTGTTGGATTTTTGAGTGTTTTTGCAAACCATACAACTTTTTATGGTTTCAGATTTTATTCATGATTACTTTTATTTTATTATAGATGACAGTCTCTATGGGACCTTAAAGAAAGTACTCACATCTCTGATAAGCATCAAAGAGATACAATATTCTGATAAAATTATTCATTTTTTTTCTGTGATCATTCTTCCTAAATTGCTTTCATGGATTAGGGAACTATATTGTGAATGGATTAACCTGAAGAGGCTGATAACTGGAAGCTTTGTTTGTTTGTTTGTTTGTTTTTATCATAATGACAGTATGGAATGATGTCAGTGGTCAGAGTTTCATGAGATTTATCCAGCAGAATTGATGCTGTCATTCTTCCATTCCAGAAGCTTCATAAGACAATATAGGTTTCTACTGTAAAGCTATAATTGTGACTGACTTACAAACTACTCTGAGTTTATGGCATGATAAAACCTGTGGAGATAAAAATGACCAGAGAAAAACATTCAGTCTAGAAGCTAATTTACCTAAATAGTATGTATAGTGATGAGACCACCATTTGTATCCTCTATGTGTGTAGAAGCAGGATTTAACTCCCAGAGTGGTGCTTTTCCATTCCTTTTTAAATTAAAACTTAAAATTATCTCTTCAATTAGACTTATTCAACCTGAAGATCCAGCTATATCACTCTTGGGCATATACCCAAAAGATGCCCACCATGCCACAGGGGCACATACTCTACTATGTTCATAGTAGTCTTTAATGTGAAAGCCAAAAGCTAGAATCAACTCAGATATCACACAAAGGAAGAATGGATTCAGAAAATGTAGTTCATTTACACAATAGAATATTATTCAGCTGAGATCATGAGTTTTGCAGGTAAATGGATGGAACTAGAAATTATCATCCCGAGTGAGGTAAATCAGCCCCAAAAATACATGCATGGTATGTACTCACTAATTAGTGGATATTAACCAAAAAAGTACAGAATATCCAGGATACAATCCACAGAACTCAAGAAGGTTAACAAGCTGAATGGCCCAAGTAGAGATGCTTCAGTCTCACCTGGGAGGAAGAAGAAACAATCCCAAGGGGGCAGAGGGAGAGAGGGGCCTGGTTAGGAGAGGAGAGAACAGGGAAAAATACTCAGATATTGGAGGAGAGACAGGAGAGAAGCCCTGAGGGCCACCAGAATTAATGAAAATATGCAACCTCTTGGCATTTGAGGTAGGGTGACCCTTTAAAATGTACCAGAGACCTGGGAAGTGAGAGACTCTCAGGACTCAAAGGGAAGGATCTTAGATAAAATTCCCAAGAGTGGGGAGAAAGAATTTGTAGAGTCCACTTCCAGGAGAAATACTGGGCAACAAGTGGAGGGATAGGGTTGCCATTCCACAGTCAAAAACTTTGACCCAGAATTGTTTCTGTCTAAAAGAACTGCATGGACAAAATTGGAGAAGAGACTGAGGGAAAGGAGGTCCAGTAATCAGCCCAACTGGGATCCATCTCAAAGGGAATCTCCAAGGCCTCACTGTATTACTTATGCTATGGTGTGCTTACAGACAGGAGCCTAGCATGGCTGTCTTCTGAGAGGCCCAATAAGAAACTGACTGAGACAGAGGCAGGTACTTACATCCAAACAATTTTGTGAGTTGGGACCTCTGTGGTTGAATTAGGGAAAGGCTGGAAAAAACTGAGGAGAAGGGTGGCCCCATAGGAAGACTAGGAGTTGATATTCCCTTCCATGTTACCCCTCTACACCCCCCAATCAATTTCCCTTTTTTCCCTTTTCTTTTGCCTCTATAAGGGTGCTTCTACACCCACCCACCCACTCCCATCTCACTGTTCTATCATCCCCCTATGCTGTGAAGTCAAATCTCAACTGGACCAAGGGCTTCCCCTTACATTAACACCAGATAAGTCGATCCTCTTCTACATAGGTATCTGGAGCCATGGATCACTGCATACATATTCTTTGGTTGGTGGTAGTCTGGGAGCTCTGTGTGGTCTGGGTAGTTGATATTGTTCTTCCTATGTTGTTGCAATCCCCTTCAGCTACTTCAGTCCTTCCCCTAGCTCTTACATTAGGGTCCCCAGGCTCAAGCCAATGGTTGGACTGTATCTGCATCTGTATTTGTCAAATGCTAGGAGAACTTCTCTGAGAACAGCCATACCAGGCTCCTGTCAGCAAGTACTTCTTGGCATCAGCAATAGTGTCCGGGTTTGATGTCTGTAGATGGAATGGATGCCTAGATGTGATGTCTCTGGATGGCCTTTCCTCCAGTCTCTGTTCCATTTTTGGTTTTTTTTTGTCCCCATATTTTCTTTGGACAGGAACAATTCTGTGTTAAAAAATTTGAGATAGGTGGGTGGCCCCATCCCTCAACTGGGGAAAGTAGCTATCTGCTTGAGGTGGTCTCTACAGATTCTATCTTCCCCTTGTTGGGAATTTCAGGTAAAGTCATCCCCTTTGGGTCCTGGGAACCTCTTGCTTCCCTGGGGTCTGGGATTTTCTAGTGGCTACCTCCAATTTCAATTCCCTAGTGCTATATCCTTTTATTGGATTTCCTGGTCCTCTATACTTCTCTCCTGTCTCTTCCAATACCTGATCCTCCCCTCCCCTTTTTCCTTCCCCTCCTTTCTCCCTCACAGGTCCCTCTGTAAGGCAAAGGACACTGTCAACAGGACAAAAAGAAAAACCACAGGTTGGAAAAGATCTTTACCAACCCTACATCCCCTAGAGGGCTAATAGCCAAAATATACAAAGAAATCAAGAAGTTAGAGTTCAAAGAACCAAATAACCCTATTAAAAATGCAGCACAGAGCTAAACAAAGAATGTTCAACTGAGGAATCTCTAATGGCTGAGAAGTGCTTAAAGAAATGTTGAGCATCCTTAGTCACCAGGGAAATACAAATCAAAATGACCCTGAGATTCCACTCACACCAATTAGAATAACTAAGATCAAAAACTCAGGTGACAGCAGATGCTGGTATGGATGTGGAGAAAGAGGATTTGGAGAAAGAGGATTTGGAGAAAGAGGAACATTCCTTGGAGAAGACATTTGGAGAAGAGTCTCATTCTGGTGAGACTGCAAGCTGGTAAAACCATTTTGAAAATCAATATAGTGATTCTTTAGAAAAAACTTCAAATGGTTATTTAGGTTTCACAAAACCACTAAATAAGCCAAAGATCAAGATCCGATTCTTCTCTAACTAACCCCACTTCTTAAAAGCTGTCCTGTGCTCATGGGAACAATGATTAATTGCAAGACACACATTTTTCTTACAAGTGCATAGTAGCAAATACATTGCAATATGTCCTTCCATCTGATTTTTATATAAAGAGCTTTATTTTCAAATTTATTCATTTTGTTTTTATTAATTTTATTCACTTTTAATTAAAAGTTACCTTTGTGTAGTTTATTTTGGTAATCCTCCCCTACTCTAGATCTTCCCAATCTCTTGACCCACCCAACCTAATTTTTTCCTATCTCATTCAAACAAACTAATACAACCATAACAAGAAACAAAGGTGAAAATAAACTAACAAACCCACAAAAAAAATGAACAAACAAACCCCCCCCAAAATCCCTATGAAAAAGAAAATCAAAACATGCCAAAAAATCTGTAAGACAAAAAGAAATTATAAAATAAAGCAACATGAAAGAAAGGCTCCCTCCCCCCAAACACAAAATGGAGTCGTTTTTGTGTCTGTTAACTTCTTCTTGACATGGGTCATCATAGAGTTGACTGATATATACCAGATGACACTTCATTGGAGAGAATACCTTCCTTGGAACTTAGCTTCAATAACTTAGCTTCTTGGTTGGAGATGGAACTTTATGTCTACTTCTCCTTCTAGGACTGGGACCTCATCCGGCTTGAACCTATGAAGGGCATGTACATGTTGCCTCAATCTTTATATGTTCCTATGTGCATCAGTTCTCTTGTGTCTTAAAACAATTGCTTGCCTGTAGTCATATACTACCTCTGCCTCTGACATTCTGTACTGGCTCTTCTAGGTTGTCAACTTGATTATATTTGGAAATACAAATAACTGGTAACACTTGTAGGGATTTTTTAAAAATCATTTAAAGGGGGAAGACTCACTTCTAATCATTATCTTTGAGGTGTGAAGATAAACATTTAATCCAGATCTTTTAAGGTGGAAAGATCTACCTTTTATCTGGACCTCACTTTCTGCTGTGTGTATTGGTTGTAAGCATTAGAAACAAGTTATAATTAAAGAGCTGAAATTTGATGCAAAAAGCTGCATTTTAGCAACAGAAATGAAAACAAAATTGCTGACCAAAAATTATTAATAGACAGGAAAGTTACAATAAGGACATGAGAAATATAAGTAACAGGATACAAAATAACAGGGTATGCTTTGAAAAATGATTAATTCAACCTGAGAGTTTCAAGGATTTAATTAAATAAATTTCACTAAATATTAGATTGAGAATATGACAATTGAATGTTGCTTTGCAGGTATAAATAAAGGATCGCAGCTCTTGAGGAGTGGAGCCTATCAAAACATTTAAATATATTCACAATATTTTATCAAAATGAAACTGAATTCACCCCCTTTTTTTTAACAGATTAATTACTAAAACAAATCTTCATAATACCAAATTATGTACTAGAGAAATTATGTCACTGGGACAGCCAAACTAAATAACAATCACAACTCTATAGTATCAATAGAGATTATATTTTTATTGTTTTAATATTTGTCCCTCTGAAAATATAATTTTTCTAGATTTTATAATAGATGCTGGAAGACATTGGAGTTAAAGTTTACAAAATAGAATATTATTTTCTATTTTTACTCACATGTATATTTTCTTTATCTGCTTTTAAATAAGAAGCCCAAATAAAACCATAAATAAGAAAATATGCCGACCACTTATCCTATATTTTTTAAATGTGTGAAAGATAACATACATTGTGATCTTATTACAAAAACTATATTCCTGGCTAAAATTATGTATGTTTTACATTGTTTCAAGAAATTCCCAGGCCTTTCGAGAAGAGGTGAGAGATAGAAATGATCTTTGTCATATTTTAATTTTTTCTTTTATTGAAAATAGATTTTTTCATATAATATATTCTAAGGATGGTCCCTTTCCTCCCTAGTCCTCCTATTTCTTGCCTTCATCCACTCCCATCTAGATCTATGTCTTTTCTGTCTCTTGTTAGAAAACAGAGAGATATCTAAGAAAATATTTTTGAGAATTATTTGAGAATTTAATGTGTGTTGATAAAGTTTATCCCATATCCTTTCCTTAATTCCTTTCAGATCCTCCTCCACCTCTCTATCTTCACCAATTTTATATATTCATTTTTTCTTTTTCTTTACTAACCAGCTCCAAGTTGGGTTATCTAAATACTTTTGGGTATGGTGCCATCTAATAGAGCATGGTCAGCCTACCAGAAGCCACACACTTAAATTGGATTTTCCTTCCTGGAAGACATCAACTCTATGTGTCTTCTCAGTTAAGATTTTGAGGCTTGTTAGATATTTAGTCTGTGAAAACTATCTGGATTTATCTCATGTAGGTCTTCTGTAGGCAACCACAGTTGCTGTTATTTCATGAGACCTGTCATGGATAGAAGATACTATATTACTCTTTTTTCTGAACTTTAGACTTGCACAATATTTCTGTGATGATCACTAAACCTAGGGGAATATATGCTACAGATGTCCCATTTAAGTCTGAATGTTCTACAGTCCATTTGCTCTCAATACTTTGTATAGTTATGAGTTTCTGCATTAGCCAAGAAACTTTTATGGTGAAACCTGAGAGTTGCACTAATCTATAGGCAGAGAGATATGAATTTAAAGGAAAGTTTGATACTGTATTCATTCAGTAAAATAATAGCAGTAAGTTCACGCCTGGGGCCTCTTAGTGGGCTAAGTATGGTTTCTGGACCAGTTCTGCAATACTGGGCTTCATGCTATGCTATTTGTAATTGTAATTCACTGGGTTTATTGAAAATTATAGGTGAATGTATAGAACTAGAAAACAGAAAACATCATACTGGGTGAGGACACCTAGACCCAGACAGAAAGAAAGAAAGAAAGAAAGAAAGAAAGAAAGAAAACACGCACACAAAAAGACTTCATGTACATATGGGGATCACATTGCTGATTCTTTTGATCTTAATTTAAATATGTTGCAGCTATAGAATATAGAAAACTATAAAGGGAGAAATGAGTGGGAAATGGAAAAAAGATGTTAATGGAGGGGGAATAATAAAATACATGCAATACAAGGATAAAAATGGTAAAAATGGGAAGTAAGTTTGAGAGGGTAGAAGAATAGAATGGTAGGACAGACGAGGACACTGGGAGTAAAATGACTACCATGAAAAATGCTTGAAAAAGCCATATGAAAATATAATTTATAAGCTCATACATATTTATTTTTAATTATATCTGTTTATATTTTTAGTATATTCTAAGTACTTTGTATTTTATTTATTGACTTTAATTACTCTTGATTCAACTTGGTTTAAAACTATGAATTTTATTTTCTCTTGCATATTTACATTTGTACATTTTTAAATGTACAAACTGACAACCACTGCTATTAAAACTGTATAAAGATCCTACCATTTAGAATATATTTCGATTCTGCCCATATCTTGTACCTTCATTTTCCTAGTTGCCATCATTTCAATGGTCTTCCTCAGTTACTATTTGAATGTTTCTTATCCCATCTGCTAGTTTTAATCTATAAATAGGTGAATAATATTGCTTCTAAGCACATCCATGACCTTAAATCAAGTATGTACTCAGAAAATTACCTAGAATAGTTGATTTTTAGGGCTATTATTACAAATCGAATGTGCAATTTTTGGTTAGTTTGTCTGTATAGACTTTTATATTTTTTTAATAACATAATGAAATGTAACATCAATTCTTAATAGAATTATTGTATATAATACGTAAATATGAACTATCTACCCATCTCTCTCTCAGTCTAAATCAGAGCTAAAATATGTAAGATTGAAAGTATTTTTATTAAATATGTATCTCTTCCACAATTTTCATTAACTTATAGAAAACATTCATGTATCTTTTGTGATTGATAAATTTGATTTAAATATCTCTACAGTTTAGTGTTTTAAATTTTCATTAGCCTTTGTATAGATCAGTGCTGAAAAGCAAAAGTTACATCCATGAATCTTTCCTCTCTTACAATGTGCACCCCCACAGACTGATAACAAATGATCTTCAGTGCTTAGTAGTATGGGAGGTTTCAGTTGGACATACTTTGCTGCTTGGGAGGTATCTTCTAAATTAGCATTTTCGTTAAGATGGTAGCAGGAGGGTCCTGGCCCTTGTGCAACTGAACAAAGATACTTTAAAGGTCATCAGACACATCATTCTTCTTACAAAGTTGTCCTGAGAGCTCATCAAAACTGATGGTTAATAGAACTGTGCCCTGAGATTCTTGAGATTCTGCCTATTAGAGTACTATCAGTTTCATTTCTGAGAATAACACTTAAGTTAGAGAAGTTACAGTTGATACAGGCATAGAAACCGATATCTGTCTTAATCCAAACATAATGAACATAGCGAGCAGAGCCTACTGGAAGCATATAGAAATAACAGTAAGAGTGAGATCTATCTACCACTTCAAATCCATTAGCCCATAATTAAGGTAGACAGTGTTGCAAAATCATATGTCTTCTGGTAACTCATATTTGGTCAGATTTGACATCCATCTTCATATCAATTGGAGATGACCTGGATAGGGATGAAACCAAATATTCTGAGAAAGGTCAAGGCCTTCTTGGTCTATTTTAAGGCAGATTGTCTAAGAATTATCAAATTTCAGTTTTAATTTCTTTATGTATCTGTTTTATTTCATTTGATCTTGACATAGAATCTCACTATATAGCTCTATCTGGCCTGGAACTGTGCTACTGACCCCATTTACTTCAAACATGAAGTCATTCTCCTACCTCTAATTCCTAAGTACTGGGATTATAGGCAAGTAACATTCCATCCAGATGTGTTTAATTCCAATAGACCCTCCCTCCTCTATGCATAGTTCCTTGGGAGTTCCATTATTGTTGCCTGTTTTATTATTTAGATTTTAATGTTTTGCCTAAGTCTGTCATTATATTCTGTTTTAACACATCTCTATTCCAGATTAATTTAGCTTATATTAGTTTTTGATTTTCAGAAGTTTGTTCCTGATTTTGAATATTAGTTGATCAGTTGTGGGTGTTTCTACTATAACAATGTTCTAACAGATTACTATATTCAAACAATATTAATAGAATCATGAATGACCATTGAAGGTCTTTTAAGGGAAGTTTCATTATATCTAGATTTAAGCATGCACATTGGAAATGTGCTGTACTATAGTTTTGTTTATACAAATACTGCACACACACACACACACACACACCTATGATATATCTATATCTATATAGATATAGATATATAATTTTTTAGTCCCAAAATGTATACAAAATGAAATCCAATGTCTCAGGAATAGAAAGCTAAATAAAGTCTGATTATTATCCACTGGTACAGCTACTCACGCTATCTTTTGATATTTTTTCTCCTTATCATTCAGTTGTACCCAGTTCAATAGAATGTGTGCTCTATTGTTAGCTTGTCAGCTAGTGAAACGAGGTAATACAACTTTTGAAATGATATATTTTATAAAAACACATCTTACATATCTTTTTTCTTTTTTTTATTTTATTTTTCCTACTTTATTTACATTTCAAATGTTTCCCCCTTTCCAGACCTCCCCTTTGGAACCTCCCCATTTCCTCCCCCATCCCCCTGCCACTATGGGGGTATTCTCCCACCCACACTCATCTTCCCTCCTTGGCATTCTCCTCTACTAAGGGAATCTAACACTCTCAGGCTCAAGGGCCTTTCCTCCCTCTGATGGCAAACAAGATCCTCCTCTGCCACATATGTCGCCAGTACCATGTGTATTCTTTGGTTGGTGGATCAGCCTCCAGGAATATCGGGGGGTCATGCCAGTTGCCACTGTTGCTGCCTCCCTGGGGATGTAAACTCCCTCAGCTCCTTCAGTTTGGCGGACTCTCAATAAAATGAACATAATACTACCTGAGGACCCAGCTATTCCACTCCTGGGCATATACCCAGAAGATGCTCCAATGTGTAATAAAGACACATGTTCCACTATGTTCATAGCAACCTTGTTTGTGGTAGCTATAAGCTGGAAACAACCAGATGTCCTTCCACAGAGGAATGGAACAGAAAATGTGGTACATTTACACAATGGAATAGTACTCAGCTATTAAAAACAAGGACTTCATGAAATTCAAAGACAAATGGATGGATCTTGAAAATATCATCCTGAGCGAGGTAACACAGTCACAAAAGAATGAACATAGTATGTTCTCACTGTTAAGTGGTTATTAGCCCAAAAGCTTGGAATACCCAAGAGTCACTTCACAGCAACTGTAGGGCTGAATGTGAGATCCCAGGCGGAGGACTTGGAGAAGAGACATATCTTTTTCTTAAAGTTATAAATTATTTATAAAATACCTATATGTTACATTCTACATTGAAAATCTGTTTAGATAATTTTTACAAAGACATTTTTTTATGACTGATTTGACTCCTAGCAGAGGGGATATAGCTCCAGAAGTGGCTATTGCATGAATGCAGGCAGAAGTTCCAGTAGAGGCATAAGGACAGCAACCCATTCACAAAACCTCTGACACAAAACGTATCCTGATACAAGATGTACAGGGACAAAGATTGAGCAGAGATGGAGAGAATAGCCACTCAATGACTAGCATAAAAGGAGACCCATCCCAGGGCAAGCACCAATCCCTGACACTATTAATAATACTCTGATATACTTGTAAACAGGGCTCTAGCATAACTGCCTCTGAGAGGCTCCACCCAGAAGCCAATGGAAGCAGATGCAGTGACTGAGAGCCAAACATTAGACACAGCTCAGAGTCTTATGTAAGAGTTGGAGGAATGATTGAGTGATCTAAAGAAGATGGGAACTTTATAGGAAGGCCAATAGATTCAACAAACCTGGACCCTTGAGGGCTCCCAGAGGCAGAACCATGAACCAAAGATCAAGCATCTCCAGGACATAGGCCACCAGCACATATGTAGCAGATATGCAACTTGGTCTTCATGAGGGTCCCCCAACAACTGGAATGGGGTTTACTTTTGAACCTGTCCTGCCTGTGGATCCTATCCCCCTAACTGGGCTATCCTAGTCTCATTGGGAGAGGATGTGCCTAGTACTACTTTGACTTGATATTCCAAGGTAGAATGATACCCAATGCATGTAGGGGGGACTCCATAGTCTCAGAGGAGAAGAAGGGGAAATGGAAATTGTTTATGGGTGGTTGAGAAGTGGGGGGACTTGATATTGGGATGTAAAACAAATAAATAATTAATTAATAAAAATTGTTTAAAATAATTAAAGGTTTATTCTATTTGCAGGCATGTGGGGGTTTATATAGGTATGTGCATGTTCTTGTGTATATACATATGTAGACATTCATGTTGAGGCTAGAGATTGATAACAGTTGTCTTCCTTGATTATTTGATTATTATTTACCTCAATTTTTAAGACACTGAAATTGCAATTCACCAATTTCGTGAGATTAAGTAGCAAGCAAACCCAAGGATCTCTCTTCCCTGTTTCTTCAATGATGAATTACTGCCATATGCCACCAGGTGCATCTATCTCAGTGGGTTTTTGGGATCAAACTTCAGATCTTTAAACCTGCCTTAGAGTACTGAAAGCTTTAACAAAGTTTTCAGCAAAGACTTTAACAACTGAACTACTTACTGAGTCCTTAAAAGATTTTATTCTTAAAATTGAATTATGTTTATACTTCGATAAGCACAGATTTAACAAAATATATCTCAGTATTCTTTCTTTAAGGAACAAAGAATTCTATTTAAGAGAAACGTTCTCATAAATCATTAGTGTTTTGATATCAGTTTTGTTAACTGAATAAAATAATAACATGCTTTTGAAAGTAATTAAGGGACAACATCTCAAAAGAAGTTATATTGTATGATCATGAAATAAGTCATTGGCTGATTTTATTTAGAATGCACTAATGATGTTTTTTTTTTTTTTTTTTTTTTTTGTCATGAGTTGTTCCCAAAGAACAAGATCAAAGGCAATATTTTCAATGGAGATGAAGAGCTTGATTTGTTCAGTTTTGCTTTATGCCTACCTATTTTTTCCTAATCCTCTGTTTTCTGATCTCACAAATCTTCCTCTCCAGCGTTTAATGTCCTCATTCCATGTCTTCTTTTATGAATGTTGGTTCACTTAAAATATCTTCAAATATCTACTATTTTCTATCACAATATGCAATTATTTTTCTTTTAGGATGCATCTGAGAGTTTAATATTTTACTTACATGCCCATTTATTTAAGTGAATTCAGTGGCTCAGAAGCATTCAATGTAACCAGAATAAGTCCTTTCTCAGAAATATAAACTAAAAGTGACCTTTACTTTCCTTGATTGGTGTTTTTACTATTCTGTTATTCTTGGATGAGTATAATATTTTGTTTTAATGATAGATAATTAAATCTGTGGGATTCTTTTTCTTTTTCTTTTTTTTTTTTTTTTTTGGCCTTTAAACATATTGTCTTCACACCTATTGTAAAATAATAATATAAATTTTAAAAATCTTCAAATAGTGATATTCTGACTTTTTCCTTTTCAATTTGGTCCCCTCGATCTTATTTGGTCATATTGCCCTAAATAAATTCAAGTACTATATTGAATAGATAGGTTGAGAGTGGACAGGGTTGTCTTGTCTTTTCCTTGATATTAATGAAATTGCTTTACATTTAACATGATGTAGGCTATTGGCTTGATATATATATATATATATATATATATATATATATATATATATATATA
>JADRCH010000058.1:303828-395601 GCA_019843965.1 Rhynchomys soricoides
CCCTTGTATCCCTGATCTCTCTGATACTTTTAACATGAATGGGTGTTGGATTTTGTCAAAGGCTTTTTCAGCATCTATTGAGATGATCATATGAATTTTTTTTTAGTTTGTTTGTATGGTTGATTTTCATATATCAAACTATCTCTGCATCCCTTGGATAAAGCCCACTTGATCATAATGTTTCTGATGTGTGTTCTTGCATTCAATTTCTGAGTATTTTGTTGAGCATTTTTTAATTTATATTCGTATGAGAAACTGGCCTGAAATTCTCAATCTTTGTTGTGTCTTTGCATAGTTTGGTTATTAGGATGACATTGGCCCTATAGAATCAGTTTGGCAGTGTTCCTTCTGTTTGTTTGTTTTTTGATTGGGGGACATTAAATGATTGCTTCTATTTCTTTAGGGGTTATGGGACCATTTAAATAGTTTATGTGATCTTGGTTTAATTTTGGTAAGTGGTTTCTGTCTCAAGAAATCATCTGTTTTGTTTAAAACCTCCAATTTTGTGGAGAATGGGCCTTTGAAGTAAGAACTAATGATTTTTTTGAATTTCCTCAGTGTCTGTTGTTATGACTTCCTTTTTTTCTGAATTTGTAAATTTGGATAAGGGTTTGTGTATCTTGTTGATTTTCTCAAACAACTATCTCATGGCTTTGTTGATTCTTTTTGTTGTTCTCTTTGTTTATAATTGAATGATTTCAGCCCTGCAGTCTACTCCTCTTAGGTGTGTTTGCTTCTATTTGTTCTAGAGTTTTCAGGTGTGCTTTTCAGTTGCTAGCATGAGATTTCTTTAATTTCTTTATGATGGCTCTTATTGCTGTGAACTTTCTTCTTAGCACAACTTTCACTGTGTTACATAAGTTTGACTGTGTTGTGCCTTCAGTTTCTTTGGATTCTAGAAACTCTTCGTTTCTTTCTTTATTTCTTTTTTGATCCAGTGGCCATTGAATATAGAGATGTTCAGATTCCATAAGATCATTCTATGAGATGCTAGGGATTATTTCAATTTTCTTTATCTGTTCAAGGTTGCTTTATGAACAAGTACATGGTCAATTTTGAAGAAGATTCCATGAGGTGCTGAGAAGAAGGTATTTTCTCTTGTGTTTGGGTAAATGTTCTGTAGATTTCTGTTAGGCCCATTTGGTTCAAAACATCTGTAGTTTCAATTTGTCTCTGTTTAGATTCTGTTTCCATGACCTGTCCATTAGTGAGAGCAGGATGTTGAATATTTATATGTGGGGTTTAATGTGTGATTTAAGCTTTAGTAAAGTTCCTTTTACAAATGTGGTTGCCCTATCAGATACAAGGCATGGCTGCCCTCTCTGTCCTTATCTATTCAATATAGTGCTTAAAGTTCTACCTATAGTGATAAGCCACCAAAAGATCAAAAGAGATACAAATTGGAAAGGATGAAATAAAAGTATCTCTAGTCATATATGAAATGATAGTGTATGTAAGTCACTTCCAGAATTCTACCAGAGAACTCCTACAACTGATAAACTACTTCAGCAAAGTGGATGGATACAAAATTAACTAAAACACAACAGTAGCCCTCCTTTTTAATAATGACAAATAGGTCACAAAAGAAATTAGGAAAATAACAACTTCAAAATAGCCACAAATAATATAAAATACCTTCATATAACTCTATCAAGCAAGACAAGATCCTGTGTGACAAGAACTTCAAGTCTCTGATAAAAGAATTTGAAGAAGACATCTGAAGATAGAAATATCTCTCATGCTCATGGATCAGTAGTAGGTTTAACAGAAAATGGTTATCTTTGCATAGAAAAAGAAGAAACCCAGGATAGCTAAAATCCTTCTGTACAAGAAAAGAACTTTTGGAGGTATCCCATCCCTGATATCAAGGTGTATTACAGAGCAACAGTATTAAACTGCATGGTATTGGTATAAAAACAGTCATGTTGATCAACAGAATCAAATCACAGACCCAGAAATAAACTCACACAGCTATTAGCAATTAATTCTTGACAAAGAAGCCAAAACCATACAATGGAAAAAAGAATGTATCTTGAACAAACAATGCCAGTCTCTCTCCATCTGCACATAGACAGATGCAAATAGATCCATTTTTATCACTGCACAAAAGTCAAATCCAAGTGGATCAAAGACCTCAATATAAAACCAGATACACCAAATCTCATAAAAGAGAAAGTGGAAAATAGCCTGGAATGCATTGGTAGAGGAGACAATTTTCTGAATATAATACCAATGGCTCAGGCTCTCAGATCAACAATTGATAAATGAGACTTCATGAAACTGCAAAGCTTCTCTAGGGCAAAGAACACTGTCAATAGGACAAACCAGCAGCCTACAGATTGTGAAAGGACTTTCATCTCTATATTCAACAGATGGAGAATATCCAAAATATGTAAAAAAAACAAAACAAAAAAACAAAAACAAAACAACAACAACAACAAACCCTCGAGCAATAAGACAGCAACAAACAATATAACTCTATTTAAAAATGGGGTACAGAGCTAAAAAGATAATTCTCAAAGGAGGAAACTTGAATGACTGAGAAGCACTTAAAGGAATGTTCTATGTCCTTAGTCTTCAGGAAAATCAAATCAATACAACCCTGAGATTCTATCTTAGACTCATCAAAATGACTGAGATAAAAAGTTCAAAAAATAGCACATGCTGGTAAGGATGTGGAACAAGGGGAACATGTCTCCATTGGCAGGATGCAAATTACTGTGGAAACCACTCTGGCAGTTTCTCAGAAAATTGAAAACAAAAATATTAGAAGACACAGCAATTTTGTTCCCTCTTTTAAGTGGCATTTAAGCATCCTCACTTGTGCCTCTCTTCTTGTTAAATGTTAGGTCTGTGGGTTGTATCATGGATATCATGAACATTTTGGCTACTATCCACTTATCAGTGATAACAAGCCATGCATGGCATTTTGAATCTGGACTAAGGATGATGGGTTTTAGTTCCATCTATTTGCATGTAAAATTTGTGATTTCTTGATTTTTAACAATAAATGTACAATATTTTCTATATTCATTTTTCAGTTGAGGGACATCTGCATGGCTTCCAGTTTCTGGTCATTAAGAATAAAACTGCTGTGAACATACTGGAGCACTTGTCTTTGAGGTGGAGTATCTTTGGGGTATGTGCCCAGGAGTGATATAGCTGGATCTTCAGGTATAACTATTTCTAGTTTTCTGAGAAAGTATCAGATTGATTTACAGAATGGATTTACAAGTTTACATTGATGGAAATGCCCAACAGTGAGGATATGGAACCTGAGGAGACCACCTTCAGCAGCTAGAGAGTAACCCTAGTGAAGGGATGAGCCACCAACCCACATATAAAACTTTTTTTAAACAAAACTTGTTCTTGCCTAAAAGATGTGCAGGAAAAAAGATGGAGTCAAGATTGAAAGAATAGCTAACCACTGACAGGCCTAATTTTAGACCTATTCCATAGACAGGTACCAATACCTCGCACTGTTATGTTATGTTATGTTATGTTATGTTATGTTATGTTGGCAGACAGGAACCTAGTAAAGAGGCTCTACCCAGCAGCTGACTAAGACAGATGTAGCTATACACAGACAAACATTGGATAGAGGTCAGAGATACATATGAAAGAGTTTGGTGACAGATTGAGGGCCCTCAAGGAGGTGGAAACCCCAAAGGAAAACTAACAGTGTCAACTAATCTGAAACCCTGGGAGCTGTGAAATTATCCACCAATCAAAGAGCATACACTGGCTGGTTTGAGAACCCTGAAACATATGCAGCAAAGGGCCTCAGTGAGAGAGGATGTGCCTTATCCTACAGAGGCTTGATGCACCAGGGTAGGGGAATATGGGGAGCTGACCTCCCAGAGGTGAAGGGGAAGGAGAAGGGGGGGGAACTCTGGAAGGGGGCACTATGAGGGAGACAGCACTTGGGATGAAAATAAATAAATAAAAAACAAAAAACAAAAACAAAAAATAAGGGTATCATGAATTTTGCAAGAAAATGGATAGAAACAGAAAATACCATCCTGAATGAGATAACCCAGACTCAAAAAGACATGCATGGTGTGTCTTTACGTTTAAGTGGTTATTAGCCATAAAGTATAAAATACGCATGATACACTCCATAGACCCAAAGAATCTAAACAAAAAAGAAAGTCCAAGTGATGATGCTTGAGTATCACCTAGAGAATAGATCTCTCCAAATGGGCAAAGGATGTGAAGATATTTGTGTCCCATATAAATGCTCACCAAAAGATGACTTCAGTTGAGGAGGATTTCAAAAATCAAGTGGATAAGACAACCTGTTCTGTGGACACTCACCCACTTTCCTCAGCCATCCCTGTCATTGCTCAGTGGGCACACAAACAAAGTGGCTATGGTGGCTGAGATGAAGGTTATGCTTGGGTTCAACAACATGGACTTTCCACTCACCAAGGCTGACTTGGTTACAGCTGCTGCTGAATGCTAGATCTGCCAGCAGCAGAGACCAACACTGAGCCCCAAATATGGCAACATTCCTCGAGGTGACCAGCCAGCAACCTGGTGGTAGGTTGAGTACATTGGACCACTTCCTAGGTGGAAAGGACAATGCTTTGTTCCTACTGGAGTAGATACTTATTCTAGTTATGGATTTGCCTTTCCTGCACATAATGCTTCTGCCAAAACCATCATCTGTGGACTTATAGAATGCTATATTCATCATCATGGTATTCACACAGTATTGCTTCTGACCAAGGAACTCATTTCACAGCTAGAGAAGTGTGACAGTGGGCCCACGATCATGGAATTCATTGGTCTTACCATGCTCCCCATCATCCTTAAGCAGCTGGTCTGATAGAAAGATGAAATGGCCTTTTGAAAACACAGTTGCTGCACAAATTAGGTGGCAGCAGCATGGAGGGCTGAGACAGAGTTCTTCAGGAGGCAATATATGCTTTGAATCAGTCTCTGATATATGGTATAATTTCTCCCATAGCCAGGATCCATAGGTCCAGAAATCAAGGGGTAGAGAAGGGAGTTTCACTCCCTATCACTCCTAGTGGCCCTCTAGGAAAATTTCTGCTTCCTGTCCCTACAACTCTAGGTTCTGCTGGCCCAGAAGTTTTGGTTCCAGAGGGGGTAGTGCTCCTACCAGGAGCCACAACAAACATTCCATTGAACTGGAAACTCAGACTTTCACCTGGTTATCTTGGGCTTTTAATGCCCTTAAGCCAACAGTCTAAGAAAGGAATAACAGTGAGGGGTGATAGATCCAGATTACCATGGGGAAATTGGATTGCCTCTCCACTATGGAGGTAAGAAGGATTATGTCTGAGTGCAGGAAATCCCTTAGGGCATCTCTTAGTACTACCATGTCCTGTGATTAAAGTCAATGGGAAACTACTACAGCCTAATCCAAGAAGGATGACAAAGGATGCAGAACCATCAGGAATGAAGATATAGGTCACTCTTCCAGGAAAAAAGCAAAGACCTGCTGAGGTGCTTGCAGAAAATGGAGGAAATACAGAATGGGTAGTAGAGGAAGGTAGTTGTAAATACCAGCTAAGACCAAGTGACCAGCTGCAGAAACGAGGATTATAAAGTAATATGAATGCTTCTGTTGTATTTTGTTCAGAACATATTTGTCTTCCAACTTCTTTAACATCAGTTGGTATTTAAGTTGAGATACTACAGAAATGTTCCCAAAGGACATTGCCCCATTGTAAATTTACAAATGTGTTTGTGATTGTATGAGAAATAGTTATATCAATAGTTCGGCATATTCATGACCTTGTTATTATTTCATGTGGACTTGAGATATTATTGTGTCATATTGACAAGAGGTGGATTATAGTGGATATTCCTGATTATCAACCTGACTATATCTGGAGTGACCTACAATCCAGAATTAGAAGACCCACCTGTGATCCAGATCTTGAGTCTGGAAGACAGAAGTTTCAGGTGTGGTGGTACACACCTTTATTCTGGGTCACACCTTCTGCTGGAGACCTACTTAAGGACATTGGAAGAAGGAAGATTCTGTTTTCTTTGCCTGCATGCCTTGTAGGACTAAGCAACTGCTAGATCCTCGGACTTTCATTCACAGCTGCCACTCATCATTGTTGGGAAGTTTGACTACAAACTGTAAGTCATCAACAAATTGCCCTACGATATAGAGACTACTCATAAGTTCTGTGATTCTAGAGAACCCTGACTAACACAATGATATTATCATTATGAATGATAGATAATATGTTATGGTTGTAGACTGTCCTCTGGGAGGCTTTACTCAACAGCTGACTAGAGCAAATGCAGAGACCCACAGATAAACATTGAATGGAGCTCTATGACTCTTATGAAAATGTTAGGGAATTATTCAGGGCCCCCAGGGATAGGAACTACATAGGAAGACTAACCAAGTCAACTAGCCTGGACCCTGGGGAAGGCGGATCTCTGAGACTGAGTTACTAACCAAAGAGCATATATGAGCTGGACCCAGACCCTTTCCCCACATATATGTAGCTGAAATCTAGATTGGTCTACATGTGAGCCACCCAACAAGTGGAGTGGGACTGTCAGTAAAACTGTTGCTCATCTGTGGAATCTATTCCCTTAAGTAGGCTGTCTTGTTTGGCCTCAGTGGAGAGGGTATATCTAGCCCTGTAGAAACTTGGTGCACCAACAAGTGGGGATAGTCAGTTCTGAGAGTTCCACCCTCTCAGAGGAAAAGGAGGGGCTGGGATGGGGGTGGAAATGTATGGGAGGAATTATAAGGGGGAAGACAGCGACTGGGATGTACAGTGAACAATAAATTAATAGAAAAATAATAAAATAAAATATCATAAACAAAAAGCAAGGTCATTTCATTCAATTTGAAGGCATTTTTATTTTCTAAACCTCAAAGATTGACCCTTCCAAATATATGGATGTAGAATCAAGTTGTTTCATTAAAAGACAATTTAGGAGAATTTGTAACACAGGGTAAATTATTGGAGGTGGATGCCTGAAAAATTGGCAGTTTGAAAGAAACTACACCAATGAATTGCTTAAACACTTTATTTCCTTCATTTTTTCATCCATATAAGTGCTTTTGACTCCATATACTGTGTGTATATAATGTGTGGGTCTCATACCCATGGATAACAGATGAGAATAATTGATCCCCAGACACTGGAATTTGTTTGGATAGTTTTGAGCAACATCTGGATGCTGGTAATTGACTCAAAGTACTCTGCAACAGCAACAAGAGCTCTTCTTAACTGTTTAGCCACCTTTGCAACCCTGTGAATAATGAATAGTTTGCTAAAAACATTTTGGGTATTTAAAACATGCTCATTTCCATTGACTAGCAAGCAGGTTTTTCTTATAGAAATTGTTTTCTCAGTTATCACTAAAATCAACAAAATTACAGAAACACCAGTGATACTGTGATTATTCATCTTTTTTGTTACCTGGTTACATGTAGAAATGCCCAGAAGACTAACTAGTAAAGCTCATTTCTGGGCATTTCTGGGGTCATGCGTCCAGAGACCAGGACAAGTCTGGTCTAATAAATTCTTCTTATATTGAGGGATTTGAAATTCAGATAAATTAGTGTAGGCCTCCTACACTAATCTGGTCTGGCTGGAAGAAGTCTGGCATGAGGCATGTCATTAGGGCTGGTATCATGCCCTGTCTCAAACATTAGCATTCCATTCAGCTTTCTCTCCACTTTGATGTGAGAGACTCCTTTATTATTTGCATTCTTCCTCTACCACAGTCTTTCATAGACTTGAGGTTCTGCATCATGTGTGTAGGAATAAATATTTATCATGATATTGCTCTTATTCGTGCTTCAAGTTTTCTTTTCTTTCCACATTGTTGGAAAAGTTATTCTCTTATGTTCTATATTATAAATTATCCTAAAGCAAGTTGTGGATATAACTCAGTTTCAGATACAGGAGTCAAGGGAGAGAAGGAAGAAAGCTTAGAAATGCATTCTAAAGAAAAACGCCAGGACGAATATGGAAGCTCAGGCCCTTTGCAACAAATAGTGTTCTTAAATGTTTAGTCCTCAACACTGTTTGCATCCAGTATTCAAATTATTGCTTTTGACCAGTTTATGTTGATATTATTTCCGAGAGGAAAAACACAAGATATTTATTTGTAACTAAGGTTGTAAGGTTATAATTTTATAGTTATAGATATTTTAAGTATTGACTTTATTTTTTTTATACTTTATTTACATTTCAAATGTTTTCCCCTTTCCAGATCTCCTCTTTGGAATCTCCCTATTCCCTCCCTACTTCCCCTCCCACTATGAGGGTATTCCCCACCCACCCACCCTCCTCTTCTCTGCTTGCCATTCTCATATACTGGGGGATCTAACACCCTCAGGCCCAAGTGCCTCTGCTACCCTTGATAGCTAACAAGCCTCTCCTCTGCCACATATGTGGCCAGCACCATGGGTCCCTCCATGTATATACTATGATTGGTGATTTAGTCTTCAGGAGCATCGAGGGGTCAGGCCAGTTGTCACTGTTGCTCCCTCCATGGGGTTGCAAATTCTCTCAGCTCCTTCAGTCCCTTCCCCAACTTCTCCATCTGGGACCTCACACTCAGCCCTATGGTTGCTGTGAAGTGACTCTTCGTTATTCCAAACTTTTGGGTTAAGAACCACTTATCAGTGAGTACATACCATGTTCATTCTTTTGTGACTGTGTTACCTTGCTCAGGATGATATTTTCAAGTTCCATCCATTTGTCTTTGAATTTCATGAAGTCCTTGTTTTTATTAGCTGAGTAGTATTCCATTGTGTAAATGTACCACATTCTCTGTACCCATTACTCTGTTGAGGGACATCTGGGTTGTTTCCAGCTTCTGGCTATTATAAATATGGCTGCTATGAACATAGTGGAACATGTGTCTTTATTACATGTTGGAGCATCTTCTGGGTATATGCCCAGGAGTGGAATAGCTGAGTCCTCAGGTAGTATAATGTTCATTTTTCTGAGGGTCCGCCAAACTGATTTCCAGAGAGGTTGTATCAACTTGCATTCCCACCAGCAATGGAGGAGTGTTCCTCTTTCGCTACATCCTCACCAACATCTTCTGTCACCTGAGTTTTTGATCTTATCCATTCTGACTGGTGTGAGGTGAAATCTCAGGCTTGATTTGATTTGCATTTCCCTGATGACTAAGGATGTTGAACATTTCTTTAGGTGCTTCTCGGCCATTTGAGTTTCCTCAGTTGAGAATGCTCTGTTTAGCTCTCTTTCCCATTTTTTTGATAGGGTTATTTGGATCTCTGGAATCTAGCTTCTTGAGTCTTTGTATACCTTGGATATTAGCCCTCTATCAGATGTAAGATTGGTAATGATCTTTTCCCAATCTGTAGGTTGTCATTTTGTCCTATTTACAGTGTCCTTTGCTTACAGAAGCTTTGTAGTTTTATGTGGTCTCATTTGTCGATTCTTGATCTTAGAGCACAAGCCATTGGTGTTCTGTTCAGGAACTTTTCCCTTGTGCACATGTGCTCGAGACTTTTCCCCACTTTCTCTTCTATTACATTAGTGTATCTGGTTTTATGTGGAGGTCCTTGATCCACTTGGACTTGAGTTTTGTACAGGGAGATAGGAATAGATCAATTCACAATCTTCTACATGTAGACAGTCAATTGAACCAGCACCATTTGTTGAAGATGCTGTCTTTTTTACCATGGGATGGTTTTAGCTCCTTTGTCAAAGATCAAGTGACCATAAGTGTGCAGGTTCATTTTTGGGACTTCAATTCTATTCCGTTGATCTACCTGCCTGTCACTGTACCAATACCATGAAGTTTTTATGACTCCTCCTCTGTAGTACAGCTTGAGGTCAGGGAGGCTGATTTCCCCAGAAGTCCTTTTATTGTTTAGAATAGATTTTGCTATGCTGGGTTTTGTGTTATTCCTTATGAATTTGAGAATTGCTCTTTCTAAGTCTATGAAGAATTGATTTGTGATTTTGATGGGGATTGCATTGAATCTATAGATTGCTTTCGGCAGGATGGCCATTTTAACTATATTAATCCTGCCAATCCATGAGCATGGGAGATCTTTCCATCTTCTAACATCTTCTTCAATTTCTTTCTTCAGAGACTTGAAGTTCTTGTCATACAGATCTTTCACTTGTTTGGTTAGAGTAACACCAAGATAATTTATGTAGTTTGTGACAATTGTGAAGGGTGTCATTACCCTAATTTGTTTCTCAGCCTGTTTATCCTTTGAGTATAGGAAGGCTACTGATTTGCTTGAGTTAATTTTTTATCCTGCCACTTTGCTGAAGTTGTTTATCAGCTGTAGAAGTTCTCTGGTGGAGTTTTTTGAATCACTTAAGTATATCATCATCTCATTTGCAAATAGTGATATTTTGATTTCCTCATTTCCAATTTGTATCCCTTTGACCTCCTTTTGTTGTCTGATTGCTCTAGGTAGAACTTCAAGTACTATATTGAATAGGTAAGGAGAGAGAGGGTATTCTTGCCTAGTCTCTGATTTTAGTGGAATTGCTTCGAGTTTCTCTCCATTTAGTTTGATGTTGGCCACTGGTTTGCTGTATATTGCTTTTACTATGTTTAGGTATGGTCCTTGAATTCCTGATCTTTCCAAGACTTTTATCATGAAGGGATGTTGAATTTTGTCAAATGATTTTTCAGCATCTAATGAAATGACCATGTGGTTTTTTTCTTTGAGTTTGTCTATGTAGTGAATTACATTGATGGATTTCAGGGTATTGAAACATCCGTGCATTCCTGGGATGAAGTCTACTTGATCATGGTGAATGATCGTTTTGATGTGTTCTTGGATTCAGTTTGCGAGAATTTTATTGAGCATTTTTGCTTCAATATTCATAAGGAAAATTGGTCTGAAGTTTTCCTTTATTGTTGAGTCTTTGTGAGGTTTTGGTATCAGTGTAACTGTGGCCTCATAGAATGAATTGGGAAATGATCCTTCTGTTTCTATTTTGTGGAATAGATGGAAGAGTATTTGTATTAGGTCTTCTTTGAAGGTCTGATAGAATTCTGCACTGAACCCATCTGGTTCTGCCCTTTTGGGGTTTTGAGATTGTTTAGATGGTTTATCTGATCCTGACTTAATTTTGGTATTTGGTATCTGTCTAGAAATTTGTCCATTTCCTCCAGATTTTCCAATTTTGTTGAGGATAGGCTTTTGTAGTAGGATCTGATGATTTTTTGAATTTCCTCAGAATCTGTTGCTATATCACCCTTTTCGTTTCTACTTTTGTTAATTTACATACTGTTGCTGTGCCCTCTGGTTAGGTTTATTTATCCTGTTGATTTTCTCAAAGAACCAGCTCCTGGTTTTGTTGATTCTTTGTATAGTTCTTTTAGTTTCTACTTGGTTGATTTCAGCCCTTCATTTGATTATTTCCTGCCTTCTACTTTTCTTGGGTGTATTAGCTTCTTTTTGTTCTAGAACTTTCTGGTGTTCTGTTAAGCAGCTAATATATGCTCTCTCCAGATTCTTTTTGGAGGCATTCAGAGCTATGAGTTTTCCTCTTAAGACTGCTTTCATAGTGTCTCATAGGTTTGGGTATGTTGTACTTTCATTTTCATTAAATTCTTGGAAGTCTTTAATTTCTTTCTTTATTTCTTCCTTGACCAAGTTATCATTGAGTACAGCATTGTTCAGCTTCCATGTGTATGTGGGCTTTCTGTTTTGTTGTTTGCCATTGAAGTCCAGCCTTATTCTGTAGTATTCTGATAGGAGGCATGGGATTATTTCAATCTTATATCTGTTGAAGTTTGTTTTTTGACCAATTATATGATCAATTTTGGAGAAGGTACCATGAGGTCCTGAGAAGAAGGTATAATTCTTTTTATTTAAGATGAAACATTCTATAGATATCTGTTAAATCCATTTGGTTCATTACATCTGTTAGTTTCACTGTGTCTCTGTTTAGTTTGTGTTTCTAAGATCTGTCCATTGATGAGAGTGTGGTGTTGAAGTCTTCCACTATTATTGTGTGAGGTGCAATGTGTACTTTGAGCTTTAGCTAAGTTTCTTTTATGAATGTGGGAGGCCTTGAATTCATGGTATGTTAAGAATTGAATGTTCTTCTTGGTAGTAATTCTTCCTTTGATGAGTATGAAGTGTCTTTCCTTATCTTTTTTGATGACTTTTTGGTGAAAGTTGATTTTATCTGATATTAGAATGGCTACTCCAGCCTGTTTCTTGGGAACAATTGCCTGGAAAATTGTTTTCCAGCCCTTTACTCTGAGGTAGTGTTTGTCTTTAACATGGAGGTGCATTTCCTTGATACAGCAAAATGCTGGATCCTGTTTATGGATCCAGTCTGTCAGCGTGTCTTTATTGGGGAATTGAGTCCTTTGATGTTAAGAGATATTAAAGAATAGTGATTATTGCTTCCTGATATTTTGGATGCTATTTTTATGCTTGTGTGGGTATCTTCTTTTGGTTTTGTTGAAACATTACTTTCTTGCTTTTTCTAGGGTATAGTTTCCCTCCTTGAGTTGGCATTTTCCATCTATTATTCTTTGTAGGGCTGGGTTTGTGGAAACATACTGTGCAAATTTGATTTGTCATAGAATATTTTGGTTTCACCATCTATGAGTATTGAGAGTTTTTCTGGGTAGAGCAGCCTGGGCTGGCATTTTTGTTCTCTTAGATCTGTATGAGATCTTCCCAGGATCTTCTAGCTTTCATAGTCTCTGGTGAGAATTGTGGTGTAATTCTGATAGGTCTGCCTTCATATGTTACTTGACCTTTTTCCCTTACTGCTTTTAATATTCTTTCCTTATTTTGTATATTTGGTGATATGACTATAATATGATGGGAATAATTCCTTTTCTGGTCCAGTCTATTTGGAGTTCTGTAGGCTTCTTGCATATTTATGTTCATCTCTTTCTTTAGGCTAGGGAAGTTTTCTTTTTTTTTTATTTTCATATTTTATTAACATTTCAAATGTTTTCCCCTTTTCAGATCTCTCCTTTGGAAGTTTTCTTCCATAATTTTGTTGAAGATATTTACTGGTCCGTTAAGTTAGGAGTCTTCACTCTCTTCTATACCTATTATCCTCAGGTTCTGTCTTCTCATCAAATCCTAGATATCCTGGATGTTTTGGGTTAGGAGCTTTATGGATTTTGTGTTTTCTTTGACTGTTGTGTCCATGTTTTCTATGTTATTTTCAGCACCTGAGATTGTCTCTTCCATCTCTTGTATTCTGTTGATAATGCTTGCATCTATGACTCCTGATTTCTTTTCTGGGTTTTCTAATTCCAGGGTTGTCTCCCTTTGTGATTTCTTTATTGTTTCTATTTCTGTTTTTAATTCCTGGATGGTTTTGTTTATTCTTTTTATTGTGTTTTCCTGTAATTTTGCCCATTTGATTGTGTTTTCCATTAATTCTTTAAGGGATTTTTGTGTGTCCTCTTTAAGGGCTTCCAGTTTTTTAGCTGTGTTCTCTTGTATTTCTTTAAGGGAGTTAATTTATTTCCTTCTTAAAATCTTCTAACATTCTCTTTATATGTTATTTTAAGTCTGAGTCTTCCTTTTCTGGTGTGTTGGGGTATCAAGGGCTGGCTGTGGCTGGAGAGCTGGGTTCTGATGATGCCAAGTAGCCTTTGTTTCTGTTCCTTATATTCTTGCCCTTGCCTTTCGCAATCTGGTTATCTCTGGTGTTAGCTGGTCTTAATCTTTCTGACTGTGGCTTGTCGTTCCTGCAAGCCTAGGTGTCAATACTCCTTGAAGACCATTTCTCTCTGAGTGGAATTTAGGTTTGGAGAGTTGTGTTGCAGGGTCAGTTTTGGGGTGCAGACAGAAACAAGAAGGATCTAATTCCCAGCTGTTCCTTTGTTTCCTATGTCCTGATGGCTCTGCAAATGTCCCTCTTGGTCCAGTGTTGAAAAGAAGTGTTGGTCTTGCCTGTGCTTAAAGGTGTGTTGGCTCTCCTGGGATACCAACACTCTCCTGGCACTATTTGAGTATGGAACCTTGTATTACAGGATCTGCTCTCTAGCCACCGAAAGAAACCAGAACCACATTCCTCAGTCCCTGTGTCTTGGGTATTCCAGGTGAGTCCCTCTGAGAAGACAGGCTTGCCCACACTCCTGGGAGGCTAGCTTTCTCCCAGCTTTATTTGGCTATGGAACCCTGGTTGCCCAGGCAGTGGTCTCCTGCCACAGATGGAAATCAGAAGGCTCTTTTCTCCTGGCTGTTCCTCAGTCACTGTGCCTGGATCCCTGTGTCACAGGATCTGCTCTCCAGCCACCAAAAGAACCCAGAATGTTGTTTCTCAGTCCCTGTGTCCTGGGTATTCCAGGTAGGTCCATCTGAGCAGACAGGCTTGCCCACAGACCTGGGAGGCTAGCTTTCACCCAGTGCTATTTGGGTATGGAGCCCTGGTGGCCCAGGCAGAGGTTTCCCACCACAGATGGAAACTGAAAGGCTCCTGTTTCTGGCTCAAGTATCACCTTTATCCAATAGTAATCTGTCCTTCCTTGAATGATATGTCATTGTCTCATGAAATTGATAAAGCATATTTATTTCTAGATTTGATTGTCCTACGACATGGCCAAAAATAACTTTCTTTTTCAAACAGTTCCTCATGTTCAAAATTGAATTATCCCAATTTGATTTAAATTTCCTAAGAATATTTCTTTGTAAGTAAGCAGCCCCTACTTTCTGCAAGATGACCTTTCTTAGAGACAACACTAAAACATCCTCCTGAGCCATAGTTATTCAATGGATCTATATACAGCTTGACTGATCTTCTATCATTTCTATTTACCAGTAAAATATGGAACTCTTCTTCATCATAGAGTACTGTAGGTCCTAAAATTCTTCATTGTTGTGTGTATATCTGAGCACATATATATGAAGTAAAGCATTAGTGACAAATTATATGGCAACTTGAGAATACTATTAATCTCTGTAGAATAATGAGAAAATTTTCATTTAAAATTAAGCAAGGCCTTTCCTCTTATTTAAAGAAATAAGAAATATCACAAAATTTACATTTAATTTGTCAACTAGGTATAAATTTAATATATATTTGAATATATAAATTATTTTTATTTTATGTTCATTTGTGTTTTGTTTACCTGTTTGCCAGTGTGAGGGTATACAATCCCCAAAAACTTAAGTGATAGACAGGTATGAGCTGTCATAAGAATTCTGGAAATTGAACTTTGGTCCTGTGGAAGAGCAGCCATTGCTCTTAACCAGTGAGCCATATCTCCAGCTCCATAAAATATATTTCAATGTCATTACAAACAAGTAGAAATGGAGTAAATAGAGAATTTGATAATGAACAAATATGTAACATAATATGGTGGATTAAAGAATGTACATAATACTCTTTTTGAAAAATTTCATCTTGTATTAAGATAATCATAATGACTCTACTTCTACTTATTTAGTGGTTTAGGCTATTTGAAATTTCATAGAAATAAAATATGTCTGAATTGATATTGTACTAAGGTTTTCTAAATTAAAAAAAAAAAAGCTTATAGAATGAATGCCAACATCCAGATATATATATACATATATGCCTGAGTATGTGTGAGATTTATTAGATTATCAGATTTATTAGAATAACTTACAGGTTGACATACAGCTAATCCAATAATGGCTGGCTATGAATGGAAAGTCCAAGAACATTATAGTTGTTCAGTCCACAGAGCTAGCTATCTTAGGTGGTCTTCAGTATACTCTGGAATCCCCAAAAACAGGTTCTAATGTCAGTGAAGGAATGAACTTGCTAGCAAGATGGCAAGGAGACAAGGAACAAAAAGCTTCCTTCTGTTCTTATATATGCATCCAGCAGAAGATGTGACCCATATTAGATCTGGATTATGCATCAGGATTAAAGCCGTTTCTTCCTACTCAAAGATCCATATTAGAACTAGACTTCTTATTTCAGATTAGGTGAATCCATCCAAGGTGAGCCCTCTATTTTTGGGCTCTAGCTGAATCCATATATAGTAGAGTTGATCACCAAATAAGGTTGTAACATATATCTATTGTTTAAGCACAGGAAAATATTGTTTAAAATTATAGTTGGTGGAATAAAACGTTTGAATCTTATGACATTCCTCAACTGACTTAGAGAAATGTTTACAAAAAATTAGGTCAATGTGAAAGTTTCAATAGTGACATTTGTAACTGAAAACTGGTGTTACATTTGTATTATATCTACTCCTCCCACAGGACATCCCTCTTGGTATGTACCAAATGAAATTCTGCTATTCTATGATAGTTCTATAAACCATTTGGGATTTGGATTCCTGAACTGACTTACAATAACAATAAAAACTAATAATATTTTATTTTGTTATGGTTTATTTCAGTATATTTAGGAAATATTTATTTTATCTATTTAAATAGAAAGTATAAAATGGAAGATGCATTTGTTTTGATACATATTTTACCTCTTTTCTGACTTTGATAATCATTATCTTTGGATAAATTGTTACAAATATTTTCACATGTGAATGTCTTAAAATTAAGGTATTGTTACACATATAATTAGTCATTGCATACCTTTTTGGCTTTTTTTTTTTTTTTTTACAACAGATGCATGCCTGATTTGGTTTGAAGAGATAATTGAGTGGCTCAGGGCACTACTGTTTTAATAGATAATTGGAGCTTGTTTCTCAGCACTCACACTGAGTGGCTTACAATTACTTAAGACTCTAGCTCCAGGGGCTCTAACACTCTCTGTTAACCATGGGCATCAATACTCACATGTTCCCAAAACTACACACAGATAATTTATGACTTATAGTGTTGAAATGTTAATGTCAAGATTATATTGAGAGTTGTTATAAGCACATATTCAAGTCAAAATACAAAATTCCCTAGTTTAAAATATTTTAAATATAAGTAAGGTATTTTTCAATATTACTTTCTATGTGTAGGACAAAAATTCAGTATTCTTATAAGGATCTCTCATGTGCTTTACCTGTTCTTATTCTATCATTTATCTACCCTGAAACTTCTTGCCTTTCTTGTTTCATAAATAGATATCTTAAATAGGAAATGTACCCTGCCACATGTACTACTTTACTATTCTGAAGGTTTCTTTAGCTTTGGATTTTTCAATTTGTACAATTACAGAGAACAAAGCTTAATAATCATTAAGAGTTTCTTGTATGTATTAGTTAAGCAATGCTTTAGGTAAGGTACCTTCTGGTGAAAATATCAGCACTTCTGGGTTAGAGCCATTTACTGAGTCCATTGTTTGATTGCTATAAAAAAATCTAGTCTCAGGAGAAACATTAGAAACTAGTACCCAAAGTATCACAGAAACTAGAAAATACTGCACGATTTGTTTTTGTCAGAGTTGGAATTTATGTAATGTAATGAAAAATATTCTACTAAAACAGGAAAGATAGCAGTGCTCTCTGAGACTGTAAGTACAATGTTAGATGGTATATAACATACAGATAAGTCATTGCATGGTTGTAAAAACCATATTTAGTTAGACTTTATTGCCACACAGAATAAAAAATATAAACCATCCTGGAACACAAACACAGAAGCCTTAATCTGAGAAAATCTAATGAGATATTGTTTATATCTCCTTGTTCTCTGAAAAAAAAATGTCAATCCCAGATCTAGAGAACTAGACTAAACTCTCAGTAATCCATCTCTATCTTGACATTATTATTTAAGAAATTAAATCCAAAATTTTATTATGTTCATAAAAATATATAATTCAAGAAACTAAGTGTTATCCAGCATTATAACAACATATAAAAGAAATTACATCTCACTGACTAGACATAGTTATGGTGAGATTATAAAATGGCACCGCCTCAGGGGAGAACATTTATAACATTATAACTGTTTTTAAAATTATGAATTACCAGATCTGCAGCCCAATACCCTCCCACACACTACAGCCTCCTAGGAGGTCCTCAGTAACCAAAGACACAGGTGATAATCTCACCCAAATACCCATTCTAGCTTGGACAACCACTGATGCTGATGCGGGACTTACTCCCACCTCCAAACACCACTTTCCTTTCAGTGTCCTTCTTACTTGGGCCAGATGAGCAGCCTGATACTACCCACACACTACTGCTTACTTACCTTCCAGGAGATCTAAAGTAACCAAAGACACAGAGCACAGCTGACTTGGGACTCACCTGCCCTTCTGAGATCTGCCTTTCTTCTGGTCCATTTCTCTACCCTGGCCAGGTCAGCGGGCCTAATATATTCCTACACATTATAGCCTATCTGCCTCCCAGGAGGTCCACAGAAATCAGGGGCACAGGAGATCCACAGTAACCAGGGACACAGGAGGCCTGCTCTAACCAGAGACACAAAATACCCACCCGAACCAGAGACACCACTGTCTGCCCCCAAGAAGACCAGGATTAAACCATGTCACAGAGCTCTACCTACAACCAAGCAGGCCAGTTCTAGTCAGAGACAGGAAGTCCAGTTAATACCAGAGATAACCAGAAGGCCAGAGTTAAGCACATCATAAGCAACAGAACCCAATGCAATTCTGCACCACCAGAACCCAGTTCTCCAAGCACAGCAAGTCCTGGATATCCTAACACACCTAAAAAGCAAGACTCCAAGCTAAAGATCCCTCTTATGAAGGAGGACATAAATAACTCCATTAAAGAAGCACAGTATAACACTGGCAAACTGGAAGAAGCCCTTAAAGAGGAAACACATAAATTACTTAAAGAAACACAGGAAAATAAAATCAAACTGGTGAAGGAAATGAACAAAAATGGTCCAAGAACAAAGCATGGAGATAGAAACGATACAGAAAAGACAAAGGAGGCAACCCTGGAGATGGACAACATAGGAAAGAGATTAGGAGCTACAAATGCAAGCATCACCAACAGAATGCAAGACATAAAAGAGAGAATTTCAGGCATAAAAGATACCATAGAAAATATTGACACATTTGTCAAACAAAATAAGTGTAAAAGCTTCCTAACCCAAAATATCCAGGAAATTTAGGGCAAAATGAGAAGATCAAACTTAAGAAAAATAAGAATAGAAGAGGGTAAAGAAGCCCAGCTCAAAGAGCTAGAAAACATCTTTAACAAAATCATAGAAGAAACTTCCCTAAAAAAAGAGATGGCCATAAAGGTACAAGAAACCTACAAAACGCCAAGTAGATTGACCAGAAAAGAAAATCCTCTCATCACATAATAAGCAAAACACTAAATGCACATAACAAAGAAAATTAAAAGCTGTAAGGGAAAAAGGCCAGGTAACATATAAAGGCAGACCTATCAAAATTACACCACACTTCTTAACAGACCCTCTAAATGCCAGAAGATCTTAGATATATGTCATTTGGACCTAATGCAAGCCTAGAATACCATACCCAGAAAAATTCTTGATCACCATAGATAGAGAAACCAAGATATTTCATGACAAAACCAAATTTAAAAAATATCTTTCTAGTAATTAAACCCTACAGAAGATACTGGAAGGAAAACTCATATGCAAGAGATAAACCCTTAGCCAAACAAACTAAAGGGCACAGAAACAGTATCCAGATGAACAAAAACAAAAATGAAAAGGGAGACATAGCAACAGAAACTGAAGAAATTTTAAAAAATCATCAGAACTTACTACAAAAGCCTATAGTCTACAAAATTGGAAAAGATCGATGAAATTGGTGATTTTTATGCAGATACTACATGCCAAAGTTAAATCAAGATCAGGTAAACTAACTGAACAGTACCAATACCCCAAGGAAATAGAAATATGTGGGGTAGTAATCTGGTAGGCAGTCTGGCATCTGGTTGAGCATGAAAACTCTGGAAGACCTGGTGGAGTAATTTGCAAGGGACTAGAAAACATTTTTTGCCAAAGCTCCCAGAAGGGTTTTTGGCTCCAGCCACAGTCACATATCACACCCTGGTAGAGGTGTGGCCACACAACCCCAAGCTGTCCCATTGTTAAGGAGACACCTAGAAGCTTAGCCACGCCCCTCCCCAGTTACTATATCTGCCCTGCCTCTCTGGGAGAGGTGGGAGGTACAGTTCCATCCATGCCACTTTCCACATGATGAAAATAAACGCCTTAGAATTATGGACTGTCTCTTCATCTAGACCCACTGTGGGAAGCAAGGGATCTGGCCCTCTATTAATGAGCCATAGCTAATCTCTCGATGTGGGAACCCCAGCACTCATAGACAGAACCCATTCACCCAAGCCTAAGTAGCTAGCCTGGTGCCCAAAGCAGCCGAGATCTGGTCCCAGCAGGAACCCTAGCTGAGCTCTGGCTAACCCATCTGTGGCACCCTGTAGCGACTGCAGTGCCCCGGGCTAGAGAACCCTCGGAGATGGCTGCTGCGCATTCCCTGGGAAAGGCCCCCTCCTTGAACCACAGACAGGGCCCACAGAGGCTTTGCACAGTTCCCCAACCTGCCTGTAGGACTGTGGGGGAAGATGCATGGCCACTTCCCACGTATCCTGTCCAACACAGAACCACAACACCCCGGGACAGACACATGGGGCTTTGTTCCACTGTGCTGGGTTGTTCCTAACAGAAATAGTCATTACAAACCTCCTTAAGCAAAAAAAAAAGCCCAAGGCCTATGGTTTTAGTGCCTCACTCTGCCACACCTGCAAAGAAAAGCTAATACCAATACTCCTCAAAATATTCCACAAAATAGAAACAGAAAGTACACTACCTGATTCATTCTATGAAGCCACAGTTACTCTGTTACTCTAAACCACACAAAGACCCACAAAGAAAGAGAACTTCAAACCAAGCTTGCTTATGAGTATAGATGCAAATACACTCAATAAAATTTTCAAAAATCAATCCAAGAACACATCAAAACATCATTCACCATGATCAAGTAGGCTTCATCACAGGGATGCAAGGATTTTCAATATATGAAATTCTATCAATGTAATATACTATACAAAAAACACAAAAGGAAAAAGATACAGAATCATCTGGTCAGATGCTGAAAAATCCTTTGGAAAAATATAACATCCCTTCATGTTAAAAGTCTTGGAGAGATCAGGAATTTGAGGCACATATGTAAACATCATAAAAGCAATATGCAGCAAACCGACTGCCAACATCAAATTAAATGGAGAGATACTAGAAGCAAACACTTCAAAATCCAGGCCAACTCAAGGATGCACATTCTCTCCCTATTTATTCAATATAGTACTCAATGTTATAACTAGAGCAATTAGAAACAAAAGGAGATCAAGAGCATACAAATTGGAAAGGAAGAAGTCAAGGTATAATCATTTGCAGATGATAAGACAGTATTCACAAAAGTGATCCCCAAAATTCCACCAGAGAACTTCTACAGCTGATAAACAATTTTAGCAAAGTGGCAGGATATAAAATTAACTTGAATAAATCAGTAGCTTTCCTTTGTACAAATGATAAAATGGATGAGAAAGAAATTAGGTAACCAACACCCTTCATAATAGCCACAGATAGTATAAGATATCTCAGTGTAACTCTTACCAAACAAGTGAAAGATCGGTAGGACAAGAACTTTATATCCTTGAAAAAGAAATCGAAGAAGACCTCAAAAGATGAAAATATCTGCCTTGTTCATGAATTCGTAAGATTAACATAATAAAAATGACCATCTAACCAAAAGCAATCTATAGATTCAATGCAATCTCTATCCAAATTCCAACACAATTCTTCACGAACATGAAAAAGTCATTCTCTGCTGCAGGATTTTCCCTGTCCAATTACATTAGGGCAGTGGGAGGCTTGTGATTGGACAATGAAAAGAGAGGCAGAGTTAAGAGTTGAGAGACAGGGAACATCTCAGGGGAGAGGAAAAAAGGAAGATAGTAGTGCGTGGATATGAACCAGCGTGTTTATAACCAGCCACGGGTAGTTATGATACCTTAGCGTTAGAATAATTGAGATAAAATTTTTATCATTATCAATTGGTTCCGAAATTATTGTATTGACATCTTGTAAATTGAGAAATTATTGTATTGACATCTTGTAAATTGAGAAATTATTGTATTGACATCTTGTAAATTGAGAAATTATTATACATAAATATGATTGGTTAATTATAAGGTTCAAATGCTTTTATTTACTTGGTTGCTGGAATGTGGGACCACTGATGGTGAAGAGGGAGCTATCAGCTCAGCCAGATGCTGCAGGAGCTAGCTAAAGAGAGTAGGCAGCAGCAGGAGCACAGTAGTGCAGTTGGTGGTTTCATTTTTTAATATTTCTTGCAACAATTCTCAACTTCATATGGAAAAAAACCTGGATAGCCAAAATAATTCTCAACAAATAAAAGAACTTCAGAGGGAATCGTTATCCCTGACATCAAGCTGTACTAAAAAGCAATAGTGATAAAAACAAAAAAAAGAAAAAAAAAACAAGAAAGAAAAAGGGAAAAAAAAGGCTTGTTATTGGTACAGAGACAGACAGGTCAATCAATGGAATAGAATCAAAGACTTAGAAGTAAACCCACACACAAACCTATGGACACTTGATCTTTGACAAAGAAGCCAAAAACATACAGTGAAAATAAGAAAGCACCTTCAATAAATGGTGCTGGTCTAACTGGCATTCTGTATGTAAAGAATGAAAATAGACCCATATTTATTATGTTGCATAAACTCAAGTCCAAGTGAATCAAGGAACTCAACATAAAACCAGATATACTGAATCTAACAGAAGAGAAAGTAGAAGAGAGCTCGAACTCATTGGGGAAAATTTCCTGGACAGAACACCAATGGCTCAGGCTTTAAGATCAGCAATTGATAAATGGCACCTCATGAAATTGAAAAGCTTCTGTTATGCAAAAGACACAATCAATAGGACAAATCTGTAATCCTAGGGAAATAACACTAACCCTATACCTGAAAGAGGGATATTATCCAAAAATATAAAGAACTCGAGAAGTTAACCTCCAACAAACCAAATAGTCTCCAGAGAGGCTCAGGCAGAGACTGACAAATATAGAGGCAGATGCTCGCAGACATCCATTGGACTGAGCATCGGGTCCCGATGGAGGTGTTGGAGAAGAGACTGAAAGAGCTGAGGGGGTTTACAGCCCCATGCAGGAAGCAACAGTGTCAACTGCCCAGATCCCTGGAGCTCCCAGAGACTGGTCAACCAACCAAAGAATACACATGGAAGGGCCCATGGTGCTGACCAAATATGTAGCAGAGGAGGGCCTTGTTGGTCATCAGTGGGAGGAGAGCCCTGGGGCCTGAGGGTGTTAAATGCTCCAGTGTAGGGGAATGCTTCAGAGGGAAGACAGGAGTGGGTGGGTGGGTGAATGGGTGAGGCAGCACCCTCATAGTGGCAGAGGGAGGGAGAATGAAAGAGGGGGTTTCCAAAGGGGAAAACATTTGAAAAGTATATAAAGTAAATATCCAAAACTAAAACAAAAAAATAAAAGATAAAAACAAAGACATAAAAAAAAAAAAAAAGTAAAAGAAAAGAAAAGAAAAGCTCAGGTTTACACTTGATTCTGAACATTCAGTGTAATCTCCAAATATCTAATAAAATCTTTCTATTGGCATAAAAAAAAATGGGGTGCAGAGCTAAGCAAAGAATTTACAAGAGAGGAATTTCAAATGGCCAAGAAATACTTAAGGACATGTTCAAGGTTCTTAGTCATCAGGGTAATGCAAGTCAAAATGACCCTGAGATTCCACCTTGCACCAATCAGAATGGCTAAGGTTAAAAGCTCAGGTAACAGCACATAATGGCAAGGATGTGGAGAAAGAGGAGCACTCCTACATTGCCTCTGGGATTGCAAACGGGCACAACCAGTTTGGAAATCAATTTGGTGGTTCCACAATAAACTGGAAATAATTCTACCTAAAGAGCCGCTATATCACTCTTGGGTATACATCCAAAAAATGCCCCACCATACCACAAGGACACATCCTCCACCATGTTCATAGCAGCCTTAATTGTAATAGCCAGAAGCTGGAAACAATCCAAATGTCCCTCAACTAAAAAATGGATTCAGAAACTGTGGCTCATTTACACAATGGAATACTATTCATCTGTTAAAACAAGGACATCATGAATGTTGCAGACAAATAAATGGAACAAGAAAATATTATCCTAGCTGAGGTAACTCAGACCCAAAAGAACATGTATGGTATGTACTGATGATAAGTCTATATTACCCCAAAAAGTACAGAATACTTAGGATACAACCCACAGACCGTAAGAAGTGTAACAAGCAAAAAGGCCCAAGTGAGGATGCTTCAATCCCACTTAGGAGAGAGAAAGCAATAATCATGGGAGGCAGAGGGAGGGAGGGACCTGGGTGGGGAAGGGTAAGAGGAGGGGAAAGGGGAACAGGATCAGGTACAGGGTATGGGGGAACAGCAAAGAAGTCCAGAGGGCCAGAAGAATAAATGGAAATAGGCAGCCCCAGGTGGTGGGAGGTGGAGATCCCTCTCGAAAGTACTATAGACCCAAGAGGTGACAGACACTCAGGACTCAATAGGACTGACCTTAGCCAACATGTTCAACATTGGGCAAAGGGAATCTGAAGTGTCCACTTCCAGTAGATAGACAGTGCCTCAAGTAGAGGCGCTGGGTTACTAACCTTCAGTCAAAATTTATGACCCAGAATTATTCTTGTCTAAAAGAACTGAAGGGACAAAAATTGAGAATAGGCAGATAGAAAGGTGGTTCAATGACTTGCCTATCTTGGGATCCATCTCATGGGAGTGGCACTAATGACTGACACTATTACTGATGCTATGGTGTGCTTATAGACAGGAGCCTGGCGTGGCTGTTTTCTAAGAGGCCCTACTCACAGCTGACTGAAACAGACACAGATACTTTCACCCAACCATTGGACTGAAGTTGGGGACCCCTATGGTTGAATTAGGGGAAGGGTTGAAGAAGTTGAAAGAGAGAAAGGCTCCATAGGAAGACCAGAAGTCTCATCTAACTCAGACCCAGAGGAGATTACAGGGACTGAGCCACCAACTAGGAGAATACATGACTACTCTGAGGCCCCTGGCACATATATAGTAGAGGTATGCCTGGTCTGGCCTCAGTGGGAGAAGATGTGCTTAATCTTAAGATTATCTTTGAAGATTATATTATGTAGGAAAAACTTGAAGTATTAAGTCTGTTATAATCAAGCTAGAAAAAAGTAATAAATATTATTATAAAATGTCTCAAAAGAGAATCTTAATTTTAGTTAAATTTTCTTTTAATAGTCCTCATTTGAATTATATAAAAAGTTCTGTGTTTTGTTATAAGTATATATTGCAAATGAATATTCTGTGCTCTATTGTCTCTTGTGAGTTGCCTTTTCCAGGTACGCAAAGAAATTAGTTGCTTCATATATAAGGACAATATTTTGTTTTTATATTTAAAGAAGAGGAATTTTAATCTTATTAATAGGTTTGAGAAAACCAAAACGTAGTTAAGAAAGCACCTGCTTTAGAAATATTTTCAGTGTGATACATTGCCTCTGGCCTCCCCAACCCTCACACTTTTAGAGGGCGGGTCCTCAACTATACATAGATCAAACAGGAGAACAGACACAGAAGGAAAAGAAACAAAACAGGTTCTGTTTGAAACTATGTATTAAGTTACATCATTTGATTTTCTGTCTCTACTTGATACCATTATAAACATTGAACCAAGATATAAGCTTTGATATCATTATAAATTCTTAAATCATTACATATTGGAGCTGGAGAAGTGGCTTGATGGTTGCAAGCTGTTCCTGCAGAAAAAAAAGGTATCATTCCCAGCATTCACATGATGGTCTCACAACCATCTGTAATTCTATTTCTAGAGGATCCAGCCACACTTCTGACCTCCACAGGCATCAGGAATTCATTTGGTATACACACGTACATGCGCGCGTGTGCGCGCGCGCACACACACACACACACACACACACATACACACACACACATAAACACACACACGCACAGCCACAGGCACACGCACACGCACCCAAAGACACAGTCGAGGCAAAGTTCATACACATAACATAAAACAAATACTCACTACTTCACTAACTTTATTTGGAAGGGATTATATAAAATGGAATTTTTTTAAATTTTGGTCAAATTCAGGTAAACTCACCGTACAGTTAATGTCTGTATCTTATTACTGTGATCTAAAAAAAAGCATTAATTGCTGGCAGATGAACCCAACCTTGGCCCCAGAGTCTAAATTACTTTATAATTTGAACAAAAACATTTGGATGAAAACAACATGTAAATGATGTAATTGCACGTTATTTTACACGATTATGAGAAAATAGACACTATGTTTTACTAAAATATTTAAAATATTATCTCATTGCTGACATGTAACCAACAACAAAAATTAATGGTTCCAAAACTGTATCATTGGCTGTCTTGATCTCAGATCCTATAAACTTTAATGCACAGGGCATTGTAACCATAGTGCCATATTATAACTTGATCCCATGAAAATGTTTTCAGTATATTCTCTTTTATAAATCAAAATCTTGTCTAAGGTACGTATCTAACCTTGAATCATCCTGCACAGCTGAGCAAACATTTCATATAGTAGATTTAATTAAAGGGTTTAAATCTGCATTAAAAATGAACTAAATTGTAAATGTAGCCCTTGAAGAAATGTGATCATAGGATGCCTGCTCTTTCCTTAGCTTCTTCACAGAGCTTCTTCCACAGGGACATTCCTGAGCAAAATGCTTTCTGATTTATGGGTCAATTCACTGTGCCCTATGCTTAAGCTATTGCTCAAACTCTTAGTATGATCAGAAGTTCTAAAAGGTGGTATTTAAATTCTAAATGCAGGGAGATGTGCACAATTCTTACTTATGGGAGAAATGAGAAGCAAAAGGTCTAAAATTAAATCTTCTTTGCCTGCAGTTGTTTCTGCAAATATGTGACCTGAGTTTAGCCTTGCAGTCATATGCCCTTCATAACAAAAAACCAAAAAGACCTTACAATATTTTTCAATTACATTTTTTCTTTAGCACTGAAATTTTTGTTTCATAGCTACTTGTAGATGTTAATAAGTATTTGTTTAGAGACAAATTTTACAGTTTCAAATAGGAAAGTATTGCAAATATAGTTCCTACATGTTACAACTCCAATTTCACCAATTAACATTGTTTATTAATGCTTGTCATAAGTATTCTGCCTGAATAAAGAATTGAAATTAATTTTTTAAAAAATCCATGCATTTTACGGTGCATTACATTTTCCTTAGTGATATTTTTCAGGCTTTGAATCCCATGCACATCTTTAGATTAGTGACAATAACTTCTGCTAACACATTTTGCTATACTCATAGATCACTGGCTTTCTCAGCTACCATTAGAGAAGCTTCCTCTTGTAGTAGATGGGAACAAATACAGAGACCCTCAACTGGACAGTGTGCAGGGAATAAGATATTCTTGGGATATACAATCTTAAAATTAATGTCTGCGTCAAATCTTTCCCATCAGGGTTAAGGAAACTCCATAGAAAAGGAGGCAGAGAATGTAAGTGCCAGAGGGGATAGAAGACACCAAAGAAATAAGACAGCATCACTGATGCTCATCTGAACTCATAGAAATTGTGGCATCATGAACAGGGCATACACAGATCAAAGCCAAATGGTGTTCCTGTGATTAGAGGGGAAGTAGACACAAGCCCCCATCCCTAACCCAGAAGCTATCTCCAATTGACACTATTCACAAATAAAAAGCTGTGTTCTCCAACAGAGTCTCTTTCTCACTGGGTATACACATGACAAATGTAAGGGCAATTCCATGCCTAGCAGTTGATGGCCAACAAAAATGAAATCAATGTTATTTTAGGAGGTTATTTGGTTTTATAATTTTTGACTGGGTTAAACATTTTTAATCTCACAGATCTTTTGCTTACATTTCTGGTTTTGTGTTTGTTTCATGGATCTTTCTGGGTATGCAATGTATGTGTCTCATGTTCTTTTTTTCATTTTGTTTTGTCCTATTTTTTTTTTCTTTTATGTTTGTCATCATCACCATCAACATCATCATTTAGATGCCTGTGTATTTTCTAATGAGAGAGGGAAAGATACGATGTGTATTGGGGTAGATGGGCATGTGAGGAGGATCTGGGAAGAATTGGAGGAAGGAAAACATAATCAGAAAATATCATATTAAAAACTCTTCTTTATATTAAAATTAGAGTAGCATGTTTTTGGCAGAAGAACATAAAGGTAAATTGATCTTCTCATTGTATTAGACCAAGGATAGTTATGGTTAGTATGATTACTTTTTTCTTTCTGTTTGATCATATAAGCTAAGGTAATGCTTTTCACACCTCTCTACTATAACTTTGACGTCTTATATTTTCTGTTTCCATTCTAAAACTTTTAGAATTCCCTCACTGTGCATAGCCTAATCTTAATAGGGAGTAGCTATGCCAATTTCTAGAACAAAAATTCTTTTGTGAAAATATTAATTATCATTTTTAATGATATAGGTCATGGTGGGCTCATATATGACCCTATCTCTCTATAGAACTTTAGCTTTTTATTACATAGTTATTTAGCTTGTTCTTTGGTCCTTTCATGGTCACTGGTTATTGTTCTGCTTAATCTTACATTCTCTGACATATTGGTGTTTCTTTTTTTTCCTCAGTTTTGTTCTTTTACTGACTTTGTCATAGCTATGCATTCCAGATATTTTTATCCTGTATAATTTCTGTATACTTATTAAATTAACAGTTTATCCAAAGAATGTTAAGATTTTTACAAGTAAGATGAAGATTGGATGTCATGCCATTGGAATGAATGCTGTGTGTCTAGGAAAACAAATTGGTATTGAATAGCATACAACTTTTCGTAGTTCTTGTATGCAGTATGTTAAAGGAAATATCAGTTAATAGCAGTGTCTTCAATTATAACCTATTACCATGTGACTCAACTCTGACTTTTTCCTTTTATTACCTGTAACCTCCATTTGAACACTCAAGTATTTTGCCTGGTATTAACTATTTAGTTAAATTTAAAATACCTGTATTTGTGAATTTATGCATATATGTTTAAGGACTGCTAGCCCATAAATATATGTATAATAACTATGTCTGTGATCACAATGTTCCTTTTAGTCTTACAGACAGTATTTGCTCTCCCAGTTTCTTAGGTCAGCCACTTATTATTCTCCCCCACTCTTCAGAAAGTTTCCTTAGCCATGTATAATAAGTAATATTATGTTCCCACATCCTGCATCCTATCCTTCAATTGTAAACTCCCTAAATATTTTTAAATTGTGTTACATTAAATTTTTACTACTTATGCTACAAGTTATGTGGATTTGACAGACATTTATTGTCTTCCTATTCAGCCTAACAAATCCAACAAAATATATTTATAGGGCAGACAATCTCTTGGATGTCACAGTCTTCACACTTCTCACATACTCCAGACCCTTTTCAGTCAATGCTTCTCTCAGTGTCTTCATATCTTTTCTCTTTCCAGAATGCTATGTTACTGATGTCAGACAGTACAGTCGTTTCATACTGGTTTCTTTTATAAAGTTTGTATGTCTAAGATACTTTTACTCTCTTTCTATACTGATAGATCATTTCCTCTTACAGAAAAATGATAGTTTGCATATTAACTGCTGTTCTGTTTCTATTTAAATATTACAAAATGTCATTGGTTCCAGTCATTGCTATTATGAATTTCACATCTATAAACACACATTTGCAAGATTTTATATAGATCTGAGCTTTGATATTAATTAGAAATATTATGAATTAATGCCCAAAATAAGATTGATTATTTTTATAACAATATGAGATTTTCAAACTTACTTATTTCTCTTTCCTCTTCCTCTGTGACATCTCTCTGATCTTGTGGATACTCTTTTTCCTCCTCTACACCTTTTTAAAATTATAAAGTAGAAGGCAATAGCTGATTTTAATCATAATTTGTCCATTAAGGGTATTTTCATTTGTATAGTTGTCATCTATATAACTTTTTGTTATGGTTTGTCTATTCAAACTCTCCTAGTTTTCTAAATCTTTTGAATTTCTTTGACTGTTTTATATAAAATGCTTGTTTCATTCTGAATCATACAATTGATTTCTACAGTACTTCAACATGTTATGGATCTCCTATTTATAAAACTTAAGTGAGTTTGCTGATCACTAAAAATTAATAAATGCCATTATGACTGGAATTTGACAGAGTATTAATTAAAATTGCTATCTTAAAAATACTGATTTATGGATTTTTTAAATAAAGACTATTAATTTATTATTTTAGAAACATAATACCTTTGTTTGAAGCTTCCTATATATAGAACATATATATATTTAACTTTTAACTAGTTATAGCTTAGGAAGAAATTACTATGATGAATATCAATATTTACACTTACAAATAGTTTCAACTATAGGGAGATTACTTAAACTGAATATAACTTTGTATCTTGTATCCTTGCATTTCTACTTATTAGTTCCTGGTGATGGCTGTTATTACATTAGTAACACTGTATGTAATTTATTTCTGTAGGAGATTGCTTGACAGTGGAAACATCTCTAGTTTTCCTTTCTAACATATATTCTTCCTACTCCATTTTCTTGACTTTTTGTATGAGTTAGAATTAAAATGTAATATTTAATGAGAGTAGTGACTGAAGGTCCTCATGTTCTCTACAACTAATTAATTATTTTCTATGGTATGAATAATTTTAACATCAAAAATCCCAGTGTCAGGCAAGGGATACTTAAGAGATATTTCCCTTGGACTTGATCAAGAAGACTTACAAGCCTTCCCTTCCACCCCCCACCCCCAATTACAAGCTATTGTCATTGGTCTTCAATGACTTTCAATATTTTACAGTAAGATTCTATTGTTATCCCCGCACATCAGTCAGAAATTCAGAGAAATTTCACTGGTATTTGCCTCAAAGCCTTTTCCCTCAAGACTATATATTATAGTGTCAAAAGACTGTGTGCAAGCTACAGAGAAATAAAATAATATTAATAATAATTAGTAATTAATAAAAAACAATGATATGAACTGCAATAACAGAACAAGGTATTCAAAATGGTGGAATACTGTCACTTTAGTCTTGGGGAAATCAGCAGCATTTGATTAGTCCTAAGGCCCACTAGATAGCAGAGAGCTCAAGCCTGATGCTGTAAATCTAGTCAGGAACCTATGAGTACAGACCTCATTTACCCTAGAAGAGAACCTATTGCTACAAATTTGTTAAATTTGTATAGTGTCTGACTACTCTTTAAATACTTTTTGTTAGACCTGTGCGTCATGGAGATTATTCCCACCTCATCTTTTTCAGCAAACAGAGGATTAATAGCTTAATAATTCTCTGTAATCATAGTACCACAACTGGACTAAGTGGAGAGAACGAGTGTATGGAGTGCTCATACACATATGAGACATCTATAACACAACTCTGTACTCAAGGCTCATGAAACTTCATGGAAGAAGAGGCAGGACAGGTGTAAACAAATGACTTGGGAGACTAATGCTAGATGTTGTCTTCAGATATGAGAGTAATTAATTATCAGTGATATAGCTGCCTGCTTAAGACCACATCACTGAACATGACAAGATAGATGGGAAAAGTTTACAAGAAACCTGTTTATATATGGTTATCATATCAAAGAGAAATGTATTAGACTTTTGTTTTAATTATTAATATTTCCTTTTGATTTTTACCTAAAAGTTCCTGCTTATGTGTTCCTGCAATTTATATAATTTTCCTGTAGGAGTTACTAACATATTAGGTTACTTTAAATTCTAGGAGTGATGTCTAAGTACAGCATATACATTTTCTTTTTTCTTTCATCTTTTATTCTTTATTCTTCTCTCAGAAAATATATTTCATTGAAACTTTCCTTCCTTTCTCTCATCTAAGGACCTGTTGCATCTTTCTTCTTCACCAGATCCACTGTTCCTATGCTTCCCTTCAGAAAAGAGAAAGCCTCCCAGTATTATTAGCTGACCAGTGCACAACAAGTTGTAAGAAGACTAGGCATATATCCTCATATCAAGCCTGTACAAGGCAATCCAGTAGGAGGTAAATGGTCCTACAAGCAGGCTAAAGAATACCCACACTCCCATTGTTAGGAGTTCAGTAAAAAACCTCAAGCTAAAAAATGACAGCATGCATGCAGAGTGGCACAAATCTTGTAGATCTATGGTTTCTGCTTTAGTCTCTGTGAGCACCAATGAACCCTGCTTAGTTGATTCTGTGAGCCATGTTCTCCTGGTGTCATCGACCCCTCGGAATCCTATAATTATTCCCCCCTCTTATGCAGAGTTTAACAAATTCACCTAATGAGTTGCTATGGGTTACTGTATCTGCTGCCATATTACTTTATTTTATAGAATTAAAATTAAAATTAATCCATGAGATATGTTGTATGGAGTCAACAGTTCCCTAGTATATGTTCAATGTTGGTATAATAACTCAATGAAAAGCCTGTCTGTTTTAAATATTTGTTATATCTATTGATATTAAAATCTTTATATCACTAGAGCATCAAGCTTTGGTTCATAATCTTCGCATAGATTTTCTAAGTACCACTCCACGAAGAAAGTCTATCTTTTACCTCTTTCAATTACAACCCTCCACTGTTTTAGTGGCACTTGTTAATCCGGTTGTATGGGAAAGGATTCCTAAATCCCTATCCCCTGTTAAATAGTAGTGCTATAGTTGTTTCTTGTGATGGTCACCAGTGTTTCCTCTCATATAATAATTTGTGTCTTGGTTGATTCAGGAAGAATAGAGTGTGCTACAATGGTACGGTTCCTCTTCATCCACAAAGATATGGAAAATAGTTTTCCTGGGAACATATATTGGTGATATGTAAGACTGGGCATATTTTACAATAATCACACTTCTGCCTGCCAAATAGAAAACCAGATTAAAGGAGCAGCCCTTACCCCCAAAGTTCAAGGTTACAGACATTTTAATGTATTTGGCTTTGTTTTGTTTTGCTTTGTTTTTACTTATTCATTTTACATCCTGCTCCTTGACCCTCCCCCCAAAGGTCATTCCCTCTCACAATTCCTCCACACTTGCTCCCATCCACTTATCTGCTAAGTCAGTGGAGGTCTGCTGGGTATCTACCACCCTAACACATCAAGTCACTGTTAGGACACCCTTTCCTACTGAGGCCAGACAAGGCCGATCAGCTAGAAGAATATATCCCATGTACAGGCAACAAATTTTGGGGTAGCCTCCTATTCCAGGTGTTCACAATCCATACGAAGATCAAGCTGCACATCTGCTATATATGTGCCTGAGGCCTAGGTCCAGCCCATGTATATTCTTTGGTAGTTCAGTCTCTAAGAGCCTCAGGGTCCAGGATAGTTGATTCTGTTGGTCTTCCTGTAGTGTTCCTATCCCCTTCTGGGGCCTATAATCCTTCCTCCTGTTCTTCCATAAGAGTCTCCAACCTCCATTCACTGGGTGTGGGTGTCTATATTTGTCTGAGTCAGCTGCTGGGTGGAGCCTCTCAGAGGACACTCATGCTAGTCTCCTGTCTACAAACATAACAGAGTATCATTAATAGTGTCAAGAATTGGTGCTTGCCCATGGTCTGGGTTTCAAGTTGGGGCACTTATTGGATGACCGTTACCTCAGTCTCTGTTCCATCTCCCATCCCTGCATTTCTTGTAGACAGATAAAGTTTGTGTTGAAAGTTTTGTGAGTGGGATGGTGCCTCTATTAGACCATTGGGGTTCCTACTTAGCTACTGGAGATGGAATTTTTAGGTTCCATATCCCCAATACTATGTGTCACAGTTATGGACACCCCCATTGATTTTTAGTTACCTCCCTTATTCCAAGTCTATTTTGTGGAATGATTTGAGGAGTATTGGAGTTAACTCTACTTTAAAAGTCTGGTAGAATTCTGCACTAAAACCATCTGGCCCTGGGCTTTTTTTATTTGGGAGAATTTTACTGTTTCTTGTTGGGAACCGCCTGAGCACCCACATCCGCCATTACAAGATGGCGCCTACATTCGGCCGAGGACAAGTTGTAAACAGGCTAGTGCGCATGCACCTGGTAATTTTCCACTTCAGAGTCTCAGCCTCTCTCGTGGCGGCATCTGGCCTGGTGTGCGGGAGCCAATGGGGAAGCTCCATGTCCCAGGCAAGTGCTGTGACCCATATAAAGGGCGAGTATTCTATTGTTCTGAGTCTCCACTCGTGGCAAGCTTATGCTTTCCCTCTCAAGAGGCATTAAAGCTTTTACTGCAGAAGGATCCTATGTGTGCCGCGTCGTTCTTGCTGGCGAGACCGTAGCGCAGGACATCTGGTGCCGAAACCCGGGAAACTTTGTCATCATCAAGCACCTTTGGAGACCCCCTGGAAACAGGGAGGATTCAGAACTGCAGGGAGGTAGGTTCGGATAGGCATGTTGACCCTGGATATTGATTTGAGGTTGCCCCCTTTTTGGTCTAACGCTGTTGAAGTTTTGCTAATTGTGTTAAGTGCCCTCATTTTGGTTTTACTGTCTTTGTATTGCGGCGAACAAGGTAGGGCCTGTGTAGATGCTGTAAGGGAGGGGCAAATCACCCCTGATAGGGTCCAGGACACCATGTCAGAAACCGGACGGAGTGAGAGGAGGGGTACCCAAAATGAAAGAGATCTCAGCAAGGGAAATGGACCTCCTGGTAAGTCGAAAGACGAGGGAGAGATTAAAGATAAAATAGGAAACTGTCCCCCTGACAGGAATGTGGGCAGAAAAACAATTCTCATACCCAAGAAAAAAGAAAAAAGAAAGGGGGAGAGCCTCTACCCAGTTCAAGACCTTGAGGCTCTTCCATTGGAAACTTCAGACACTGACCCCCTTAGCTCTAGTGAGGAGTCAGAGCTAGAAGAGGAAGCAGCGCGGTATGAGGAAGATTGGCCGCCTTGTAATGGGCAGATGAAGCGGCCGCCGCCTTTGGCCCCTACGCTGACCATGCCTTCCGCCCCTCCCCCTTATGAGATGTGTCCCAACTCCTTTTCTTTTCTCTCTGACAAGGTTAAGAGAAAGGTACAAGCCGCTTTTCCAGTTTTCGAGGCAGATGGTGGAGTACGAGTTCATGCCCCTGTAGAGTACAGCCAAATTAAAGACCTGGCTGAAGCGGTCCGAAAGTATGGGGTAAATGCTAATTTTACTATAGTAATGTTAGAGAGATTTGCCGGGGCGTCCATGACTCCCGCCGATTGGCAGATGCTGGCCAAGGCTGTGCTCCCTACAATGGGCCAATATATGGAGTGGAAGGCTTTATGGCATGAAGCTGCACAAGCTCAAGCCAGAGCCAATGCTACGGCACCAACCCCTGGACAGAGAGATTGGACCTTTGATATGTTAACTGGCCAAGGTCCTTTTGCGGTGGATCAGACTGTATTCAGGCAGAAAAGAGACTTTGGTATCTCTGCCATTATCATAGGTGTGGTGGCAGCGGCTGCGGTTACAAGGGCCGTCACTGCGTCGGCCCTTGCGCTCTCTGGGACAATGCAGACCGCCAATACCATTAATGAGTTGTCTGCAGCTGCCACCTTAGCTCTAGACAGACAGGTATCCGCCAATACTCAAGTCCAGGGGGACCTAATGCTGGTTAACCAGCGCATTGATCTTATTCAAGAACAACTGGATGTCCTTTGACAGCTAGCCCAATTGGGCTGTGAACAAAAGTTGCCAGGACTCTATGTTACTTCCATACAATATGACAGATTTACAAAAGCAGCTAACCTGTCTAAAAGTCTTTCACAGTATATGTTACAGAATTGGACCCTTAAATTTGATGACACCCTGCGGGAATTGCCGACAGCAATTATTCAGATCAACTCCACCCGTCTTGACCTGTCCTTGACCAGAGGGCCTCTCTTCACGGATTTCCTCGGCAATTTCTTATTTCAAGGAATGGGTGGGGGTGGGATTGTTTGGAGCAGTGCTTTGCTGTGGGTTGGTGTTCCTCCTATGGCTCATCTGCAAACTCAGGGCCCAGACTAAAAGAGACAAGGTGGTCATTGCGCAGGCGCTTGTTGCCTTAGAACAAAGAGCCCCAGCCGGTGTTTGGCTGTCCATGCTTAAATAATAGCAGTAGGTCGCCAGCCAGCCAGTTCTTGCACACCCGCGAGTCTAGTCTCATTGCACTGGGTAGAATGTTTGGTCTGAGCAGCTCTTGAGGGATGTCGAGCAAAGCATCGCACAAGGCGGTCATCGTTGTGGGCCACCTTGGGAGATATGTCATCTGCACGAGGGTTGAGTGCCCTAGTTTCCCTCCCTCTAAAAAACGGCACTGGGCGGGTCAGGGAAACCTCGGGCGCGCATGAGCTTAGGGGTCTTCTCCTGTACAAGGCCCAACCTTTTGGTCAGGGGATTTGACCTCTGTCTCCACCCTCTTAAGAGTGTCCTACTTTGCTTACAGAAATAAAAAGGGGGAGATGTTGGGAGCCGCCTGAGCACCCACATCTGCCATTACAAGATGGCGCCTACATTCGGCCGAGGACAAGTTGTAAACAGGCTAGTGCGCATGCACCTGGTAATTTTCCACCTCAGAATCTCAGCCTCTCTCGTGGCGGCATCTGGCCTGGTGTGCAGGAGCCAATGGGGAAGCTCCATGTCCCAGGCAAGCGCTGTGACCCATATAAAGGGCGAGTATTCTATTGTTCTGTGTCCCGCGCTAAGGTCTCGCCAGCAAGAACTACGCGGCACACATAGGATCCTTCTGCAGTAACAGCTTTAATGCATCTTGAGAGGGAGAGCATAAGCTTGCCACGAGTGGAGACCCAGAACAATAGAATACTCGCCCTTTATATGGGTCACAGCGCTTGCCTGGGACATGGAGCTTCCCCATTGGCTCCTGCACACCAGGCCAGATGCCGCCACGAGAGAGGCTGAGATTCTGAGGTGGAAAATTACCAGGTGCATGCGCACTAGCCTGTTTACAACTTGTCCTCGGCCGAATGTAGGCGCCATCTTGTAATGGCAGATGTGGGTGCTCAGGCGGCTCCCAACAGTTCTGAGTCTCCACTCGTGGCAAGCTTATGCTCTCCCTCTCAAGAGGCATTAAAGCTTTTACTGCAGAAGGATCCTATGTGTGCCGCATCGTTCTTGCTGGCGAGACTGTAGCGCGGGACAGTTTCTATTTATTTAGAGGTTATAGGACCATTTTACTAGTGTACCTGATCTTGATTGAACTTTGGTAAGTGGTTTCTGTCTAAAAAATCATCCATTTTCCAATTTTGTGGAGTATAGACTTTTGAAGTCAGACCTGATGACTTGAATTTCCTCAGTGTCTACTGATATGTCTCCTATTTCATTTTTGATGTGGATACTGTTTCTCTGTCTTTTCTTTGGTTTTGCTAAGTGTTCATCTATCTTTTGATTTTATCAAAAATCATTTTTTTGGTTTCATTGATTCCTTGTATTGTTTTCTTTGTTTCTAACTGATTGATTTCAGCCTGTTTATTTATTGTTATTGTTATTATTGTTGTTGTTATTATTATTATTATTATTATTATTTCCTGCATTCTATACTTCTTTGGTGTGCATGCTTCTTCTTTTTTTAAGTCAGTTTTCAGTTATCCTTTTGCATTGCTGTTATGAGAACCTTAATTTCTTTATGGAGGCACTTAGAGCTATGAACTTTCCTCAGCACTGCTTTGACTATGTCTCATAAATTAGGGTATGTTGTGCTTTTATTTTGATTGAATTCTAGAAAGCATTTAATTTCGTTATTTCTTTTCTGACCGAGAGATCATTGATTTAGTCCATAGTGGTATGATAAGATACAAAAAAGTATTTCAATTTTTTTGTATCTCTGGATGCTTGCTTTGTGACCAACTATATGGTCAGTTTTAAAGAACGATCCATGAGGTGCTGAGAAGAAGGTATATTCTTTTGTGTTTGGGTGAAATATTATATATAAAATCTGATAAATTCATTTGATTCATAATATCTGTTAGTTTAGTTATTTGTTTGTTTTAGTTTTTGTCTGGATGAAGTATAAATTGGTGAGAGTAGGGTGTTGAAGTCTCCCACTATTAATGTGTGGAGTTCAATGGGTGACTTAAGCTTAGCAGTGTTTCTTTTACAAATGCAGGTGCCCTTGTGTTTGAGGCATAGTTCAGAATTGAGATATCATCTTGGTATAATTTTCCTTTTATTAATGTGAAGTGTTCTTCCCTGTATCTTTTGATTAATTTAGTTGAAACTATTTTATTACATACTAGAATGACTACTCCAGCTTGCTTCTTGTGTAGCTTGCTTGGTACATTTTTTTTTCTAGCCTTTTACTCTGCGGTAATACCTATCTTTGTTACTGAGATGCATTTCTTATATACAGCAGAAGGGTGGGTCCTGTTTTTTATATCCATTCTATTAGCTTTTTCTTTTTATTGGGGAATTGAGTCCATTGATGTTGAGAGTTATTAATGACCACTGATTTTTATTTTTGTTACTTTGATATTATTGGTGTTAGCATGTATGTGTTTCTGTGTGCTTTCTTTGATTTTTGCTGGTTTAGAATTATTTATTTCCTGTGTTTTCTGGATGTGGGTATCATGTTTGGGTTGGAGTTTTCTTTCAAGTATTTTCTATAGATATGGTTTTGTGGATAGAAATTGCGTGAATTTGGATTTCTCTTGAAATATCTTGTTTTCTCGATCTATGGTGACTGAGAGTTTGCTGGATATAGTAGTGCAGGTTGACACCTGTGGTTTTTGAGAGGTTGTAAGATATCCCTACAAGCCTTTGTAGCTTTTAGAGTCTTTGTTGTAATTTTGATAACTCTGCATTTGTATGTTACCTGGCCTTTACCCCTTTCAGCTTTTAATATTCTTTCTTTGTTCTATAGATTTTGTGTTATGATTATTATGCCGCAGGAGAATTTTCTTTTCTCTTCCTGTCTAATTGGTGTTTTATTAACACATGGTATGTTTACAGACATCTCTTTCTTTAGGTTAGGAAAGTTTTCTTCTATGATTTTGGAACTGGGACTCTTCCCCTCCTTCTATTCATATTGTTCTTAGGTTATTTTTTTTTCATGGTACTCCAGATTTCCTGGATGTTTTCTGTCAGAAAAGTTTTAGATTTTACATTTTCTTTGACTGGTGTATACATTTCTCCCACTGTAACTTCTATGCCTGAGATTCTCCTCCATCTCTGTATTCTGTTGATAATATTTCCATCTGTTGTTCCTGTTCTCTTCCCTTGGTTTTCCATCCCCAGGATTCCTTCAGTTTGTGTTTTCTCTATTGCTTCTATTTCCACTCTCAGGTCTTCCAGAATTTTATTTGTTTCCTTTACCTGTTTAATTTCATTTTCCTGTATATTATTAAGGGGTTTATTTGTTTTCTCTTTAAAGACTTTTATCATCTTTGTAAGATTATATTTAAGGTAATTTTCCTATGCTTCAGTTCTGTTTGCATATTCAGGGCTTGCTCTAATAAGGTAGCTATGTTCTGAAGGTGTCATATTGTCTGAATTTTGTTGATTTTGTTCTTTTGAATGCCTTAAGCCATTTGGATGTGTTTGGTCCCTTGATGTTCTTTTTGTAGTAGTTAATGGAAGGGTAGTTTAACTCAGTGGTCCTGGTGTAGCTTCTTCTCTGATGGGTATCCTTGGGATGTGTCGTTCTGGACCTGCATGTCTGTATGTTTCAGGATCCTCAGATCTGTATGGTTCAGGAATGAAGGTGAGCAGACAGGTAGGTCTTCCTGGGCTAGCAGGCTGCTCAGAGCAACTTGGTGTTCCCAGAAGACTCAGTAAGCTGGTAAGATGAGAGGAAGAAGGGAAGCTTACCTGTATAGTTCAGGATCCACAGGTCTGAATAAAGTAGGAGGATAGGTGGGGGGAGATTGGAGGTATTCCTATTATTGTAGGCTGTTTAGGGCAGCTTAGTTTGCTCCAGAGGTCTCAACAAGCATAGAAGATGGTTAGGGGAAGGAAAGATTATCTGTATGGTTCAGGATCCACAGATCTGATGAAGATGGTCAGAGAGGTGAGGGTAGAATAGAAGTCCCCCTGGGATAATCATTTGAATGAGTTTTATGATTTGATAATTTTTGTTGAATTTTGTCAAACTATTTTAAGTTCTTTAAAGTATATCCTAAAGATTTGTACTGACTCTTTTGTTTTACAAATTATGAACAGTTCAGTAGTTAAAATACCATGGGTGAAGTGTCTCTGCTTCAATCATGTCTAGTATGTTAATCCATCTTCCTACAGTGTTTATGGCCAATAAATTGAAAGTAATGTTGCATTGGCAAAATATTAACAGTGAAATAACTCTTTGAAAGATGTATTCATAAGTGGCACTTAGGTTGCAATGATATTGTATTCTGAATAGTAGAATAATACATTTCCAGAATTTTTTCAGTACAAAATACAGTGTGAATTTAGAGTAGTAGTTCTCAATATTCTTACTGCTGTGATTCTGTAATGCAGTTCCTCAAGTTTTGGGGACCCCCCCAGCCATAAAATTATATTTTTGCTACTGCATAACTGTAATTTTTCTAGTGCTGTGAATTGTAGTGTAAATACTCTATATGCAGAATATCTGATATGTGTCTCCCAAAGAGGTCACAGCCTACACGTTGAGAATTACTGATCGAGAGCTATGAGATGTTTTAAAAGATAGATCATATCTTTAGAAATGTGATGTCCATAGATTCCATAATGAATGATGCATTTACTGTCTATGGGCTTGGGATTGTCAGTGACAAATCATGGCCCAATACTACACCTCTTATATATGAACAATACAGTTTGCTGTAATTATTAGTAGATTGGTATATCTTCAAAAAACACATTTAAAATCAAGGAGAAAAGTGCCATATAAAATTTTAAGGGAGAAGGGACAGAAATATTAAGAATAAAAACTACCATTATGGATTTTACTACTTCCCACAGGGGAAAAAAGAGTTAACATAGAAAAATGCCAATGAATATCATTATATGCAGCAAACAAACTGCTATTAGAAATAACCTCAACAAGAAATCAGTTTTCTTATACTTATTAGAATCCAGCTATTAATTTTGATCTATGTTATATTAAATATTGGAATAAGGAATAAAAACAAGAACAATAAATTTTGATATGAGAATATCCGTGAAGCTATACAGAAAGAAATGTGTATGTCTGTGAACATGAACACATTTATGAGGGTATAATAATTGCCAGTGTGAGAATGGGACACAACTGGAAAGATAGTAAAAGTAAATTAAATTCTAATGCTTATGAGGAATTGAAATCTTATGGCTCATGAAATGATTATTAGTATATGACAAATATAATTAGAAATTGGTAAATTATGAAGAAAGCATAAACTATGCCATATTGGACAGTCACACTCGAAAAAATTGTCAACTTTGGGATGCAAACATTGGCCATCGTTGTCTAATTACAGGGAAAGAATGATAACTTTATCAAAAAGATGTAGGTGGAAGATGCTAAGAGGACTTTACATACATGTTTCTTTCAACCTACAAAAAAAAAAAAAGAGCCATTGGGCTGGTTAAATCAATGTATTTGATACTTTGTGATAACATAATGACATTTTATGACTGAGAGCAATTATAGAACAAAACGTTTATTTGGCCTTCCAATTCCAGAAGGAGGGTCTAATGGCCAGAAAGGCTTGACAATAGGCAGCTAGCCCTGGAATCCTAGGGAGCATAACTCCATCCACACTTCTTAAGCAGATAGAAAAGGAGAGGTAATGTGAGGCTGCATACTTTCCAAGTCCCCACCCAGTGATGTACTCCTTCAGCAGGAGTTTACAAACTAAGGGTTCCACAGCCTTTCCAAACAGCACCACAAACTAGTTATGAAGAATTGAAATACATGACTCATTTGTCACATATTATAAAATCTACAATGACATTCATATAAATCGATACATGTCTCACACTGGGGAGATAACCCGGAAGGAGATTGGAGGATAATTAAGTTGATTTTGGTGGTCAACATATGATATGACATAAGACCTGGAAGTGTGCTAACAGCAAATTTTATATGACTAAATAATTATAAGAGATGGTTAAAAGTCACATTTGGGAAATGAGCACAAAATGACACAAATAATGACTCTGCTTGAGGTAAAAGGAGAAAACAAGTCATAATTTCTGAAAATATATACTGAAAAGGAGTATCACATTTTTTAAAAAATTGAATTAAGTTTAGCTTCAAAGTTTTTAAAATTGAAGTATTTATGTGAAAAAAAAAAAAGGGAATGAAAACAAAAACAAAAATCAAACCAAAACAATAATAACAACAAAAAAACCTACAGATGACTATTTGGGTAGAAGGTTTAGCAAAAAGTTCAAAACACAAGTCAATTATTTAATGTAAAATTTGCCAAAGATAAATTGGACATCTTTATAACACACGTATATATATACAGGCACACACACACACACACACACACACACACACACGTATACACACAAATATACACACATGCATACGTATTTAGACTGTGTGTGTGTGTGTGTGTGTGTGTGTGTGTGTGCGCGCGCATTTGTTATACTACTCACAGGTGTTTTTGTGCTTATTTATTCCAGGAGAGATATGCAGAGATGACAGAGACAGAGAAAGCGAAAAAATAAAAAGGAAAGAGAAGCACTGTCTGAAGAACTACTAGTAATTCAACATTAATTCATAAAGGAAATAGAAAACAGCCCAACCACTCCAGTATAATCAGACAAGCACAAACAGTACAGTATAGAATATGACGAATAAGAACTATTTTATACAGGTTCTTCCTAATGCTGTTACCCGTTAATACAATCCTTCATGTGGTGTGCCCCAACCATTAAGTTATTTTTGATTATACTTTGCAACTCTAGTTCTGCTACTGTTATAAGTCATAATGTAAATATCCATGTTTTCCAACGGTCTAAGGAAATTTCTGTGAAATGGACCTTGAACTCCCAAAGGAGTTGCAACTCACAGGTTGAGAAGAAGGTCTAGGTAATTTATTACTGCTTAGCTAAATAATATTAGGAGTAGAAACATTAAGTTTACCCGGTAACATTAGTGTTATTATTTTTTTCAAAAATGAGTCATTAATCCATTGATAAGGCATTTAAACTTTTAGTATTCATTTATTAAAGTATCAATAAAGATCAAGCTTAGCAGTGAAAACTGTTAAGACTTTTTATATTTCCTATACTTTTCTTAGCATGTAATTTTCGTAGAAAAAAATTAAACCAAGGTTTATCTCATCCAAAAGAGATTTGATTCTAGCATGGGATTTGTTTTAGGCCAAGAGCAAGCTTCCTTAACAATGAAGGTTCTGTGCAGAGCCTAAAACACTGTGCTCTTCACTCTCAGTTACATAGATAGAGACAAGGTAGACAAATATTCTGTGCAGTCTTTCAACATAAGTCAGGCAGTTGGGGTTCTCTATTGCACTCTTCCAAATGAACCACATATATTATAAACAAACAAATTAAGCCTGCAATATTTAGAAATATTGAGATATTAAAGGAGCCTGCATTAAATTTAGAAATAAAACTGCTACTATATGCTGTTAAATTTAAAAATAAAACTGCTACTATGTACTGTTATTTTTGCTAATTTTAATTATTGGATAACTGGCAAATGCACTTATTGTGAAAATGACATTAGGTTTAAATCTTTAGAAAGAATGCTTTCCGTATTTTTGTTTATTTGTTTATTTATTATGTATTTGTTTGTTTGTTTATATTTTTATTTATGTTTCAGAAACCACCTTGAGGTGATAGGATTATTTTCATGAAAATCATATCAGCTGCTGAATAAGGATCGGATATAATAATGGTAGTTATTCTAGGTTTGGTTGGGGAAAATGTACAGAGATTACTGCTCTACAAAAAGCATATGAAATGCTATGGAAAGATATAACCCACAATAGTGAGAAGATTCAAAAGAAAATGGAATCGAAGAAGAATGGAAAGGGGTAGAAAGGAAGAGAGAGTGGAAGGAAGGCAGAGAAATGAAACATAAGAAAAGACCTTGTAATGCCCTATTAAGGCGTTTTGCAGGACTGTCAACAACATTTGTTATTCACTTGGACAATAATTGAGTTAGATAACTTCCTTGTTGATGTAATAAGATGTTAAATATAACCAAATTCTGGAGGAAATTGTTCATCCTGTTTGTTTGATTTTTTTAATTGAAAATAGATTCTTTATACATACAATATATCCTAATTGTGGTTTCTCCTTCCTCTACTCCTCCCAGTTTCTCCCTACTTCTCCCCCCTCGGAATCTACTACCTTTTGGTCTCTCATTAGAAAAGAACAAACTTCTAAGAGAAAACATGACAAAATAAAATATAATAAGATGAAACATGACAAAATAAAATACAATATGATGAAGCAAAAACTTTCATATTGAAGTTGAACATGACAACCCAACATGAAGAAAGGAGGCCCAAGAGCAAGCAATAAAATCAGAGACCCAATCCTTCTTATAGTCAGAAATCCCATAAACAAACAAACAAACAAACAAAACCTAAGCTAATATCTGTAGAATGTAAAAAGATGACCTGGTATACTCCCTTGTAGTCTTTGTGATGACTTTGCTTTGTGTAGTCTTTGCTTTACTCTCTGTGAGCTCATAAGAACTAGCTTAGTTGTTTCAGAGGGCTGTGTTCTTCTGGTGTCCTCCCTCCCCTCTGACTCTTAAAATCTGTCTACTTCCTCTAACACATTGTTTGCTGAACTATGTGGAGAGAGATTTGATGGAAACCTCCAATTTTGACCCTCTCTCTGCATAATGTTTGGCTGTCTCTGCACCTGTTCCTCTCTGCTAACAGTGAAAACTTCTCTGATGATGATTGGATAAAGTGTTGATCTATGAATATAGCAGAATATCATTAGGATACATCATTATCATCAAAAGAAGCTAAAACAGGAATCAGGAGACAAAGAATGAAGGAGAAGTCCCAAGAAACCTTGTCTACTGACTTGTTTAAAATGGCTTGCTCAGCCTGATTCTTACATGATCAAATGAGCACTTCCCCAGAAATTTCACTACCAAAGTGGTCTAAGCCTTCCATATAAGTTTTTAATCTAGAAAATGCCTCAGAGACATGCCTTCAGAAAAATCAGATAAAGGCAATTGAGTCTTTCTTAAGGTGAAAAATTAACCAACATATCAGCACATCTTAAAATCAACTAGCTCTCTCTATATTAAATATAGCATATGTTATGTCTTCCTAATAGAGAACCCAATGAAATTTATATAACACTTAACTAAATGGCCCCAGGTTTTCCCAAATAATATGTTTTGTAGTACATAGCTCTGATGATAGTGCCCTAGAAACTAGTCAGGAAGAGAATATGAGATATCACTCTAGATGTATAGCAAGGTCATGTCTCACTCAATAGATAAAAAAACAGACAGACAAACAAAATCATGCACAAACAGAAAAACATAAGGACAGACAGTCAGACAGACAGATAAGTAGATTAATGTAGATTGATGATAGATACATAAAAATAAAATAATATACCTTTACAATTAAAGATAATCTCAAATGGATAGATAAGGGATTTTGCCTTTAGATGTCAGTATATATTTTACATTCACAGTATTCCACGTATCAAAAATAAATTAAAATATTTTGTTATGTATGCCAAGGCTATCTCTATTAAATAATACTTTTTTCAAACTAAAATTTAACAAGTAATTAATATAAACCCATTAATATATATGTACACATATCTGCCTTTATATTCCTACTTATAATCTGTTTACTTACAAATTTTTACTGCCTATTTATCATTCCTTTGTTTTCTATCTTCTAGTACTGTCTACCTAGCTATATATATCTGCTTCAGTATCAGCAGCAGCAGCAGTATTATCATCATCATTATCTTGCCATCTACTTGTCATTTATCTGTCTACTTAGTCTTCAATTCCTCTTGCTATCTGTTCATAACTTCCTTGAAGGCCAACTTCAGGTTGACATCTCTAATTTAAGACCATGAATTTCAAATGGCACTTCCTTTCTTGTTTGTCTGTGACTTCCTTCTCAGAGAATCATTGACATAAATAACCCTTCACATATTCCCTTACTCCTTTGCTTATTATCTATCTGCTCATAAAAGAAAATTGTTAGTCTATGTAATCATAGCATGAAAATTTACAAGTGAATCCCGAAAACAGTTTATAAGGAGGAACATTTGTCTTAACCTTAGAGTTTCCAAATAAATTACAATAGCCAAAGTTACATAAGCTTTTGCTTTTCCTCCAGTCCTTTCAAGGCAATAAAAAACATATAAAAAATATATTTATATTCATTTGTTACAGCTCTGTTCTATCTCTGGGAGACGAAAGAGAAAGAGAGAGAGAGAGAGAGAGAGAGAGAGAGAGTTTGTGTGTGTATGTGTGTGTGCGTGTGTAGCAGTGCCTACTTTTGTACTATTTCTTCTATATTTGATCTTTCTAGAAATGAGTATTTGGTTCTTAGTGAGGAGTTCTGTGAATCTTGAAAAATGCTTAGAGATGTGTATTGTCCATTCCAATAAAATACTCAACAGTTTCAACATACTGAACTTCACATATTTTGCTTTGCAGTTCTGAATTCTACCATCCATCATATGGCAAACTTTGGTCTATCAATGAATCCCTGTATTTTTGACATTTTGTTAAAAGCAGCAACCACGTTTATTTCCAGATAAATTCTAGGTTCATTTGTATTCTGCTTTAGTCCCCATATCTCTCACAACTCAGAGAAGGACTTACAGATTTTGATATTGATCAGAAAAATCTCACTCTACTTGCCAAGTAAGAGATGCCCAACTATGTCAGGCCAAATATTAAAGATGGCGGATTGGGAGGTAAATTGTATGACTCTATAATCTAGACATGACATGGATTTTGCAAACATGGAGTCAAAACAGCTGTGGTTATCTGCACAACCCCTATACAAAATCAAGCTATTTAAGCAAGGAAGGCGGAGAGATTTCTAAGAACCTTACCTTGCTGGGGAGCTAATCACAGTTGATGGCTTTTGGTTGGGTCACAGCACATTTATTTAAAGGTGTGGCTAGTGGTAGGCTTCCCATGAGTCACTGGCTGACTGAAGTTCATGTGTATATAGAGAGTATGGAGAAGGCTAATTGAAGATTATATATATAATCATTCATGTGTTTCTGGGTTTCCAGGGACCACTGGTGGGGTTTGCCTTCTTGGTTGTTTTGTGCCTTCTAAATATATTCAAATTCCAAGGCCTAAGACTTAGATAAAGGGTTAGACTCAAAAGAAATCTTTATGCAACAATACTTCTTCCTGTTTTCCCAGTGGTATTGAAGTTTAACTGTCCAGGAAAATTGTCTATATTTTAAAGACTAGACTACGAAGATGAGATATAAGACTACAGTGTGAAGTAATAACCCAAATGAAGGTAATTAGCATACTCATAACCTCACATTTTCTACATAGTTTTTCTTATGACATGAGCTCTAAAGAAACTACTCTCAGAGACTTTTGTTTGTAAAATAAAGTATTAATAATGAGGATTTATTCTGTACTTATGAATGTTTTCATCTTATACCTCAAATCATACCCTGTGCAACATTTTTCTATTATACCCTTCTTGCTGGCTATCACTCTACACACTACATCAACATTAATGATTGTGATATTTTTTAGATTTTATATATATATATATATATATATATATATATATATATATCCTCTTGAGCTTAGTTTATTTCATGTATCATATATACATCAAAATAATCCTGTCTTTCTACTAGAAGGGGACTCTAAGAATATCCTCTCCCCACTTTTGTGCATTTCATTTGGGTTTCCTCCCTTTGAGTCCTGAGAGTCACTCACATCCCTGGTCTCTGGTACTTTCTAGAGAGTGCTCCCACCTCCTACCACCCCCATGAGGTTGCATATTTCCATTCATTCTGCTGGCCCTCCGGGCTTCTTTCTTGTCCCCACTCCCATATCAGATCCTGTTCCCCCTTTTCTATCCCCCTCCTCTCTCACACTCAGATAGCTCCCTCCCTCTCCCCCCTCCCCTGTGATTACTTTCTTCACCCTCCCAAGTGGGATTGATGCATCCTCATTTGGGTCCTTCAGCTTGTTAATTGTCTTTTGTACTGTGGAATGTATCGAAGGGATTCTTTACTTTGTTAGCTAATATCCACTTATTAGTGAGTACGTACCATGCATGTCTTTTTGCTTCTGAGTTACTTCACTCAGCATGATATTTTCTGGTTTTATCCATTTGCCTGCAAAACTCATGATATTCTCCTTCTTAATAGCTGAATAGTATTCCATTGAATAAATGAACCACATTTTCTGTATCCATTTTACCTTTGGAGAAAAGAGTTGCCATCTCACAGTAAAAAGCAGACTCAGAATTGTTCCTGTCTAAAAGAACTGCAGGGACTAAAATGGAGACGATCCTGAGGGAAAGGAGTTCCAGTGACCAGTCCAAATTTAGATCTATCTCAAGTGGAGCCTCCAAGGCTTGACATTATTACTGATGCTATGATGTGCTTACAAACAGGATCTTTGCAAGGCTGCCCTCCAAGTGGCCCAAGAAACAGCTGAAAGAGTCAGAGGCAGATATTTATGCCCAACCATTGAATTCAAGTCAGGGACCCCTGTGGATGAATTAGGGAAAGACTGGGAGAAGCTGAGGAGGGAGGAAGAGGGCAACCCCATAGGAAGACCAGCAGTCTCAATTTACCTGGAACCCTGAGATCACTCAGACTCTGACTCACCAACCAGGTAGCCTACACAAGCTGATAAGAGACCCAACACATATACAGCAGAGGATTGTATGGCCTGGCCTCAGCTGGAAAAGATGCACCTAACCCTTGAGAGACTTTAGGCCACAGGGAGTGGGGAGGCCTATGAGAGGGGCATCTTCTTGGAAACAGAAGGGAGAAGGAATGGGATGAGGAACTCTGGGAGGGCAGACCGGGAAGGGGTAATGACTGAACTGTAAAAAAAAAAAAAGGTAATTTAAGAAGAAAGAACAAAGAAACACAGAAAGAAACAAAGAAACAAAGTGAATAAGTAAAAAATTAAATTAAATTTAAGAAAAAAAAAGAAGAAAAATCCATACCCATTACAAGGTATAAGGATTTCTTTTTTAAAGTCTGGAAAAGTTCTCTCTCTCCTCTCTCTCTCTCCTCTCTCTCTCTCTCTCTCTCTCTCTCTCTCTCTCTCTCTCTCCTTTCTGTATGTGTGTGTGTGTGTGTGTGTGTGTATGTGTGTGTGTGTATGTGTGTGTGTGCATGCGATAGAAAGAGATAGATACATAGGGAGAGATTTCCTGTATCCATCTCTTTTCTGATAAGCAGTTAGATTTACTCTAATTAGCTTTAAAAAAAAAAAACCTAAAACAATGTGTCTTTTTCTGCATTGGCCATTGCAAAACATGATGAAATGAAGATTAAAATATTGGAATCTTCACTATACTTCCTTAATTTACTTTGAATATACCTTGCTAGATCATGGGATGGTTATATTATGGTGTAATCCTATTTTTTAAATGCTGTACTGATTTGTATTCTCCCCATTGTATGAGATTTCCCTTATATCTACAATTTTAAAAATATTTGTTTATGCTTTCCTTCTGAGAAAAGATAATCTACCAGATATAGGATGTGTATTCTGTGATTTCCATGTATTTTTATTGTATTTCTGTGGTGTTTTGTGATATGTTTAGTCATATGTGTATACATTATGATATTAATTCATTTTTTTTGGTTAAAGATTCCACGGTTTTGCCAGTTTCTAATCAGGTTATTTGGATTTTGCCATTAAAACCAATTACTACATATATTACATCTGCACACATGAATATATGATGCATACACATGCAAAGTAAATTCCTACTTTAGGGATATCACTTTAATGTATGTTTTTCCTAATTTCATGTATTGAATTTTAATGTTATTTTATTTTCTGTTTAAACATTTTGTTACATTTTGCATGATATATAATAAAACTGGTTTATTTGACTTTTATTTTCATATTATTTTGGTATCATTTTAAAAGATATCTTTTCCAAAATCAATGATATATAGTACTTTCTCCCTTTTTTTTCTGGGAGGTTAATAATTTTATGTCTTGAATTTATATTTTTAATATACTCTTAATTAATTTTCACATGGAATACAATGTTAGGGTCAAATATTCAACCTCCCCATCATTTATGTGATTTTGCCAAGTCATAAAATTAACTGTATAGGGTAGGATTTCTTTCTGAGCACTCTCTATTGTTCTGTCAGTCTGCTTTGATTTGTATTAGCAGCACACTGCTGTGATCCTGAGGACTTTTGCCATATGCCTTGAAAACTGAAGTATAAGAACTTCAAATATGTTCAAAATTCTTAAGAATGTTTTATAAACAAACTGAAAGGAATAAAAAAGCCATATGATCATCTCATTAGAGGCTGTAAATTCTTTGACAAGCTACAGCACCCCTTCATCTTAAAATACTTGGAGAGATCAGGAACTCAAGGTCTATACTTAAACATAATAAAAGCAATATACAGCAAGACAATAGTCAACATCAAACTAAATTGAGAGAAAATTTAAGCAATCCCACTAAAATCAATGACAAGACAAGGCTACACACTCTCACACTAACTGTTCCATACAGTACCTGAAGTGCTAGCTAGAGCAATAAGGGAACAAAAAGAGACCAAGGGGATACAAATGGGAAAAGAAAAAAGTCAACATATCAAAATTTGTAAATGATGTGATAAGTGATCCCCAAAATTTACCAAAGCTATCCTACAGCTGATAAACAACTTCAGTAAAGTGGTTTGATACAAAACTAACTCAAAGAAATTAGTAGTTTTCCTTTATACAAATGATAAATAGAGAAAGAATTTAGGGATATAACAATCTTCAAAATAGCCACAATATTATAAAATATCTTGGCTTAACTCTAACCAAACAAGAAAAATATCTTTAAGACAAGAACTTCAAGCTCCCGAATAAAGAAAATGAAGAGGATTTCAGAAAATAGAAAGATCTCCCATGCTCACAGATCAGTAGGATTAACAGAGGGGCATTGGTCATCTTTCCAAAAGCAATCCACATCAAAACTCAAACACTATTTTTTAAAGCTCTTGAAAGAATAATTCTCAACTTTATATGAAAACAAAACAAACAAGCAAACAAAAACTCAGGATAGCTAAAACAATCCTGAACAATGAAAGAAATTCTAGAGGAATCACCATTCCTGACCTCAGGCTGTACTGCAGAGCAATAGTGATAAAAATTGCAAGGTATTGGTAAGGAAACAGACAGATTGATCAGTGGAATAAAACTGAAGACCCAGAAACAAACTTACACACCTATGGACACTTGATTTTTTTACAATGAAGCCAAAACCATGCAATGGAAAAAGTAAGCCATCTTCAACAATTTGTGCTGGCATAATTGTGTCTGCATGTAGAAAAAAGCAGATATCCATATTTTAAACCCTGAACAAAACTCAAGTCCAAGTGGATCAATGACATCAACATAGAACTAGACACAGTAAATCCCATACAAGAATAAGTGGAAAATAACCTTCAGCACACTGGTAGAAAAGGCAATTTCCTAAACATAACACCAATGGCTCAGGCTCTAAGATCAACAACTGATAACTATGACCTGCAAAGCTTCTGTAAGTCAGAGGACACTGTCAATAGGACAAAAGGTCAGTGTATATATTGGGAATAGATCTTCACTAACCCTACATCCAACAGAGGGCTAATATTCAAAATATATAAATAATTCAAAATAATTCAAAATATATAATATTTTAAAGATTCCAACAAATCAAATAACCCATTAATATAATGGGAATCTATAAACCATCATGAGGTATAAAACTTAACAGAGAATTCTCAACAGAACAATCTTGAATAACTGAGTACTTTTAAAAAATGCTCAACACCCTTAGTCATGAGGGAAATGAAAATCTAAACATCTCTGAGATCATATCTTACACCAGTCAGAATAGCTAAAACAAAAACAAAAACAAAACAGCAACAACAATAATTGCAAACTACAGCATGTGCTGGCAAAATGTGGAGAAAGGACAACACTTCTCCATTGCTGGTGGGAGTGAAAATTTGCACATCCAGTCTTAAAATCAATGTGGTGGTGCTTCCTCAGAAAATTTGAAAATAGTTATACCTTAAGACACAGCTATAGTGCTCTTGAGCATATATCCAAAAGATGCTCCACCATACCACAAGGATGTGTGCTCCACTATGTTTAAAGAAGCTTTATTCATATTCGATAAGAACTGGAAATAGTCCAAATGTTCCTCAAATAAAGAATGAATACAGAAAATGTAGTACATTGTCACAATGGAATACTCTACAGCTATTGAAAATAAGGGCATCATAAATTTTGCAGGAAAATGGACAGAACTAGAAAATATCAACCTGAGTGAGATAACTCAGACTCAAAAGGACATGCATGGTATACACTCACTAATAAGTATATATTAGGCAAAAAAATGTATAGAATACCCAGGATACAATCCATAGAATTCAAGAAGGTTAACAAACCAAAGATCCCAATTGAGGATGCCTCAATCTCACTTGGGAGGGAGAAGAAACCAATCATGGGGATGTAGAAGGAGGAAGGGACCTGGGTGGGAGAAGGAACAGGGAGGTGAAAAAGGGAACATGACCAGATATTGGGAGTAGGTACAGGAGTGAAGCCCTGAGGGCCGACAGAAAGAATGGAAAAATGCAACCTTAGTACGTATGAGGTATGGAGACCCTCTAGAATGTATCAAAGACCTGGGAGATGAGAACCTCTCAGGACTCAGAGGAATGGACCTTAGCTGAAATGTCTAATAGTAGGGAGAAAGAACTTGCAGAGTCCACCTCCAGTAGAAAGACAGGGCATCAAGTGGAAAGATATGGTTGCCATCGCACAGTCAAAAACTCTGACATAGAATTGGCCCTGTCTAAAAAAATCTTCAGGGACAAAATTGGTGAAATGACTGAATTAAAGGATGTCCAGCGACAGGCCAAATTTGGGATCCAGCTCAAGTAGAGGCTCCAAGGCCTGACATTATTACTGATGCTTTGGTGTGCTTACAGACCGAAGCATAGTATAGCTGCCCTCTGAAAGGCCTAACAAAGAGCTTAAGGAGTCAGATGCAAAGACCCAACCATTGAATTGAAGTCAGAGAACCCTGTAGTTGAATTAGGAAAAGGTTTGAAGAAGCTGAGCAGAAGGAAGACCCCATAGGAAGAACAGCAGTCTCAACTATCCTGGACCCTTAAGAGCTCTCAGACACTGGCCACCAATAAAGCAGCATACACTAGCTGATATGAGGGCCCTGACTCATATACAGCAGAGGACTGCCTGGGCTGGCCTCAGTGAGAGAAGATGCACCTAACCCTTGAGAGACTTGAGGCCTCAGGGAGTGGGGAGGTCTGGTGGGATAGGGGTTGAGTGGGGACATCCACTTGGAGACAAGGGAGGAGTAATGGGATTAGAGGTTGGACCCTGAGGAAGATAATGGAATAATGACTGGACTGTAAAATATAATAATGATGATGATGATGATGATGATGATGATGATGATGATGATAACAAAACACAAACACAAAGTGGAAATAGTCATAGGAGGTAGAGGACAGGTGGGAAGTAGTTGGGAGGCAGTAATGGGTGGAGGCAAGGATCAGGTATGCTGAGAGATAGGAGAGAGCTCTAGCATAACAGTAAATGGCCATCTGCAGTAGGCAGGTGTGAGGCACTGGGGGAATAGTTAGGAAGTGTTAGAGAACTTAGACAGGGAGGGTCCCATGAGTAAATGCAGGGGACCTTAGCCAAGATGCCTAACAGTGGAGACCTGGAACCTGAGAAATCCATTTGCTATAACTAAGCGAGACCCCCAACAAATGGATAAGGACAGCAACTCACCTACAAAACTTTTGACCCAAAATTTGTACTGTCTAAAAGAAATAGTGGAAGAACAGTGAAGCAAGGATTGAAGATATAGCCAACCAAAACCCAGCCTAACCTTAAATGCACCCTACGGGTAAACAACAATCCTTGATATTATTGTTGATACTTTATTGTGCTTGTAGTCAGGAAACTAGAATAACTATCTTCTGAGAGGCTTTACCCATCAGCCTACTGAAACAGAGAAACCCACAAGCTAACGTTGGACAGAGTTTTGGGACTCTTATGGAATAGTTGGAGGTAGGATTGAATACCCTAAATGTGATGTAAACCTCACAGCAAGACCAAAAGAATCAACTAACTTGAAACATTGGGAGCTCTGAGAGACTGAACCACCAACCAAAGAACACATGGGCTTGAAGGAGGCCCCTGGCACTTATGCAGTAGATGTGCAGCTCAGTCTCCATGTAGGCCCCCAATGACTAGAGTGGAGGCTGTCTCTTAAGCTGTATCCTGCCTGTGGTATCTGTTCCCCAACAGATCTGCCTTGTCTGGCCTCAGTGAGAAAGGATGAGCCTACCATGGCAGAGACTTGATAAACCAGGTTTGGGAGATACCCAGGAAAGTCCTCAGCCTCTCTGAGATGAAAGTGAAGGAGAATGTGGGGACGGTCTCTGTGAGGGGGAGGGACCAGGATGGGAGGCAGTGTTTGATGTGAATACATTAATTAATGAAAATATAAAGTATCATAAACCTGTACTCAAAAATGTAATTGTTTTAGTTTTTCTAGTTGTTGTTCCATAAAAAATTGTGACTTTTGTCCCTATTCCTGAGAAAAGTATCAATACAGATTGACAAAGTTTGATTGAATGCATAAATCAGTTTGACAAGTGACATTTAGGCAGCATTAATTCTTGTGGTCACAGAGCATTGGTATTACTGTTCTTTGGCCATCAGTTTCATTCACTAATATTTTAATATTTGGTGTAATTATCTCTAATACTTGTTAAATATATTCCTATTTGGGGTTTAATGTGGCTGGGGATTATTTTTATCATGAAAGAATACAGAATGATCAAATGGTTGTTCTGCATATATTGACTCATTATATTACTTTCCCTTTATTTTACCAATATCATGATATTGAAAAAACTTTTGTTCTTCCAAGATAAATTCCACATAAATGTGTCATATATTATTTTTAACATACCTCTGAATTCTATTTGCTAATATTTAGTGTGGTTTTTTTTCAATGTTTATGAATCAGTCCTTTATTTTGTTTTAATTTCTATTCAGGTGTTATTTTAATATGTGTAATGAACAATGTTGGCCTAATGAGCTTTGAGTTGCTTCTTCCACTCAGTATTTGGAAGATTAGATAAAGATTGATAGGACTATTTTAAGCATATATGACAATTGACTCATTTGGTCTTAAATGTTTGTTTGTTGAGAGGTGTTTATTATTATTTTCTTCATCAGAGTTTCTATATATTTGTGTTTCATTTTCTACTTATTGAATTTTCAAGTAGTTTTTCATTCTCTATTTTCAATTTATAATCATTCACTATAGTCCCTTGTGTGTAATTCAGTGCTTTTAAACTTACAATCTCTCCATATTTATTTATAATATGGAATTTTTTCTAATTAGTTTGTTGTTCTAAAAAATCAGTTCAGTATTATAAGGGTCCACTAATAAAACCAAAGTCAAACTATCTATTAAAGGAGACATGGGAACCTCCGGTCCTCTCTTGCCATTCGCTAAACAGTGAGAGTCCTGGGAAGGTTGGCTGCTTCTGAGACAGTACCAAGGCTGTGGTTGTCCACACTATCCACTGGTTGTTCTTAAAGTATTTAGTATCTGTTGGAGTTTTTCAAGATCCTGTCTGGACTGTAAAGCTCCCAAAGAGGCACTATTTTCTAAGAATTGCTGACAAGTTAGTGTCATAGGAATATATGAGCAAAGCCAACTCCTATTCTTCCATCTGGCTAATTCCATGTGGCTTTATTGTTATGTAATTGAGAAACTCAGAAGTAAAGACGTTTAACAAATGGAGCAATTTAGCTCACCAGATCAAAATGTTCAGCTAGTAAACCAAAACGTTTGTACAGATGATTTGATAAGTATATTACTTCTCCACTGTTATATAAAAATAATACTCAGATTTTACTGTGTTTAAACAACAGTGAACGTTAATCATCTCAAACTTCTGTTAAAGAATTTGCTGCCAGCCTGACCTAGAGGTTCTGGTATTGAAGAAAGTGCCCCAGATTTTGCTAACTTTTCTGAAGCTGTAGTTACGTGACTAGTATACTGAAGCCTAAAGACAAAGACAAAAGTTGTGCTTCCTGATAGAAAGTAAATTTGGGAACAATTCAGGGGAGGTTGAGGGTTAAGAAGCAACTTCAAACTTTTGTTTTCTCTCTTATGACATTAATCACACTTTGACTTCAGTGCTAAATCGCTTATAAATATAATGTTAAACTATTTAAATTATATGAAATAAAGCAATCATAACAATAATCCCACACTGTCATATATTACATATTATACTTAAAAAATACCCACCCTTCCTAAAAAAGCATTCCTTGAGCATATTTATGTTTCCTAACAAGGGCTAATAATTTAAATACCAAATCAAAGAATCAGAGGTACCAGAGTGGTAGGGTAGGAATACAAATACAATCCAAAGTTTATCATTAAAATAACAGCATGTTCTAGAATCATTAATTTTTGTACCAAAAATAACTGGGCTTAAACATTGTACTGTTATGGTACTTGGCTGAAATTCTCTAGGTGAGATTCCGGGCATGCAAACTGTCTAATGAAAATTGGATAAGCAAATCTGGTGTAAATAAACTCTTAATGTCTAAGATCACGAGCTCTGTGATTGTGTCACAAGAGAGCTTTCTGGGGTGCTGCTGTATGCTTAATTCTGAACACATCAATGATTAAGACACATTGTTTTATGTTCTCTTGGCTAACAGTACAATGTGGGCATGTCCGTTCTCTTCTCTACACATCTATTCTCACCATCAATATCTCATTTTCCATTTCACACATATCCAATATGTTCATTAATATCTCTTCACTTCTCTTCAGGAAAACTCCCCTTCACTATCAGCATAATTATTTGTTCTTTTTACTTGCTTTGATTCTAATAGCAAGGCAGAATCCATTCTAGTTCTGTTTTGATTTCTTTGCAAACCCAATTTCCAGAGGCAGCTCTTCAACTTGACTCTTTAAATTGCTTTTGTGTCCTTCGGGTTTGCAATAATTTCATGGTATTTTCACTAACTTGATTTAATAAATTGCCACAATTCCAACATAATAAAAGCTGCTATTTCTTTTTATTTGCTTTTTAATAAAATCTAGCTTTTGTGGCCAAACTCATATTTGAATCTCAGACAAAATTCACACCTGGAATCCTCTTGAGATCACAGATGACCCTGATTCTTTAGTCTGCAGACAAGACAATTCATCAAAAGTGAACATTTCTTGTTTCCTTTCCAACAATGTATCTAAATACAGTTGCTGGTAACATCTTTAATGCTGTCTATGCAAAGTCACTAACATGTTAAAATTAGAAATCCATGTAACTGCTTTTGGTATTTGTGCAGATCAACACACTTGTGGGGAAATAAAATGTTTCATCCAACAGTGCATGGATATTACAAGCTGTTGATGGGTCTCCTGAACTACTAAGCAAAGTTACATGACTGCATCTAAATGCCAATAGCTTGCATTGCATAAGAGCAACAGCATCCAAAGTAGTCTCTGGGTATTTGCATACAATCTAGTAATATATTCTTTAAGATTTAGATTTAATACACTTCTCCAAAGAGAAGCAGGGAGAGTGCTTATTAAATTAACTGCCTAAAGGAGTAAGCTCCTACAAATATTCTTTAAGAGGTAGGTAGAAGAAGGCAAATAACTAATGGCTTTTAAAATGAAAATATAAAGTCAAGTAAGAATGGATGGCTACGTTAATGAAGTCAGAGCAAGGAAAATAAACATCAAACTGGTGAACCATATTTTAAGAATAGTTAAGGAAAATACATTAAAGACAATTTCAGAAGATGAGATAAATCATAATAAAACACTGATTTCTTGATATGCAACAGGTATTTAATATATTTTGGTTGTTTTTAAAGTGCATGAAGATGTTTTTCTTTAAGTTCAGAAACACATAGTTTTTTAATTTAAAAGGACTGTCTGACCTTGTCTCTGCCTGTTATGTGGCAAAGGGGCCCAGGGGCCCATTTGCTTCAAGGTAAATATACTATTGAATTCTAAGCAAACATTCAGTGAACACAATAGCCTTTTGTTATGTAAGTTGCTAACATAATTGAAATCTAACTTAGATGTAAAAAAGAAAAAAAAATAATTATTCTTGCTGGGCCTTGTAGAACATATTTCCATAAACCCAGCTCTCAGGAGGTGGAATATGGAGCACTCCCATGCATTGGAAGTCAAAGAGGAACATGAGTGTGTATCAAGCCATCAAGACAAACTAGCAAGACCATACCTCAAAACAAATAATCAAAAAATGGAAAATTTGTCATCTTTGGTTCTCTGCATTTTTCTGTTATGTTTAATGCCTTCTATAAAAGAACTCCACTTTTCCAAAAGTGTACTGTAGGGAGCTGTTCTGCCAGCCCTCAGCATCGAACTTAGCAATGCAGTCCTAATTGTGAATTACAGTTTAAATAGTCACTCTTCCTCTTTTTAAATAAAATATCATGAAGAATAGTATGCTCTTTGAGCTGCTTCAGAATATAAAACAATGACCCAAATTAAAAGAAAATACTGTCTTCATCAATCCTATGTAAACACTTCCACTTTCATAGTACCTCAAAAGACAAAAATAAAATAAAAATGAAATTAAAAATCTCTCTTAATACAAGCATGTTGACTATAAACTTTGATGTTTGTACTATCTTACAAAAGCTACTTAAACATAGTTATTATATTGTACTATACAAAGTGGTAGAGAAGGATAAAATGCATAAGATATGATGCTGATATACATAAAATATTAGATTGTGTTATATACATTTATGAATACTTATTATCCCCTGTAGATTAAAAAGATAAAATTGGGTCAAAGTAAGTATAGATAATTACTTTTGAAAATAAAATCCTGTATTAATTTCCCAGCAACCATACATGGTAGCTCACAACCATATGCAATAAGATCCAAGACCACCTCTTCTGGTGTGCCTGAAGACAGCTTCTCTCTCTCTCTCTCTCTCTCTCTCTCTCTCTCTCTCTCTATATATATATATATATATATATATATATATATATATATATCACTTTCACTTCTTTCAGATAACCACAAGGCAGTGTAGAGAGATCATATGGCATGGAGGTTAAGATCATGTTCCCTGGTTGGCCCTTCCTTCAGTCACCAACCCCATCTCTACTGCCATGGTCTAAAGGTGCTTGCTGACAGGAACCCAGTGTGGTGGTTACTCGGGAGGTCTGGCCAGCAACTGACCAAAGCAGATGTGGATGCTTGGAGTCAACCATCAGACTGAGCTCAGAGAATATGGTGGGAGAACGGACAGAAAGACTGGAGGAGCAGATGGGGTTTGCAACCCAGGAAGAACAATATAGGCTGGCCTGACCACACAATTTTCCCAAAGTTTAGACCACCAACCAAGAAGTGTACCTGGATGGATCCATGGCACCATATACAAATGTAGCAGAGGATGGCCTTGTCTGACAGCAATGGGAGGGGAGGTCCTTGATTCTGGGGAAGTTTGATGCCCCAGTGCGGAGCACTCTCATACAGGCAAAGGGGAGGGGGAGGGCAGATGTGGGATGGGGGTTGGTGAAGGGGTAACCAGGAAGTGGGATATCATGGAATGGGGGATTGGTTGAGGGGGTGACCAGGAAGTGGGATATCATTTGAGTTGTAAATGGATGGAATGATTTTAAAAAAGAACAAGCTCACTCTGCTGCCCACATCTGCACATCTTCATAGTGGTGTATGCATAACACACTGTCAGGCACCTTCTATGAATGCCAGTAGTTTGGAGTTAGTTTTGTGTCATGCATACTTTTTAAATATTTTATCTCCACTAGATTTTACCTGGTAGCCCATTATTGTCCTATTTTCTACAATAAAAAATAAAGAAGTGAATTCATTCTTTCATTCATTCATTCATTTATTTGGAATAAGGCCACACAATGTAGCTTTGATAAGTAGTAACTCTCAAGAAAATGATCCATTCCATTTAGATTTTCCAAATTGTGCCATACAGGTTTTTAAGTTGATTCCTTGGATTTCCTCAGTTTCTGTTTTATATCACTATTTTCATTTCTCAGTTTGTTAATGGATACAGTTTCTGTGTCTGTTAGTTTGGCTAAAAGTTTATCTTGTTGAATTTCTTAAAGAACTTTGTTTGCTTTTATGTATTGCTATCTTTGTTTCTATTTTATTAATTTCAGCTCTGAGTTTGATTACCTCCTGTTGTCTACTCCACTTGGGTGGTATTTGCTTCTTTATGTTCTACAGCTTTCCGGTGTGCTGATAAGTCACTAGTATGAGCTCTCGCCAATTTCTTTCTGAAGAAACTTAATGGTATGAACTTTCTCTTAGCACTGCTTTCATTGTGTCCCATAAGTTTGGGTATGTTGTGCTTTCATTTTCATTAAATTCTTTAATTTCTTCATTTCTTCCTTGAACCGGTGGTCATTGAATAGAAAGTTGTTCTGGTTCCATGATTTTGTAGGATTTATGTTGTTGCTCAGCTTTAATCGATGGTAGTCTGATAAGACGCAGTGTGTTATTTCAATTTACTTGTATGTGCCAAGTCTTGCTTTTCTACATAGTATATGGTCAATTTTGGATAATGTTTCAAGACATGCTGAGAAGAAGATATATTCTTTTGGGTTGGGGTGAAAATGTTGTGTAGATATCTTTTATGTCTGTTTGAGTAATGATGTAGGTCACTCCATTATTTCTGTTTAGTTTTTGTTTGGATGACCTATCCATTAGTGAGAGTGGTGTGTTGAACTCTTCCACTACTAATGTGTAGGCTTTAGTGTGTAATTAAGTAATATTTCTTTTAAATTTGTGGGTGCTCATGCATTAGCGGGATAAATATTCAGAACTGAGATGTCATATTTGTGGATTTTTACTTTGATGAGTATAAAGTAATGTTTTTCATCTCCATTGATTAATTATGTGTGGAAGTCTATTTTATTCAATATTGGAATGACTACCCAGCATGTATCTTGGGTCTTTTTGCTCATATTATCTTTTTCTAGCCCTTTACTCTGAGGAAAAGTTGTTTTGATGTTAAGATATGTATCCTGAATGAAGAAGATTAATGGATACTGTTTTGATATTCATTCTGTTAGTCTGTATCTTTTTCTTAGGGAATTGAGTTCATGGATGTTGAGAGACATTAATGTGACCAATGATTGTTAGTTAGTCCCTGTTATTTTGATGTTGGTAGTGATTGTGTGTGTGTGTGTGTGTGTGTGTGTGTGTGTGTGTGTGTGTTTCCTTTTTTTGGATTTAATGGAGTAAAATTATTTATTTTCTTTGTTTTCTTAGGTGTAGCTTACCTCCTTGGGTTGGAATTTTTCTTCTAGTAACATCTGTGGGGGTGGATTTGTGGATAGACATTGTTTAAATTTGGTTTTGTCAAGGAATATTTTGTTTTCTTTATCTATGATTGAATGTTTTACTATGTATAGTAGAATGGGCTGGCATCTGTGGTCTCTTAGGGTTTTCAAGACATCTATCCAGGATCTTTTAGCTTTTAGAGTCTCTGTTGAGAAGTGAGGTGTAATTCTGATAGGTCTGTCTTTATATGTTATTTGGACTTTTTGTTTTGCATATTTTAATGTTCTTTCTTTGTTCTATGTGTTTACTTTTTGACTCTTATGTGCCAGGCAATTTTATTTTGGTTCAATCTATTTAGTGTTCTTTCAGCTTATTTTATATTCATAGGCATTTGTTGTTTGGGTTAGGAAAATTTTCTTGTATGTTTCTGCTGAAAACATCTTCTGGGTATTTGAGCTGGGAATCTCCTACCTCTCCTATTATTATTCTTAGATTTGCGTTTTGCATAGTGTCCCAGATATTCTGGATGCTTTGCGTCAGAAACATTTTAGATTTAACATTTTCTTTGACTGATATATCTATTTCTTCTATCAAATATTCTAAGCCTGAAATTCTTTATTCCATCCCTTTTGTTGTTGTTGCTGTTGATGGTAGTGGTGGTGGTAATGCTTGTTTCTGTAGTTTCTGTTCTCTTCCCTAGCTTTTTTATATCCAGAATTGACTCAGTTTGTGTTTTCTTGCTTGCTTTTATTTCCATTCGAGATCTTGAACAGTTTTTTTCATTGCCTTCACCTGTATGATTGCATTATCCTATATTTCTTTCAGAGATTTATTCATTTATTTAGAGATATGTATCATCTTCATAAAATTGGATTTAAGGTCATTTTCTTGTAAGTCAGCTGTTTTATAATATTTCAGGTTTGTTCTAGTATGGTAGCTTGAATCTAGTAGTGCCATGTCTCCCTGGCTGTCATGTGTTCAGTTCTTATGCTGACCTTTAGCACCTTGGTTTTGTGGTTATTGTAGGTTAGCATAACTGTGCTTATTATAGATATTGATGTCTGAGTTTATCTTTGTTGGACAGATTTCTTTTTTCATTTTCCTCCACTTCAGTTTCTGCTTCCTCAGTCTTCTGACCTCAGTGGCCTGGGGTTCTGGAAGAGAGTTTTCAGATCTCTTCTGATTTTTATTTTTATTTATTTATTTATTTTATTTATTTATTTATTTTTGTGTGACCTACTTGACCAAACCTTGCTTCTGGGAATGCTAGTACCAGATCAGGCTCTAAAATCAACCATTGATAAATGAGACCTAAAAAAAAAAAAGTCATAATTTTCTGAGATACTGCCATATTGATTTTCATTTCTCTCATGGCTAACGATGATGAATATTTCTTTAGGTGTTTCTAAGCCATTCATAATTCTTCTATTGAGAATTCTGCTTAGTTCTGTATCCATTTTTAAATTAGATTATTATTAGTTTTGGGGGGGAGTTATCTATTTTCTTAAGTTCTTTTTATATTTTGGATATAAACCCCCAATCAGATGTGGACTTGGTAAAAATGTTTTCCTATTCTGTAAGCAGTCATTTTGTCCAGTTGATGGTATGCTTTGCCTTATAGAACTTTTTCAGTTTCATGAGGTCCCATTTATTAACTATCGATCTTAGTAACTGTGCTATCAGAAATCTGTTCGGAAATTCGTTTCCTGTAAAAATGTGTTCAAGGCTGTTTCCCATTTTTTATTCTATTAACTTAAGTGTGTTTTGGTTTTATATTGAAGTATTTGATCCACTTGGACTTGAGTTTTGTGTAATATAATAGATGTGAATCTATTTGGATTCTTCTACATGTAGGCATCCAGTAAGACCAGTATGATTTGCTGAAGATGTTTTGTTTTTTTCACTGTGTATTTCTGGCCTCTTTATCAAAATTAGTTATCCATATATGATATCCATGTGTGTGGGGATCTTCACTTTAATTCTGTTTATGAATGAGTCCATTTTTATGCCAATATCATGCAGTTTTAATTACTACAGCCCTAAAGTACAAAGTGAAATCAGAGATGGTAATACCTCTAACAGTTCTTTTTTGTTGTTGTTGTTGTTCAAGACTATTTGAGATATTCTGTTTTGTTTTGTTTTGTTTTGTTTTATGAAATTGAGTTACAGATATTTCAAGATTTGTAAAGAACTGTGTTCAAGGATTGCATTCAATCTGCATATTGTTTTTGGTAGGATGGCCATTTTTACTATGTTAATCCTACCAATCCAATCTATAAGCATGAAGAATCTTCCTATCTTCTTCAATTCTTCAATTTCTCTTTTCCTTTTTTTTTTGTTTTCCCTTTGACACAGGGTTTCTTTGTATAGCTCTGATTGTCACTCTGAAGACCAGGATGGTTTTGAACTCAGTGATTCCCCTGCCTCTACATCCAAAGTGCTTGGATTAAAAGTGTTCACAACCTCTTCTCCATCTTCTTCAATTTCATTTGAAGTAGGCTCAGCTACGTAATTTGAGGACTTCACTACAAAATCAAAGTAAAAAACAAACAAACAAACAAAAAACTTAACAGTGGCTGTTATGGGGTTCAGTGTATGAAGAGGGTTCAACTGTGAGGACTAGTGTTCATATCCAACAAACCCTCATAATTTGAGGGTAGGCATAGAAACTCATCTTTAATCCCAGATTTGAAGAAGTGATGTGATCCCACGAGAATGTTAGCTAGAAAGACTAGTCATATCAAAGACCTCTGGATAAGTCTTTATTCAGTGAAGAATGTAGAAGAGGAATCATTGAGGATTCTTCACAATAGCTTCAGAATATTAAACGCACTTATACATATAGGCATTCATACTCAAACATATGTCAACCCATACACGTGACTATGCACAAACGTGCACGTGCACACGCATACACACATACACACACACACTCACACACACATGAAGACAAATCCCCTCAATGAGCCTAAATGAGGAACAGTTGTCATATTTCCTGCTTCCATAACCAATAAAAGTATAACCTAAGCTTGAATTCACTCACTCCTTGTTCTATTTATTTTTTGTATTCTTTTTTATTTTGGTGATTACAACACTGATTATTTTCCAGATGCACCACCATATTTATGCTTGATTTTTTTGAACTTTTAGGAGTGTTTAGAACTCTCCATTTTAAAAATTATTTTTAATATAGATATTTAACACAAAATCTTGCTTCTTAGGAATTGCCTTCATTGTTTTCTATAAATTTGGGCATGTTGTATATTTTTTGGTTCAATTCTGGTATATCTTTAATTTCTTTTTCACATAGATTTTATTCAATAGTAAGTGATTCTGTTTCTAGGGGTTTGTAAGGATTTTTGCTGTTCCTAATGTTCTTGACATCCAGATTTTGTGTGTGATGGTCAGATATGATAAAATATATTTCAATTATCCTGTGTCTTTTGGGAATTGCTTTGTATGTGTTTACATGACCAACAAAATGGCTGGATATAAAATCAGTAGTCTTCCTATACTCAAAGGATAAACATGCTGAGAAAGAAATTAGGGAAACAATACCCTTTACGATAGCCACAAATAATATAAAATACCTTCGTATAACTAACCAAAGAAGGTAAAGATCTGTATGACAAAAACTTCAAGTCTCTGTGGAAAGAAACGGAAGAAGACCTCAGGTGATGGAAAGATCTCCCATGCTCATGAATTGGCAGGGTTAATATACTAAAGATGGTCATTTTGTGGAAAGCAATTTACAAATTCAATGCAATCCCCATCAAAATTCCAATTCAATTCTTCATAAAGTCAGAAGGAACAATTCTCAAATTCATTTGGAATAACAAAAAACACAGGATAGGGAAAACTATTCTCAATAATAAAAGAACATCTTGGGGAATCACCATCTCTGACCACAAGCTGTACTACAGAGCAATAGTGATAAAAACTGCATGGTATTAGTATAGTGACAGGCAGGTAGATCAATGGAATAGAATTGAAGACCCAGAAATGAACCCACACACCTACAGCCACTTGATCCTTGAAAAAGAAGCTAAAACCTTCCAGTGGAAAAAAGACAGCATTTTCATCAAATGGTGCTGGTTTAACTGGCAGTCAACATGTAGAAGAATGAAAATTGATCCATTCTTATCTCCCTGTACAAAGCTCAAGTCCAAGTGGATCAAAGACCTCCACATAAAACCAGATACACTGAATCTAATACAAGAAAAAGTGGGGAAGAGCCTCAAACACATGGGCACAGGGGAAATGTTCACAAACAGAATACCAATGGCTTATACTTAAAATCAAAAATTGACAAATGGGACCTCATAAAATTGCAAAGCTTCTGTAAGGCAAAGGAAACTGTCAATAGGACAAAATGGCATCCAACAGATTGGGGAAAGATCTTTACCAATCCTACATCCAGTAGAGGGCGAATATCCAATCTATATGACTAACTCAAGAACTTAGAGTCCAGAGAGCCAAATAACTCTATTAAAAAGGGAGAAACAGAGATAAGCAGAGAATTCTCAACTGAAAAAACTCAAATGCTTGAGAAGCACCTAAAGAAATGTTCAACATCCTTAGTCATCAGGGAAATGCAATTCAAAATGACCCTGAGATTCCATCTCACACCAGTCAGAATGGTAAGATCAAAAACTCAGGTGACAACTGGTGCTGGTGAAGTTGTGGAAAAAGAGGAACACTCCTCCATTGGTGGGAGTGCAAGCTTGTAGAACCTCTCTGGAAATTAGGCTGGGAATTCCTCAGAAAATTGGACATAGTACTACCTGAGGACTCAGCTATACCACTCCTGGGCATATTCTCCAATATATAACAAGGACACATGCTCCACTATGTTCATATCATCCTTATTTATAATAGCCAGAAGTGGGAAAGAACCCAGTTTTCCTTCAACAGGGGAATGGATACAGAAAATGTGGTACATTTACACAATGGAGTTCTAATCAGCTATTAAAAACAATGACTTTATGAAATTTTTAGGCAAATGGATGGATCTAGGAAATATCACCTTGAGTGAGGTAACTCAGTCACAAAAGAACATATATGGTATGTACTCACTGATAACTGGATATTAGACAAAGAACATGGAATGCCCAGGGTATAGCTCATGGATTACATGACGCTCAAGAGGAAGGAAGACCAAAGATTAGATGCTTCAGTTCTACTTAGATTGGGAATAAAGGAATCTAGGGAAGTAGAAGGTTGGAGAGACTTGGGAGCAAGAGAAGAGGATGAGGGAAAAAGGGGAAGAATCAGGTATGGGGAGGAGATGAAGGAGATGTACAGAGGGTCAAGAAATTGAACAGAGGTATGTAGCAATGGAGGATGGGGAACTGGGGGGTTGCAACCAGAAAGTCCCAGTTTCCAGGAAAGCAAGAGCCTCCTAGTACCCCACAGGAATGACATTAGCTTAAATACCCCACAAAGGGGAGGGAGAACCTGTTGGGACCATATACAAAGGTTAGGCATGGCTCCCCAGTTGAGGGATGGGGCTACCCACCCATTTCCAAATGTTTTATCCAGAATTGCCCCTGTCTAAAGGAAATACAGAGACAGAGAGTGGAGCAGAGACTGAAGGGAAAGGCCATCTAGAGACTGCCCCACTTGGGGATCCGTTCCACATTCAGACACCAAACTCAGACCTTATTGTGGATGCCAAGAAGTGCTTGCTGAAATGAGCCTGATACAGCTGTCTCCTGAGAGGCTCTGCCAGATCCTGATGAATATAGATGGGGATGCTCGCAGCCATCCATCAAACTGAGTTCAGGGACCCAAATGGAGGAGTTCGTGGAAGGTCTGAAGAAGATGAAGGGGCATTATCTGGTATTAATGGGAAGGGAGGACCTTGGTCCTGTGAAGGTTTCATGCCCCAGTGCAGAGGAATGTTAGGGTGGTGAGGCAGGAGTGGGTAGGTGGGTGGGGAGGCATGCTCATAAAAGCAACATAAAGGGTGATGGGATAGGGAGTTTGCAGAGGGAAACTGGGAAAAGGGATAACATTTGAAATAAAAATAGAGAAAATATCCAATGTATTTTTTTTTTTAAGGAAAGGAAAAAAAAGGGTCTATGAAGTAATAACAAGATGTTATTTTTTGTGTGTGTTTGGGTAAAATGTTCTGTAAATATCTGTAGGTCCATTTACTTAGCCTCTGAACTTTCTCTACTTTTTGTGTATGATCTGTATATTGTTGCAAGTTTGGTATGAATTTCTTACTATCATTGTGTGAGGGCTGATACGTGATTGAAGTTGAAACATTTCTTTTGTGAATGTGGTTGCCATTTTGGCAGAGTACCAAGTAGAGTGACCCAGAAAAGAAATTCTTGGCACATAATGATCAAAACAGTAATAATACAAAGAAAAGAATAGTAAAAGCTGCAAGGGAAAAAAGAGTAAATAACATGTGAAGGAATACCTATTACAAAATCACTTGACTTCTGAATAGACTCTAAAACTCTGAAGGACCATATAGAGAGATGTTCTACAAACTCCAAAAGACTACAGATGCCAACCCAGACTACTATATTCAGCAAAACCTTTAATTACAATAGACGGAGAAAATAAGATATTCCATGATAAAATTAAATTTAAGCGAAATCTATCAAAAATATAGCCCTACAAAGAGTGCTGATTTGAACAAAACTCCTGTCTAAGGAAGTTAACCACATAATCGGACCCAGAAAAGCAGAAGGAATAAATAATCAAAAAGCAGCAATTAAAACATCGTGCCCATTTGAGCACAGGAGTACAGATTCAAGAGTGGGCCTGAAAACTTCCAGTGAAACTATCTGATGACATAGGATCAGTATAACATACAACATATAATGATTGACAAATTTATTGAAATAAAATGGTATTCAAGTTCAAGCAAATAGTTGATAAAATATGCACGAAAATGTTTTAAGAAATATTTTTGTAAAGAAAAAGAAAAAGTAGACTTTTACCTTAAACCACACTCAAAATCAACTTAAATATTAAAAACATAGGCCCAAAAATATAAAAATCTTGGAAGTATACAGAGAAAAAATAGCTTCTTAGTATCAATGTATACAGAGAATGAATTCATGCATTTGGCACTAAAAGCAATTACTAGGTAAGTTATGTTAAGGGTAGAAGACATCTTGTGTACAAATAATTTTCAGACACTAATGGGCACTGAAAATCTTTTTCAATCACAATTCACTAAGGCTATTTTAAAATGAGAATGTTGAAAAATATTGGTGAATAAAAAAGAAAGATACCATATTATTCAAAGTCCAAATAACAGTTTAAATTTGTTTATAAGACTATTCAAAACTCAAAAGTAATCAATTAAAGAGTAAATTATACTTTATTTTATTGGCTATTATATATTTCAGTTTTCTTTTAAGAAAGAATTCAATTGCTGAAACATATACATATTTGCAAAACTCAAAAATCATTCAAGTAAACTGTCAATTAAAAAATGAACTGATGAACCCAATATATAACTTTTGAAAGAAGAAACACATTTGTCCAATAAGTGAGTGTGATCTTCATAGAATCTGGGTAGGGAAAAACACAAACCAATGGTTTCTACACAAGCCATACTATACTATATTAAGTATAAATCCAGATATAAATCAACCTTACCTTCCAAAACAAAAATAGATAAATGAAAATTTTGGTTTTTTTTCTTAAGAAAAAATGATATCTACTCATCTGCAAACATGGAGGACATTCTGAGTGTACTGTGTGCCTTGCCTGACCTAACTATACAATAGAGAACCCACTGTATCTGAAAAGGAGGTTTAGTGACTCTCTCTCTCTCTCTCTCTCTCTCTCTCTCTCTCTTTCCCTCCCTTTCCCTGATGATGTTGAGGAGGGAAAAGTGAAGGAAAGTCCAGGGATATATATATACATATATGTATATATATATGAAGGAAAATCAAATGTCATGACCACCACAACCATATGTATGGTTTTACATGAAATGGTAACTATAACATGTAGAGACATAGGACACTTATCCATGGAAAGATGTTTTAATGGATGTTCTCATCTGATGTTAAAATTCATTCATTTCAAAATTAGAGCTTCCTGACAACTTCACAGACATGAAGATAATCCAGAGAATGAAATGTTGCACTCTTCCATAATGGGAATTTTGAGCATTTCTTCATAGTATTCCTGTAATATAATCAGACAAGAACAACATAAAATGTCAAAGACAAGCCCAGAGGTAGCATGTTCTATTGTATCAGAAAAAAATGATTACCAATATGGACATTCTTGGTAACTCAATTATCTCAAATTGATAACTATACTTATAAGTAAGCAAATAATCTACATAGATAAAGATTTGTAAACCAGATTCATCTGTACATCCTATAATTTCTTGATAAGAGCTTGGACCAGCAGTTGTGGGGTAGTCTATCTATTTCCACTGCCTGGCTTCACATTCATTTGAAGTAAATACATATTGATACTTTTCATGCTAAATAACACTAAATTAGAAATTGAGGAGAATCAGGCAGTTAATAATGAGATGTAAAGGAGATTTTTTTTTAACGGTGAAAAGTATTTAAAACCAAAATGAGCTACTCAGAAAGCTAAAGCATCCTGTAATATCAAGGATGTTTACTTAAATCCCCAGGAACACTCAAGAGTAAATATGTCCATGATGCTAAAGGTTAAACGGAGATCAATAATTCTGTGATCCTACAAACGTTTAACTTTCAAATGTGTTTTGTGTGAGGCTGGATCTCTCTTTCCCTCTCTAATAAACACTATCACTTTATAGTGTTCCTATGTTACCAATTTAGTTTAATTTAGCTTAAGAGTAAACTGCATTATTTCCTTAGTTGCCAACCAAACCCTTTCTTTACAAACTCTGAAACTGTTTTCTATGACTCACGATAAAATTACAATGTGATAATGGTGAAAATTATTTCCTTTTACACTCAATAACCTAATACACATAAAATTAGCATTTTGAAATCCATAACATTAATTTACAAAGAGATTCATCTCCTGAAGTTTTGTTACATTTTTACCCCAAAGAAAATTTGCTTCATCTCCATAGTCTACATCAGAATTTGGTGCATTTAAAACTGCATGCTAGACTTATACTCAGACAGTTTTATTTTTTTGTGAGCTAGGCTCTAGATTAAATGCACAATTTCTATTTGCATCCTTTTAAAAAGAGAAACTAAGAACAATTATTATGACAGAAATATCAAAATTACTGGCTTTGAAACTGTACAAATACACACATACATACTCATACATGCAGGCATGCACACATGCATGTATGCATGCTGCACTATCATGTTTTTATTCAGAGAAACAAGTATCAACTCTTATTTTATTAATCATTTTATTTGTTTACATTTCAAATGATACCCCCTTCCCAGTTACCCCTCCACCAGCCCCTCCATCCCATCCCCTCTCTTCCCCTTCCCCTTTGCCTCTATGAGGGTGTTCCTCCACCTATTCACCCACTCCAGCCTCATTCCTCTAGCATCCCACTACACTGGTGCATCAAGTCTCCCTCCCCTCCCATTAATATCAGACAAGGCCATCCTCTACTACATATGTATCTGGAGTCTTGTCTCTCTCCATGAACACACTTTGGTTGGTGGATTAGTCCCTAGGATCTCTGGGTGGTCCAGTTAGTGGATACTGTTCTTCTTATGGGGTTGCAATCTACTTCATCTCCTTCAGTCCTATCCCTAGCTCTACCATTGGGGTCCCAGGGCTCAGTTTGATGGTTGGCTGTAAGAATCTACATATGTATTGGTCAGGTTCTGGTAGAACCTCTCAGAGAACAGGCATTATTAGGCCCCTGTAAGAAATGACTGAGTGCTTAAGAGCCCTAAGGGCTCTTTCAGAGGTCCTGAGTTCAGTTCCCAGCAACCACATGGTGGCACACAGCCATCTCTAATGGGATCTGATGCTCTCTTCTGGTATGTCTGGAGAGTGAAAGAACAGTCCCATATATTAAATAAATAAATGAATAAATAAATAAATAAATAAATAATTTTTTAAAAAATATGTCAACTCTTGAAACAGCAACTTCAGACAATATTTCAGTGTTTTCCTATACAAACTATATAATCTGTGTAAAAATTATTTCACCTATGGCAGCTGTAAATTGAAGTTATGCTTCCTTAGTAGTCAGTAGGTCTCTTTTTAGAGACTTATAATGACTGATACTCAAAATACTACGGTTTCTAGATTTTGTACATTTAGTAATGAGTTATCATACAATAGCTATTAAAATAGAGCTAAAAGTGTATAAATAAGGTATCTGAACAGGACCATGGTTATATCCATTTCCTTCTATATCAGTAATTATTATTCTATCTATATGTTTAATGGGAATTCTTCAGGATCTAAGAATTACTGCTTTGTAATTTGATAAAGATATATGTTGCAAAAATTTGGAGTAGTCTTCCTAAATTTGCTATATAAAGAACACTGCACAAAAATACTATACTACAAGTAAATTTGTAGTATAGTATAAATACTATACTACAAATAAAATACTATACTACAAATAAATGGAAAACTTGAACATAAATTTGGGGTGTTTATGAACGTTAGGTTTGTAGTTTTCCGGAGGGAAACTTTCCTATGTAGCTCATAAACTTTACAAAACTTAACTATATAAATCCAGAGCAATGCTTTTGATTTTTTTCTATATCTCATGAATATCTGTATCTAATGGTTTTGATCCTCTTAGCCATCTCGCTGTGGCCCATTTTCCAAACTTGATCAGCTTCTCTTGGACTCTGTAGTTTTGTCACTCTTGGACCGTCATTGAGTTTGAAATACCCTCACGGAATGACTTGTTGTCCCTTTTCTGAAAAAGCTTAAATTCCCCAAATGGAAACAACAAACCTCAGAGATAAGTTACATATCCATGGAATCTCCATCCTAGGAGTGAAATATATTTACTATATAATTATTTTATGTACCCTTATATTAGGGGAATATTCACAAAAACAATGTTAAATCAAGTAAAATGCATAGCAACTGCACAAATAGATGAATGAAGAACGAATTGCATGCTGTCCTCATGGTAAAAAATAAAGTTGACAGATAACACAACCAAGTAGTTGTATGTATTTACAAGCTAGTCATGTTGGTGTTACCTGAAAAATCTAAATATATACCCACCAAGGAGAAAAAATCTATTGGTTGGAAGCAGACAACTTCTTAGCTATGCTTTTATTTTGAATGCCACAATGCTTTGCACATTATTTCCCAATTCATTGCAAATCCTTCATGTGTTTTTGAATGATATTCACAAGTTCTAGTATGCATGGTAGTAATTGCTTAGGAAATTAAGAGTATGTTCCACATAGCAAGACAGCAAACAAACATTAATTTCTTGTTTTGTGTTTTCTTAATTATGTAAGCTGGTTCGATCACTTCAGAAAATTGAATTAATGTATGCTATAATTGAATTGCAATTGAACTTTGTGAATGCTTCTTTCTACATGCCTGTTTTTATCCACATCCTCAAAGAATACATTGTTTATTGCCACTTGTCAAAAACTAAATGTAAAGTTTTAGAAAAATTGTCATCATTAAGGAATATTATCTAAAACATATGATAAAGAACATTTTTTTTAAAGGTTTCTTTGATTTTAGTTAGATAGTGGTTACTTGGACTCTTAATTTTTCTGGATACTTTTTGCATTACTAAGCAACTCTGTTTAAGTTGTTCTTCCTATTGGTCTCTTTTCTAAATATTCTCCATAATTCAGTATATAATGAATAAAATAGTTATCTGAATTGTTTTTCATTATCAACTGAAATAGTTTCTAAGGCTTTTATAAAATAGAAACATGATAAGCATTATAGTCTTTGACCCACACATACACAATTTCCAAATATATAGATGTACAAATACACACACACATTGCAATGCATCTATTTTACTAAGATGAACAAGTATCAATTGCTTAAACAGTAAATTTTAGATGAAGTTTCAGAGTTGTCATATATAAAGTTAGATATATTAATAAATGTAATTTACCCAGTGATTAATCATAAAATTAAAAATGTATTCAAAATAAAAACTAGCTTTACAACAGAACATGTTTGTTATTGTCATTGTTCTTTTTATTATTCATGTCATTTATTCATTTTACCGTGCAACTTCTGAATGGTAGCCATTAAACTTTTCATATTTTATCAAATGTCTTTCATCAAAATGAGTCCACAGTAAATTTAATGTTAAATATAAATTATAAAACCTTAAATATAAGAGGTGACATAAATTAGTGGCTATATATTAAGCATAAAGTACTGAACTGAAATTAATCATACATTTTTCTGCTAATCATTTTAAATTCATTGCTGCACTATATTCTACCCAATATATCAGCAATCTCAACATAGGTTGTTACTAATCACTGGAATACGCATAAAACTATGTCTCAAGCTTCATGATCTCTCTTTTTTTCTCTCTTATGTACATACACACACTCACACTCAAGGTCTGTTTTCTTATAGAAACCACATTTTACCCCTCCAAATTTAGAACTGACTCATGAAGGACAGTGATGAGGGCTTCTATAGAGAAACCATTTCAGGCTACAATTAAGGAAGCCATGTCATTTTAGCATTCGGTCTTAGTCAAGGTTTGTATTCTTGCACAAAAATATTATGATGAAGAAACATGTTAGGCAGGAAAGGGTTTATTGAGCTTACACTTCCATACTGCTATTCATCACCAAAGAAAGTCAGGACAGGAACTCACACAGGGTAAGAACTTGGAGGAAGGAGCTAATGCAGACAGAGGTCATGGAGGACTGTTGCTTACTAGCTTTTTCCCCCTGGCTTGCTCAGCTTGCTGCTTATAGAACCCAGGACTACGAGCCGGCCGAGGGATGGCACCACCCCCAATGGGCTAGACCCTCTCCCGTTGATCACTAATTGATAAAATGTATTACAGCTGGATCTCATGGAGGCATGGAGGCATTTCCTCAAGGGAGGGTCCTTTCTCTGTGATAATTACAGCTTCTGTCAAAAATTAGGCAGTATAATTGACCCCTTGTCAACTTGACAGGCAAACACATCACTATTAAGCCTCAACCCTTACTTATTTATTCATCCCCAAGATCTAAATAACTTTAAAAGTCCCACAGTCTTTACAAATGTTTACATATTAACATCACAATCTCTTTAAAATATCCAATCCCTTTTGAAATTCAGTCTTTTTACAATTCAAAGTCTCTTAACTGTGGGGCCCACTAAAATATTTTCTTACTTCAAGAGAGAAAAATATCAGGGCACAGTCACAATCAAAAGCAAAATCAAACTCTGACTGTTCAAAGTCTGGGATCCACTCACGATCTTTAGGATTCCTCTAAGGGTTTGGGTTACTTCTTCAGCTCTGCCCTTTGTCTACTGCTGCTGCTGTTCTTGGTGGTCATTTCTTGGAACGGGCATCTCCAAAACACTGCTGTCTTCCGCTGCAACTAGGCTTCAACAATAGCCTCTCATAGGCTCTCTTCAAGGTCCCCAGCCTCATTTCCTTCCCACAGAAGTAGATTAAACTCATCAACTTCAAAGAAGCAAGTGAAAGAAGTATGTGTTCAGAGAAAATGAAGTTTGTATAGCTCCAGATGAATCTACGTCCTGAGGTCCAGATATTTGACTTTCTGGTTCCAGAATCTTGTGTTGTTCAGCTATGTTTTTCTTTTTCTCCCGCACATCGTAGAGTGTGTCCTAAGATTTCCTATATTAATTTAAGATGTTTTGAATTTATATTTGTGTTACACAATATCTTAGGACAAAAAATATGATTGTTGGATACAACTCGAATGTTTCCACCGGTCAAAAATTTTAAAGCATAAAATTTTTTAAAAAATTCAAATTTATTAAGATATTAAATAATTCATGTAGATGTGTATCTTGCTTTACTAAAAATGACTCACACTGAATATTGGAGACTAAACATATTTTACCTACAAAGTGTGAATGTCCCGACTCGTAGACCCACTGGGAAATAGGGTAAAATACAAGAAACAGTAGAATAACAGTAAAATGACACTTTCTTTCCTGCTAGGGTCCAAACTTACAGAAGAATTAAACAGGAAGGCAATTTTAGAGAGGAATTAGGAGAACTATGTGGCTTCATATGTTACATTGGAAATTAGTGCTAACAGTGTTTTCTGCTTCCCTCTCCTTCTGGTTCCTTTTCTTTCCTGGTAATATCAGAATAAATAATTACTTGGAGCATCCAGTTTGAAAAAAGAAAAAAAAAGAAAAAAAGAAAAAAGAAAAAGAAAAAAGAAAAGAAAAGAAAAGAAAAATCTACAAAAAATACTATTTTAAATGAATGCCAGTTTTGAAGGAGTTGATCAGGATACAGAAAGAACATTTGAGAAGTGTCCCTAGTGCTTATCAAGAAGCTTCACTATGTGGTAAGAAAGTCAATTAATAACTTTTAGGAAGAGATTCCACAAAGACTGGTCAGTGTTACAGGTGCAGAATGTCAAAACATTGACTTTTAATAATTATTTGCAATTATTAAAATTTTAAATATTAGTTTTTATTGAACAGATTACATATTGTAACACCCTAATGTTCTGAAGTCCTTTTTAATATCTTCAATTACATAATCTTTACTATGGGAAGGTAAACAAAGTGAATGAAAATATTTTATTTAAGACGAAAGAAAATTATATAAGTAAAATATGCTTGGCCAATACTTATAGTGAGTATTTTAGACTAGACTAATTTTTTATTTTTTATTGGATATTTTATGTATTTACATTTAGAATGCTATCCCCTTTCCCAGTTTCCCCTCCAGAAACTTCTCTCGTAACCCCCTCCCCTTCTTCTATGAGTGTGCTCCCCCTCTTACCCACCTACTCCCACTTCCCTGAGCTAGCATTCCCCTACACTGGGGAATCCAACCTTCACAGGAAGAAGGACTGTTTCTCCTATTGATACCAGACAATGCCATCCTCTGCTACATATGCAATTGGAGCCATGGCTCCCTCCATGTGTACTCTTTGGTTGGGGGTTTAGTCCCTGGTGGCTCTGGGGTATCTGGCTGGTTGATATTGTTGTTCTTCCTATCAGGTTGCAAACCCCTTCAGTTCCTTCAGTCCTTTCTCTAACTCCTCATTGGGGTCCCCTGCTCAGTCCTATAGTTTTCTGTGAACATTCCCCTCTGTGTTTATCAGTCTCTAATATTCTTGTTTCAAGTATTGCATTTTATTTCACATTGAGTACCTAGAACTGATTTTCTTTATTTTGATTAGCTTCCAATTGTAATGTGATTTTCATAGGATAAATATGAAAATATAAGCTAACCATCTACAACATTATTGTTGAAACTTGTGTTTGTGTCAAAGTTGTAAGGAGAAGTCAATGAGAAGTTGATGGTGACCCTACAACCATAACAAATGCATACAACAAATTGCACTCAGTAGATTACAAAAACAAAATAAAATAAAAAACCAAAGGAAAAGAAAAGAAAAGCAAACAAAAAACTCATAATGTTAGAAAAATATGAATTTTGGAGGAGGTAGGTGTTGAAATGGGATGTAAATAATTCAAAAACATGTCAGTTTTCATTAATTACTTTCTGATCAAAGAAGATATCACTTAATGGCATGCTTTTTTTTAGAAGCTTGTTCTTTTATTTATTTATTTTTTGATACTTTATTTACATTTCAAGTGTTTTCACCTTTTCAGATGTCTCCTTTGGAACCTCCCTATTCCCTCCCCACACCCCCTGCCTCTATGGGGGTATTCCCCGACCAACCCACCCACCCACTATCACCTTCCCTCCTTGGCATTCTACTATATTGGGGCATCTAACACCCTCAGGACCAAGGGCCTCTCCTCCCCCTGATGGCTAACAAGACCCTCCTCTGCCATATATGTGGCCAGCACCATGGGTCCCTCCATGTGTGTTCTTTGATTGGTGATTCAGTCTCCAGGAGCATCACGAGGTCAGGCCAGTGGACACTGTTGCTCCTTCCATGGGAATGCCAACTCCCTCAGCTCCTTCAGTCACTTTTCCAACTCCTCCATCTGGGACCTCACACTCAGCCCAATGGTTGCTGTGAAGTGACTCTTGGGTATTCCGAACTTTTGGGCTAATAACCACTTATCAGTGAGTACATACCATGTTCATTATTTTGTGACTGTGTTACCTCACTCAGGATGATATTTTCAAGTTCCATCCATTTGCCTAAGAGCTGTACTACAGAGCAGTAGTGATAAAAACTGCATGGTATTGGCAGGTAGATCAAGGAAATAGAATTGAAGACCCAGAAATGAATCCATACTCTTACAATCGCTTTATCTTTGACAAAGGAGCTAAAACCATCCAGTGTTAAAAAGACAGCATTTTCAACAAATGGTGCTGGTTCAACTGGCGGTCTACATGTAGAAGATTGCAAATTGATCCATTCCTATCTCCCTGCACAAAGCTCAACTCCAAGTGTATCATGGACCTCCACATAAAACCAGATACACTAAATCTAATAGAAGAGAAAGTAGGGAAAAGTCTCGAACACATGGGCACAAGGGAAAAGTTCCTGAACAGAACACCAATGGCTTGTGCTCTAAGATCAAGAATCGACAAATGAAACCACATAAAGCTACAAAGCTTCTGTAAGCAAAGGACACTGTAAATAGGACAAAATGGCAACCAACAGATTGGGAAAAGATCTTTAACAATCCTACATCTGATAGAGGGCTAATATCCAATATATACAAAGAATTCAAGAAGCTAGACTCCAGAGATCCGAATAACCCTATCAAAAAATGGGAAAGAGAGGTAAACAGAGAATTCTCAAATGAGGAAACACGAATGGCCGAGAAGCACCTAAAGAAATGTTCAATATCCTTACTCATCAGGGAAATGTAAATCAAAACAACGCTGAGATTCCACCTCATACCAGTCAGAACAGCTAAGATCAAAAACTCAGGTGGCAGCAGATATTGGCGAGAATGTGGATGAAGAGGAACACTCCTCCATTGCTGGTGGGATCGAAGATGGTACAACCTTTCTGGAAATCAGTTTGGCGGACACTCAGAAAAATCAACATAATACTACCTGAGGACCCAGGTATACCACTCCTGGGCATATACCCAGAAGATTCTCAAACATGTAATAAAGACACATGTTCCACTATGTTCATAGCAGCCATATTTATAATAGCCAGAAACTGGAAACAACCCAGATGTCCCTCAAGAGAGGAATGGATACAGAAAATGTGGTACATTTACACAATGGAATACTACTCAGCTATTAACAGAGTGCTTTATGGTTTGTCTTCAGCCTCACTTCCTGTTTGTTTCTTCTTAAATAACACAATTTATAGGTTGTACCTCAAAAAAAATAGTGTAAGAGTATGTGTTAAAGAAAAAGAAGTTTCTCTTTAGTTTGAATTGGCTCCTGTACTGTTTTCTTTACTGTATTTTTACAAAAGATCTGTAAATGCTTAGATTTTTTTTAAATTTTTTTTATTTTTAGGTAATAGTCTAGTAGCTTTTGAGTTTGGGTAACTCTTTGCTTATTTCTGCTTAATACTATTTGTTTCTTTCAAGATGATGTTATTTGGAAATAACAACCATCAGTAGTTAGAAAAGTATAAGACTCAAAATTACATTTTTAAGACCTGTCATGTAAATGAAAAAATTCCATATTGAATACATAAGATTGTTTGCCTTCCAAAAATAATACCAAAACCATGCATTTTCTTTTCCTTGCCTATAAAACATACTATCAAGAAGCAATTAACAAAAATAATAAAATGTTGGATAGAGTGAGATACCCTCAAATAAGCTCAGGTATTATTTTATAGGTAAATTTATGTAAATAAAATGATTGTGGTTTGAAACATTGAATTTGTGTGCATACATCTGAGCACACTACTGTGATGGCATAATACTCACAAACTGTGTGAGTACACCGTTGTGATGGAGTGACATTCACAGGCATTATGATCTTACACACCAATGAAGCTATGAGAACAACTTTATAATATTTCAGTTTAAATGTGAGAAACCTGTCTGTATGTTATAAGGCCATAGTGAAGAACAGTTACTACTATCATAATCTAAATGTGACTGAGATAAACACTTGCCCAATACACATAACTAATTTAACCCTTCTTTTGGGCTAGTAAGCCACAGATCACTCTCATCTACAGGGAAGGGAAAGGATCATCTTGGCATTTAGTTGGCTGATTGTAAGTGCTTAGAAGGAGTACAATGAAGAGAATGTGAAAATTTTTAACATTAATAAGTGGGCTGGAGAATTGATGGTGAAGAAAGGTGAATGTGATGCTCTGTCTATGAAGACTAATGGGGCCCTTGTAACATGATATGCTTACTTGTAGAATCTAATTGAAGAGAAGATGTACTTATCACAGCTTTCAAGGCAGGTACATTTTAACTTTGGTGAGAGATGTGAACAGATGCCTCACTGATAATAAATATTTAAGAAGATGCTCTGTGTTGTATGTCACTAGAGAATTGAAAATTAATATAACAGTTTTACATGTGATTACGAAGAGACACCTTTTAATATTATTCTTATGGGAACGTTAGTTTTGACAAAGCTGTAAATATTAAAAGATTTTATAAAATGAATGGCAATGAAAACTGTGTAAAATATTTCAATTAGAAATTGTCAGTGTTTATAAATGGTTATTAGTCCAAAAGTTTGGAATACCCAAGAGTCACTTCACAGCAACCATTGGGATGAGCTTGAGGTCCCAGATGGAGGAGTTGGAGAAGGAACTGAAAAGAGCTGAAGGAGTTGGCAGCCCCATGGAGGGAGCAACAGTGTCCACTGGCCTGACCTCCTGATGCTCCTGGAGACTGGATCACCAACCAAAAAATACACATGGAGGGACCCATGGTGCTGGCCACATATGTGGCAGAGGAGGGTATTGTTAGCCATCAGGGGGAAGAGAGGCCCTTGGGCCTGAGGGTGTTAGATGCCCTAGTATAGGAGAATACCAAGCAGGGAAGATGAGAGTGAATGGGTGGGTGGGTGGGGGAATACCCCCATACAGGCAGGGGGAGTGGGGGGTATAGGGAGTTTCCAAAGGGGAGATCTTAAAAGGGGGAACCATTTGAAACTTAAATAAAGTATGAAAAAGAGAAATTGTCAGTGTTAATCATAGCATTATAATTGTCAAACAATTTTTGTGTGTTTGTGTGTGTGTGTGTGTGTGTGTGAGAGAGAGAGAGAGAAAGAGAGAGAGAGAGAGAGAGAGAGAGAGAGAGAGAGAGAGAGAGATCTTGGAGTTTTGACCTCAGGATATCTATCTAACATCTATCTATCATCTTCAGATCCTCTGAAGATCAATCCATTGCATTACATATCAACTGTTCACACTTTCTATGGCATATTGCTAGATGTCTTCTAGGAGACAGCTTTGGAAAGCTGTCTGACCTGTAGTAGTGTCTCCATGTTTTCCAAAACTTGAAATTCTTCCCAATGCTTGACTATTATTATGGATGTCTGTGATAGGTTGTCAAGATGAATGGATTGAGAAAATTCTAGGTTATCTTTGAAGTATACTTCTGCAGGTATATATGATATTGGAGATTCTGGCGTGTGCATCAATGAACTAGGCTGGAAAAAAATAATCTGCCCTGGATTTCAAAGGCATCATTAACATAGTGGGAGCCAGAAGGCAGAACCTGGAAGCATGCATGTGCTTGCAGCTAGTCTCTTCTTGTATGGTGGGGTTTCTGTTTCTGTCTTTGCCATTTCAGTCTCTAAGTTTTGACCTTGAATATAAGTCACCAAAGCAAAACTCTAGGGAGCTTCAAGGCCTTCAGCTTTGGGATGGGGCTGAATCATTTGCTTTATGGTTTGAGGTTTCTGTCTTCTTGGTCTGGGCAGCTGCTGGCTCTGTGACTGCCAGCCATTGTGGGACTATCCAGCCTTTGTCTGTGTAACTCTCATATTTATATATTCAGTTTATTGATTTTGTTTATCTAGATAACTCTGACTTACACATTAACATTCATTTGGAGTTGTATTTCTAGATCTGCCTGGTTAACTTTGAGTATTTTCTAGAAAATACTTTCCAAATCTCAGAATAAACAGCCATCTTGTTAGTTATCTTTCCAAAAGTCAATGGAAAATATAGCTAGTGAGCTCACAGCTTAGTCATGAGTGCTTTTCCCTGGTCCCTGTGCTAACACATAGGTAAAAAGCAGTATGCATCCTCTTTTCTACTTCCTCTCACACAATGCTAGTAGATATGTATATATGGCTCAAGAGTTAATGATATTGAAGGCTTATAGATACATCAAGTGGAGTAGAATAGGTCCTGTCATCCCTGCTGTGAGTGCCCAAGGAGATCCAGAACATTGACTACCAGCACAGTTTGTTCCCAGTACTCTAACTGATGCCCATGCAGCAGGAAGTTTTACCCACCATCAAATACAAATATTAACACAGTGAAATAGCTTATTATTCTTTTAAGTATAATTTTGCAAATTGATCTTATGCTCACTGAACTCTAATTTTTGAGATGAAGAAAACTTGTCATTTAGTTATTGGGACTTTGAGTACAGGCTGTCACTCTCCTTTCTTCTTTTCATCATTGCAGTTTGTTTCTATGTAGAAAACAGTAGTGAATGATATTCTGGAGTGGACCATACCTTACAGTTTATTTGTTACATCCAGAACTGTACCCAAGTCTTCAAAATCCCATTGTACCAGTAAGACACACAAGAAAGCAACAAGATGGATGAGGATGTTTAAATAGCACCAATTCCTTTAGGAAGAGTTAGAGGAAAGATGTTCAGCATCACTGAATGCAGCTGTCCTGGAGTCATTTCACTTAATTGACTTTTGATTTGTAACAAAAAGAATTAATAATTTGAAGAATCCAAATTTCACAGTATGGTCAATGAAGCTAAAATTTTGTTTTTCAGATTTAGGAATTTTCCCTCTATAATTTTATAACTGGTATTGAGCTATTCATTCATTTTGTCCAAAGAATCCAAGGTGGTAAAGTTTTTTTCTATGCCCCCAAATGTACAACTCATCTATAAAAGGCATATGAATGTCTTAAAAATTAAAATAAAATATTCTTGAAAATAAATGTATTAATGGAAAATATTTCCATGTATTCATTTTGATTTGGATGATTGTTAGCCTCCCCCAATTCAATAGTAATTTTAATTATTTTAATGTTCTGCTTTAAGATAAGCTATATTCCATTATCAAATTTGAATGGATGTTCCTAGTCTTAAATATTACATAACAAGAGACACAGGTAAAACACAGGCATTTAAAATTTAACATATATGGAAATATGAAATACCATTCCTCTGAAGTACTAGAAAAGCATATGTTTTACTATAAAAGGACTTTTTAGGGGGAGCTGACCACTTATAATATGCTTAGTTTTCATTGCTTTATATTTTCAATGATTCTCACATGCAGTGATAGATTGATTATTACATTTTGCATTTTCTGGCCTTTCAGTGATGTCTGTATTTCAAGTATTATTACTTAATTTCCCATGGAAACAACATTAAATAAATGTTAATAGCATATATTTACATGCTTACATGTGTAAATGTTATTTAAATATCAAATATATTTTAAATAAAAATTTTAAATTTGACTATTTTCTTACTTTTAATGACGATTTTTATAATTTTTCAAAGTGAATGATACAGGATTTTAATACACATTTATGTTAACTATGTATGTGTGTAGTTTATTGTCAACTGTAGTCCTTTCTAAATTAAATATTTGGTGTATACCATAAAACATGAGCTATACAGATGTTAAAATATAGAATAATTATAAAGTAACTTTTGTTTTTTCTTTCTGTAATATATTTCCCTGTAAAATGCACAAATATACTTTAAAGAATGCTTGGGTGAAAGAGATAGTTTACACATTTATTCTCTTTTAAGAAATATATTTATTATATTAACCATTCAAAAAGCCAAAACTTAGACAACTCACCTCCATTTCATAAATAGGCTATAAAAAGCTAGCATTAAAAATTTAGATTCAATAATATGTCTGCTATTTTAGTTCTGTTAGTATATTTGGGCAGATATTTATAAGAAAAGACAGTAACTGTTTCCCATTCTCAAAAGTCTTATAAATTAATTGTAATCTTAACAAGATTCTCATGCAAAGAAGTCCATTATATTAAATTCATTTCTATAGCATCAATGATAAGTCACATTTCAATTCAATACAACTAAATTGATAGTTCATTACAGATACTTTGACCCACTTCAACAATCAATACATAGTTTACAAAGACTGGAAGGATATTTTAGTGATGTTTGCATACTGGTGAACAACAGTCAGGAAATATATTTATAATAAGCTAACTTGGAAGTTTCACATCACTATCAGAATCCAACAAAGTTTAAATTTAGCACATACCATAGATTTTGAATAAAACTGTACAATGTCTTCATTGCCAGGGTTCTGCTGTACTTCTTAAATGACCTTCATAAAGTTCTGTTGTTTTTATTTTTGTTTTTTGTTTTTGTTGTATTTTTTTAAATTTTTGCTTCTCATTTCCAGAGGTGGTGTTATTTCTTTGATTTCATCATCTTCTTCTTTCCTTTTCACATTCTTTGAATGATAGAGTATCATCAGCAAATGTTTAATGTTATAGCTAGTAACAAACTCTAAGATCTGATGTAGTGTTAGTGAAAGAAAAAGTTAAGCTAATTTTTAAAACTTTCATAATCCTTAGTATAGTTTCCCCTCCTTGCTCTTCCTTCTCCTAAACCTCTCTTCTCCTCCAGATATACTGCTCCAAATGTTTCCCTTTAGAAAAATGATGGATCATCTATCAAAGGCTCTGCTTAGTACCAAAAACATAAGCTAAGCTTTTAAATGCAGTTTTATTTTTCTAAGTGTTATTTAACTTTTCCAGGCATTATCTACACTTTCTAATGATTCATAATCACATTAATTTTGCATAATATTAATGAAATATAAGTATTTTAATTTAGGAAATAAAATTATTTCTAAGATTCTAAGTTCAAAACATTTAAAGAGACACATTATGTCTCAATTATATTCTACTTCATAAATTTAATATATATGCCATACAATCATGATATTTGAAAGTCACTGGATATACAAGCATAAGACAAAACTAATAAACATAATATATATGAAAATACATGTCAAATTAAGAACCTTTATACAGGGTGTAGGAGAGGGATGAATTTTTAGCAAATATCTACAAAAGTTACAATAACATCAAACTAATACATTTTGTTTCATGAAAATATATTTATGATGATAAGTAGGTTTAAACTGATCTCTAATGTTCTGACCAAACTTTCTATTCCTCTTGTTATTTTCTTGCATTTGTATTCTCTGTTTCTCTGAGTATTTAGAGCCTTCTCAGAGAAATGTGATCAAGAAGATTCATTGGGTAATCTTGTGATTATATGTATGTGTGTGTAGGTGTGTGCACATGAGTGCAAATGCTCACAGAGTCTAAACAGGGATCTTACTAGATCTCATTAGACAAGAATTACAGGCAGCTTGACTTTCAACTGGTTGCTAAGAACCAAACGCCAGCTCATCTTTTTAGTTCTGATATATTAATGTAAAAGTATTGGAGAAGGAGCTGAGAAGTGTAATTGTCAGATTATATCTTAAGGAACTCAAAAAATGATAACTAATATCAAACATGTCAGTGCTTACATGTAATACATGCTCTTGCGGTTAGCCATAAATGTCATGGAGATGAAGACAACATCGGCTTCAGGAAAATTTCTCTCAAACTAAAATAAGGATACAAAAAGGAAACAAAACTCAAAACACAAAACAATGCAGTCTTTATCAAAGGGATCCCAGTTGTGTGTAGTATCTAAATTCTGACTTGATTGTAAAGCTATAATAATAAAAACAGCATGATGTTTGTATGAAAATGGAAGCATGAACACAAGGGCAAGATTAGGCAAGCAGAAGGAAGCCTTTTTATAATCATGTTCAATAGCTTTTGTAGAAAGTTGACAAACATGCAATAGATACAGCATGATCACTTCTGTAAAGAACTATACATTGCTCTGCTAGACAATAAAATTGGACACATGTAGAAAATTAAAGTCAAATTGGATGTAGAAATTGGCCCAAGTACTTAAGCTCTCAAAACACATTCCCCAGTGATACACTTCTTTCAGAAAATACAAATCTCCAAAATCTCCCAATCAGCCCCACTAATTAAGGACAAGTATCAGTTCCAGAAACCTTTGAGGGGAATGGTCATTTAATCTACCACAAGACTAATCAAAATATTGAACACAGAGTTTGCAACATAATTTAAAAGTCAACAATCATTTATGTGGATTCCATAGACAAAGACATAAATTTAGGACCTGAAACTATAAAATCAAAACATCAGCAACAAAATAGTAGAGGAAAAATTCTCAACAATGATCTTGGCAAAGGCTTTTACATATAATCCCAAAAGCATAAGCAACAAAGCACAGACAAATTTGATAATATCATACTAAAAATATTATGTGCCACACAGAACAATTAAGAGAGAAAACAAATAATCTAATTACTTGAGAAAAAAATCTGAAGATCATAGCTCAATACCAGCTATATAAAATACCAAACAACTCAGTAATATCAAAACATATAATTCAATTTAATAATGAGCCAAGACCCTAATAGACATGTCAAAAGAAAGGATGCAAATTGGCAGCCTATGTATAAATGTTTTTTTTAAATATCATTTAATACATGTGCCAGTTAACCTCTTGTCTCAAAGTCCCCAGTCACCTCCCTCCTCCCTTCTCCTTCACATCCATGCCTCTGTTTCTAAGAGAGAGAGAGAGAGAGAGAGAGAGAGAGAGAGAGAGAGAGAGAGAGAAATTCCATTGGAAATATAGGAAATAACTGGAGTTGAGATCCAAATATTCTATATACAAGCCCTACTATAAAAAATTATTTCTTGCTCTCTGTTGGTCTACGCATTCTCAAAAGCAGATCTATTCTTACTGATAGTTGTATGTTTAAAAATAAATGCTTGATAAATGAATGAGACAAAAAAGTTTTCAATGTCACCAATATCCAAAGAAATTCAAATTTAAAGGGCTGTCAGATATCTCCTCACACTGATTAGGATGGGTTTATGACATATGATACATAATTGCAAGCACAGCAGTGGAGTTGGTAGAAGGGGAACCTCTCTGCACTCTCCAAGGGGATGTAAGTTAATGCAGTCACAATGCAAATCGCTGTGGAAGCTCTGTAGAGCTTCCATGTGACCCAGCCATTCCCTTCTGGGTAACTCTACCAAAGTCAGCCTATTGAGGTGCTGTCTGTACTCCATGTTCTCTGCAGCATTATTCTCAAAAGTGTTTTTCAAAGGACCCATGAACAAAGAGAGAAAGAATGCACATTCTGGGGACAACATCAGTGAAGGTGAAACATTTCATTATCCAATGAAATTACCCACCCATGAACCATCACATAATTTGTAATCTCACTGGAGAATAAAGATTAAAAGCACTGAAACAGAGGGTCCTCTCACAGTGGCCAGATGCCAGGAGAATTACTTTTGATACAAAATTGCAGCTGCTAAGAACTGTGAACTATAATAGAGCTTATTTGCAATGGTGCACATTGTTTTATTTTTTTAAATTACTAAGAGTTTTAAAAAATAAAAATATTTCTGATAATACAAAACTAATAATTATGTGAGATAACATACATTTAAATAGATTAATGTATTTTCTTATGTATATACAAATATAACAGAACTTCATGGTGTGTAATAGGTACCTAATGTTTACTTACTAATTAAAGACATCAGTTAATTTCTCTCACAAAATTAAAATATCCATAGAGAAGAATGGGAAAAACTTTCAAATTTGCTGAGAACTGTTCACATGCAAAAGCAAAGACCTTATTTAAGAAAAAAGTTTTCATAAAGTAAAGCTCTTTAAAGTTAAACTATTGTGCTTTACAAAAGGCAGTGTCATGAATGATAGAAAAAAATCACAGACTTGGAAAGCAATTGCAAAAAGGTGAACAACAAGAAGACTGCTGTTGTTTTTAAGACAAAAGCCCATCAAACTCCCTGTAATGGAATGAACAATGTGATCACAAAGAGACAGAGATCTGAGTAGGCATACCACCAGAGAATATTTTTGCTGCACTCACGTAGTTTTGAACACAAAAAAGCATATGTAACATATTTAGTAGCATACATAATAATAAAAATATAAACTAGAACAAGGATATAGCACTACATACTGATTTGGATGGACAAAATCCAACATCCTGACAACTGGGCATAAAGTCAATATTGTGATTCAAAATACTATGAACACAAGATGGAATAGAAACTTTGGAAGTTAGGTAATTTCTAATATAAGTGCTTTTGACTATACATGTATGAATCTAGAGGTATTTGTTTACCTGAGGAAATAAACTCACTGGGAAAAAGTTTTCATAGCGATATGGTTGCTGTGTTAATAACCACCAAATCACAGAAATATTCAGGGTTATTAGATAATATACTGCTTGTTGAGACATATTAGTTTTCAGTACAAAATGAAACATACTATCAACTCATGAAGAAAAGACATGAACAAAACTTAATTAACATCTGTCACTAAGTGAAAACCTTTACCAGTCTATAAAGGCTATTGAGATGCATGCTTCTAACTATATGGAATTTCCTAAAAGCCAAAAGTATGAAGTTGATTTTATATATATATATCTATCTCACAGACAGAGAAAGAAAGAGGGGAGAGAGAGAGAGAGAGAGAGAGAGAGAGAGAGAGAGAGAGATGATTGACAAAGGATAGGATCAAAGGACTATGATTCATCCCTGTAAGGAAAGATGACTGGGTGGAACCCAGTGTTTGTACAACTATTTCTGACCTCAAAAAAAAATTACCATTACAAGTTTTTCAAAATACAAAGAATGTATATAATGCAGACAATCCAAATGAAAACTATGGACTGTTGTTAACAATGATTTGTTTGTGCAGAGCCATGAATTACCACCAAATTAACACTTTCAAGGGAGATGCTGGAAATAGAGGAATCATTGCATTTCAGACTACATGGAAGGCTCAAGATAACACTTTCTGCTCAACTTGCCTTTAACCTAAAACTCACAAAATTAATTCATTAATGTAGAAATGTACAACTTAAGCTGAGAAGAACAATTTGAATTGAATTGACAATGTAAAGGTGTAGTGAATTGCCATCCAGAAAATGTGTGTGTAAACTATGTGAAAGAGGTATAACAGAAAAATTGCAACAATGGTGCCACCTGAAGACATAGAAATTGCCCCCAAGCAGATCAAATTAAAGGATTTAAAAGTTAGACCAAAGGTTTATGCAAAATGTAACATCAATACATTACAAGTATTGAGCCAATGTAGAAATGTGGTAGTGTTGTGGTTTGAATGTAAAATATCTCTCATAGGGTTATATGTTTGGACACTATTTTGAAGACTATATAACCTTCAAAGGTTGAATTATCAGTGAAGGAAGTGAGTCACTGAGACAGACCTTGAGTTCCATAGCCCAACCTGAATTCCTCCTCTTCTCTGCTTTCTCACTGCAAACTTGGTAAAAACAGCTACTTCACCCCTCTGCCAACCTTGATTGACATTGCCTTTAAACAAATAGACAAAAGAAACACTTTGTTTCTCCAATTACTTTTGTAAAATATTTTCTCAGAGTAACAAGAAACTGAATAAGCACAGTGGGCATCTGCCTGGTAGATGGAATGGGGAACGCCATGCCATCTTGAGATAAACCAGAGGACTTCATCTGTAGTTAGGACTTGGGAGTTTTTAGTGAAATATAAAAGTTTCTATAACTGTGAATGTGTAAAAGTCAGAAATATGGAATTGACAAAGTCAGAGGTAGGGTAGGATTTAGAACGGAGAAAATGTAGTAAGGATTACTTACCAGCCTTAGATGAGGCCCTGGCTTAGATTGCAGAATCGAGATTTGGGAAGCAATAGTCTCTGGTGGTCATATCAAGTGTTCTGTTATGGTCATTTTGATTTGAAGATGCCTGATGAAAATTAAATAAGCTGCCTTAAATAATTTCTTTTATGACTTTGGAAATGAATGAAGTTAGTTGTCTTAAAATCAACTGGTTAATAACATCACAAGACTAGATGTAATATCAGAGAAATGATGTGAATGAAAAAGTAAAGCCACTAGGACAAAGTCACCCAGATGCTGAATTTGACCATGTGGAGAATTTTGCTGACCTTTTTGCAGTTTTACACTAGTAAGGCAAAAAGGTGTCATTTTTCTGTACTCTGTACACTTAATTGAATCTAAAATATTTTTTGTGATCTTAAGAGGGAACTACTTTGAGATCCAATAAAGCTGTCCCATGTCTTCTGAGACAGAAAAGACAGACAAGCATCTGTTTCATTTGCTGTCACTGTCACAGTTCACTGAGATTGTCCCAGTTGAACAACGTCATTGTCTGTTGAACAACGACTTGTTGAGGTAGCAATGAATCCTTATTATTGTTTCATAACTGATAAAGAGCCATGCTTACTGTCTAAGTCAGACAATATTTCCTTATCATTGGGACATCCTCTGATGTCCATGAGTAGCTTCATCCTACACCCTAAGTTTGTATCAAGAAACATAATGGAGAGAGAGAAATTGCTGAACAAATTGCACAAATATGTAATTGACAGAGAAAGTGATAAGTCACAAATGAATGATTCAGTATTAATTAGAAAGCTCAGATATGCTGAAAGATCTTGCTTTACATTGCGTTTCCCCTTCAATATTAGGAAGAATTTGGGGTCACGGCAATAGTTATTTTATTTACAAAGTCAGAAAGTTAATTGTCTTTATATCTAATGTGTTGCAACAATTTGTTCTGTAATGATTTGTTACAGTCTGTTTAAATTTATTATTATACAAGTATTAAAACATTATCAAAATCTTTCATATCTCATTTAAATGTCTTTATTGTGCTTTATTCCTTCTTTTTCTTTAAATGGAGAGGTGATACTATTCTTCTATTAGAAAATGTAATTGTACCTTTAAAACATCATAATCTCTCCTGCAACACAAACATTTCCATTTCTCTCAGTCTTTTCATTGACAATTTAAACAATTGCTTTGTTTAATGGTAACAAGTAACTTTAAAGTAAAAGTTACAGAGTTGAGTAAAAGAACTTTGACATCAATGTTCTTTTAGCAATTGGTTAAATTATTATAATTCAATTTGAGTTAAAATAAGACAAAACTAACTTACCACAAATGTTCATCAGAGACTACAGGTGGGGGGTCAGTCTTATGGTCACTTGAAACTCAGATGGTCCTGTAAACAAACTCAAGGTGTCCTTTCTCTTTTTCCTATGGTATGGTGGTCTTTCCTCTCTTATCTTTCCTTCCATCATTGTCTTCATCGCTTCCACCCTCACTCCTTTTTTCTCTTCTTTATCTTCTATGTGTGTTCCTTGTGCAGCCATTTTTGATATTTATTCAGTTCAAACTCTATTTTCTAATCATTGTTTTGGCTTTTCTTGGCTATCATGCTTCTTAAGTATACAAGCTCTGCTATACATCATTAAATCTAGAGACAGCACCAAGCCTTCTTGTAAGCTTTTTTTTTTTTTTTTAAATAAATCCTATGGAATATAGTAGTTGTTTGTTATTGTTTTCCAATTGTTATTTTCTGCATTCTTATTTCCATATCCTTTCAATATCTCTAGTGATTTTACTCTTAAACCTCCATAGCTTCACATTTAAAATAGGTATCTTCCACACTGTTCAATGAATCCTATGGAATTTTCTTAGTCCTTTTCTTAATTCCATGAATATATTTTCATTTCACCCTGTAATTTTCCTTCTCTTTAATAAATGATTTGATTAATTTTTTGCATACTTCTTTTATTTCACAGATGAATGTTAAAACTACTGAAATGGATTCACTGCATTGGAGTTCTTCCCTTCATTTTGCTTCTGAACCAAGACCTACTTCGCCTTCTTGTCTTTCTTATCTTTCTTGTCTTTCTTGTCTTTCTTGTCTTTCTTGTCCTTCTTGTCCTTTTCTTTCTTGTCTTTCTTGTCCTTCTTGTCCTTCTTGTCTTTCTTCTCTTTCTTACCACCCTCTTTCCCTTCTTCATCTCCCTTTTTCTTCTTTTTCTCTTCCTTCTTGTCCTCTTTCTTTACATCTCCCTTCTCACTTGCAGAATCTGTAACAGTAACAGTCTGCGTAACTGGTTTTTCTTCTTTCTTTTCACCATCTTTGTCAGCTGCTGCACTTGGAAGTGTTTCTTGTGAACTCTTTGAGCCCTTTTTACTGGCCCTGGCTTCCTTCTTCCCAGCAGCCTTTACACTTCCAGATTCTGAGACTGCAACTTTATCCTTTGAG
>JADRCH010000058.1:395611-522419 GCA_019843965.1 Rhynchomys soricoides
CCTTGGCTTCCTTCTTCCCAGCAGCCTTTTCACTTCCAGATTCTGAGGCTGAATCCTTACCCTTTGGGCCTTTTTTGCTGGTCTTGGCTTCTTTCTTCCCAGCAGCCTTTTCACTTCCAGATTCTGAGGCTGAATCTTTACCCTTTGGGCCTTTTTTAACTTTCTTGGATTCTTTCTTCCCAGCAGCCTTTTCGCCTTCAGATTCTGAAGATATTCTTACCCTGTCTTTCTGTAAATCCTTTGAAATTTTCTTGGCAACTGGTTTGGGACTTTCTCCCTTATCTGTCTTTACTGCTGTCTTCTCTTTTGCTTCAAATTCATCTTTTTTCAGTTTCCCTTCTTTCTTTGTTTTTTCTGAAGCCTTGGTTATGCCTGCTCTTTTAGACTCCCCCTTGCCAAAATGAGCTTGTTTGGGTGGAAGGCCTTTCCTGGCAGCTAAATAAACGGATGGTCTCTCGGATATTCTCATCAGGGAACGGTGCATCCATAATGGTGGTCTGTGAATTCCTAATTTTTGTTCATCAATTACCTCAATATTGGTAAGAATAATAAAGGATGAAACCATGATTTATATAGCCTTTAATAATAAGATAACACATACATATTTTAATTTCAACAGGAAATACCTTTTGAATATATATTTTAATATTCTTAAAATATATATTGTAAAAAGTGGTTAAATTATGGATTTCAAGGTCTATTCCACCTTTGAATTTCATTATAATTCAGAGTAGTGGGCTATTGTATCCCTGCTTGTGATTTACTTTAAATTTAGCCGGGCCACAATCTTGCTTTAAGATTTAATGTTAGAACTTGATAGAAATGTCCATTGGTCCACAGCACATTAAAACCTCTCTTCATTATTATGAGAGGCTAAGTTTTAATCTTTAAGTAGGAGATATTTTTGTGAAGTAGATACACTCTGTTTCTAGTTAAAATTTAGCAATTATCCTTTGATATAGTATGTTTTATTTGGGCATATCTCAACCTCTAATGTCATTTTCTGCACTTGGTTATGCTACCTACAGTTACAGGTACAAATCTGAAAGTCCTTGACTTTATATAAATTATCATCAATTGAAAACATAGTCTACTATGGTTACACATATTATATATATAATTTATTTTCAACTTCTATCCAAGATAATGGAATAACTAAATGACAAATTGCAAATTTTAAAGGAACATTGAACAATAAAAAGTAAATTGAGTAAAATAAAAAGATAAAATACAAATTGATCATGATTGATGGGATTCATTCTTAAAACAAAAATGGTGATTATTCATTTATTCTAGGCAAAAATTCTTTAACCCAGAATTACTCTAGAGATTTTGAAAATACTTATCATCCAGCTTTCATTGTCTTTGAATTCTGAAATTTATTTTGAATTAAGGAAGTACTAAAAGTTCACCAGGGTGTAATGTCTTTCCATGACCCTACTCTGAGAGTTTATATACATTGAAATTTTCCTTGATATGTACATTAACTGTGAAATGAATTATCTTAACTTCTTTCTCTATAAACACTCAATTTATTTCTGGTAATAATGCTGAATGAAATGTTACCATTATGCTAGTGATCATTAGTAAAATTTTGGTGACAATTCTATAAAATATGTGTATCATGACAAGACTCATGTTAGCCCTTATCCACAAAGCATAGTTTACAATGTATGATTTTACAGGATTATTATTATTATTAAGTCATTCCTTATTGTTAATATATACATGGTATTTTAATATACTTACAGGAGCTGTATTGTTCTGTAACTGGGAAGGTAGTGATCTCCGTTTTTTTCCTGGCCTTGGTGGTTTGGGAAATGCCAGGGAAAAGTATTGCTGATTCCATGACTTTTTGCTTAATTCACTGACTAAAATAAGAAAGATAACATATGACTTGCTATGAATAGAATTTTGTCTGAACTGGACATGCACGTGATATATACAATACAATGAATGAATAAGTGAAGCTTATCACAGCTTCGTTTATATGTTAGTTTGAAATTCTCTATAATCAAATGAAAATTTGATTTCTACACTAACCAGAAATAACTAATTGATCAATAGTCATAATGAAACCATTGTGGTCTATAATATAAAAGAAGAAAAGGATTATTACTACTTCCATTTAAATATTGCTCTATTCCAGTATAGATTGCCATGTGTTCTTTGGTTTGATTATAATCTTGATGAGAAGAGAAAGATAATGTGGCAGGCACTTCCTTAGCTACCAAAGAACTCTTAGCGTACTGCTTGACATAAAACATGCAGAAAGTATGTGTTTGAATTTAAGTACTAAGACTTAAAATCCTATCAGTTAATATTCAGAGTTTCTCAGCTATAAGATGACATGTAATATATTCAGAGACATGCTATTGTTATTGAAGATTTGCTAAATAAAAAGATAAGCAAATAGAAAACACTGCTTAGTTACCAAGAACCAGATTCTAGATAGCCCAGAAACCTAGTGTCACACAAAATACTACTGGTCTTTAAAAGATGTATTCTGTTATACTCAAAGATCAGTTTCTTTTTCAGCCATCATCATAGAAGCTTTTGCCTGAAACTGACTGGATCAAATACAAAGAGCCACAGCCAGGCATTGCACACACACACATACACACACACACACACACACACAGAGACAGAGAGAGAGAGAGAGAGAGAGAGAGAGAGAGAGAGAGAGATGGAGACACAGAGACAGACTGAGATACAATGAGAGAGACAGACTGATAGGGACGGGCACAAAGAGAGAAAGAGATAGACCCAGACAAAGATAGGGGGATCTTGAAACACTGAGCTCTAAATGGGATATCTCTAGCAAATCCCTATCCTCAGAACTCAGGAAACTCCACAGTAAAAGAGGTAGAAAAATGCAAGAGTCATAAGAGATGAAGGACACCAGGAGAATAAGTCCCTGTAAATCAGCTTCAGTAAATTCATAGGCGTTCACACAGATTGAAGCACAGAGCATGATAGGGTCTGCATTAGGTCCTCTGTTATATACGAAGACTTTCAGTTTAGAGTTTTTATGGGACTCCTGAGTGTATGAGTGAGTGGATCTCCGACTCTCATGTCTGTTCTTGAGCTTTGTCTTCTGTTGGTTGCCTTATCCGACTTTGATGTGATATCTTTTGTTTTGCTATTATATTTTATTATGTTTTGTATTTATCTCTTCACAGGTATCCTACTCTAATGAGTCAGAAAGGAACTTCAACTGGATGGGAGAAGATGTGGAAAGAACTGTGAGGAGGAGAGGGAGAGGAAATTGTAGTCATTATATATTGTAAGATAAAAGAGTCTATTTTCAACAAAAAGGGAAAATGAAAAAATACATTTTAAAAATAAATATTAAACTCTACCTTACCTGGAATATAACTATCATATGCTCCATATGTTACTTTTAGGCTATTGAAATAAAAGAGAAAAGTTTTAATGAATTTATACAAAGATCATTATTATTTGTAAGTAATCACCACCAAAAGGTAATTATTGAGTTTTCAGAAATTGTAAGCCAATCTCATCTACAGGACAGGAATAAATGAATATTATTCCATCTTCTCCAAAGTTAAGCTGTGATAGAGAAAGTACATACTATCTATCTATCATTCATCTATCTATCTATCATCTGTCTATCTATGTGTATGTATGTAGAAGAGAGGGGGAGAATGTGAGTGATAGATTTAAAGACTACTTTCTTATAAAATTTGAATATTACAGATTTTCAAATTTAATTTGGAAAACACTGATCAAAGTATATTTTTAATGCCTTATCACAAATTTTCTTGACTTGTAGCTGAGTTAGTTTCTAACTCATGTTTAACTGAATCACATACTCAATATCTTCTCAAAATTTAACCAATTAAATGAAATATGTGTGAGTATGCATGAGCATGCTAAGTACTGACATAGAGTTTCATTGTGTAGATATTTTAGGAAAATCTATCAAATTAACAGATTATATTATAAACAGATTTCCATTAATATCTTCTCACTTGTTTTGCTTTTTGTCATAGGAAAACATTTGTTATTAGGAATGAACAATTTGTTAGCTAATTTTTATTTGTTTTAAAGAAAAACCAACAGCAATATGCATTAGTGCTATTGTACTATATTGTTCTACTATGTAACAAAGGAATAGCAATTGCTGATCCAAACTGAAGCAGAGCATTGATTAAATACTCAAATGAACCTCAAGTAAATTTGGTTTCTCAATTTTCTGGGTGTTTTTTGCATATATATGGGTATGTGGCATTTGCATTTATATACATGTTTGTATGGTGTGCAGGTACATATGTGTGTTAGTGTGTGTGCATGTGTGTATATGTACACTAGAGAACTAAATTCAGTGATTCCCTCCAATATATATTGAAACATGCTACTTCACTTGATTGCAGAGCTCACAGATTCAGGTAGTCTAACTAGTTTGCTTTGGCAATCCTGTCTCCATGCACTGGAAATGTAGGCAGGCATCTATAAATTAATGACAGTTACCTGGATTATGGGGACCTAAATTCCTGTTCGTAGGCTTATAGAACAAGTACTAAATGCAATTGCCCACATAATTACCCTCATGTTTTACTTATTTTATAATATGTAAAGTTGAAAATTAATCCTCCCTCTTTGTCTCAACTGTAGAACAAGTTTCTTATGGTTGAATGTCCATAGCTGAATGATTTTGATGGTTCTGATCTTTCATTACCAACAATATTTTTTAAAATTAAGAAGTAAATACAAAATGAAAAGTATTAATATGATAGAATACTATAAGGTTCATAAAACAGAATCTATAGATTTCCTATCTCATACCAAATAATTGTTTAAATTAAATCTTTTGAATCTTTGTGTAAAAAATAATAATAAATAACAAAACAACATAAAGCAAAAGGGAGGGAGGGTAGAAAAATGTTTCAGATCATCTTTTATGTCAATATTCATATATCTATCATAAAGGGTCAAGATTATTATTAAAAATTGGAATTACAGAAAAACACTCATTAATAACCAGGTCTATAATACTTTAAATTTCAACATATTCTTCCAAAATAATAAAATGATGTATCAAACAATCACTGGTTTACATTCCAAAATAAAATTCAATTAAAAATGAAATAAATAGCGCATTCATCATAATAAACAATATTAACTCATTATATGTATAGCAAATTATGAAAATAATATTCATTATATTTCATTCATTTATTGGAAGAAAATATCTTTCAAATTTTCATGAAATGTATCTAGAAATTATAAACCATTAACATCAACATCAATAATTTACGAGTGTCTTTTTCCTGTGATCTGAAAGCAAAATAACTAACTCCTATGAACATTGTGTCTAGAATCCATTCCATGTCTTAAGGCAATAGAAGCATGGAGACTGGAGTGAACAGAGTCAATCTATCTGTATTCACAGAGGATTGAATGGGTAAATAAAATACCTAATAGAATTCATAAAAAACAATGCATTGTTGAGTGAGTATGCTAATATTATAGATAGTAGTTGTTTACCTGTGTGATGGTAAAGTTCTAATTATTCATTTGATGCAATATAGGATCACCGCACAAAAGTACCTTTAAAAATGTCTTGTAAGGGTTAGGTGGTGGTGATTCATGCCTTTAATATCAGTTCTGGAGGGGCAGAGGAAGACATATCTCTGAGTCCAAGGCCAGCCTGGTCTACAGAGCAAGATTCAAGAGAGTCAGAACTATATAGAGAGACCCTATGGGGGTCAGGTGGAGGATGTAAGAATGTCTGTGAGGGGGTTACTTTAATTACACTGATTGATATCAGAAGATCCACCCATAGTGGTAGAACTTTACTTGGCAAGAGAAAGTGAGCATGAGTTCATTATTCTCTGCTGTAAACTATGGTGGAGATACAGTGAGCTCCTTCAAGCTCTTGTCACTGTGATTTTCTGACATGATTGATTATAACCAGAAACTAGATGAATAAACTCTTTCGTCCTTGAATTGCTTTTGTTAAGTAAATTTTATCTTGGTAGTAAATATGAAACTAAAACTAATTACATAATTTATAATTCTACATACCCCAAACTGTGAGTTAAAATTCAATGACATTAAATGAATATATAAAGAAAAAAGTTAACATTTAAATTTAACATAAATAACATATATAACAAATGGTCTTGCATATCTACAAATTACTCCACATAACAAACAGAGATCATCCATTCATCTTAGTGAAGTAATATCTAGGATAAATTAGAATAGAAAAAAAATTTTTTTTCAACACATTAAGACAACATTGGAATCTTGCAGAGTATCTTATTATAAAGAAATAAAAGCAGAAGCCAATGAGAAAATACTTTACAATATTAAGACAATTCAAATCCAAAGATATTGAAGACATTACTCATTTATTAATCAGTTTTCTACAATTTATGGCTTATTTTTACTTATTAAATTAGCATACCAAGTAACAAATTTCCTTGTGTTATTTTCAAACACACTTAGGTTTATTTGGTACTATTCCACAATACACACACACACACACATTCTCTCTTTCTCCCTGTATCTTCCCGTACCACATAAACCAAAGTAATTCATTTAATAAAATTTTCAGTTTCATCTATTTTTCTGCAAACATTATAGTTTCACTTTTCTTTACAGCTAAGTAAAATTCCACTGTGTATACCATAATTTCATAATCCATTAAGCTTTTGATGAACATCTAGACTGATTCCATATCCTTTCTATTATCAGTAAATGAGCAAAAGAGAAATATATAGAAGCAAAGCTTAAATTTCTTGAAACAAATGAATATTGAAATGCAGAACACCAACAATGTTATACTAAATGGATTGTTTATAAAATAATTCCTACATAAAATATTTGGAAATATCTCCAACAAATACATTTATTCTATTTCAACTGATAAAATAAGAAAGGAAGTTCAAGAGTGTTATGTTTGTAGCTTAGCAACACATGTAAGGTAGCTTAGAAACACAAGTAATCTCAAGAATATGTCATAGAAAAGATTGATATCATAGACATAGGATTAGGATTAGATTGATTGTCATTAGATACAGTAGAGTGTGTCTTAAATACTTTTCCTATTAGTGTGATAAAATACTCAGACAAAGGAGGCAGAGACTGGTAAGTCTCTGAATCTGAGGCCAGCCTGGTCTATATAGTGAGTTCCATGACATGTTATAGTCCAGAATACTGTTTAGTTTTGAATAGTCAAATTCCTCAAGTCCTAAACATATTCATGGGAAATGCATTCAGAGTATCTTTAAGACTGTTTTTAAACAATGATACAATCCAGGGAATTGGGCTTTGGGCCCCATAGGAAAGTTTCATTGATGTTCAAATTTGTACAAATCAGATGATCTACAATTAACAGGAATTGTTAAAAGTCTAAATGATCCAGCCTTCCGTTTATATTGCTGAATTCCATTCTTTCATCTTGCCTTAAGGCTTTCTACACAAGGTCTTAAATGATTGAAAGGCATTTTATTTATTAACTATTAGTTAATTTATTTATCTCACTGATTTTCATAACTTCTTTGGACAGAAATAATTTACATGTAAGAAAATTACTATTATCAAATTATTTTTTCTGTCTAGATAGCCTGCTTCATATGTCAAAATACTTTACAACTCAGAAATCATCAAGAAGAATGCAGTTAATCTACTAGTTTCCTGTGTGGAAGGCTTTCACCATTGAACTTCAACCTTAAAACACCTGACTCATGGCCTTTAAGGTTCACTCATCATTTCCGTGACAAACATAAAACCTGTTCCCATAAATTTGTAAGTGGCCCAGAGAGGGATGATTCTCCCTTAATTAACAATAATTCACTATCTTATAGGATCATTTCTAACTTCATCATGACATGAAATCAAGATTTTAGGAAAAATACAGATCTCCACATTTCACTAAAGTAAAACAAATAATTCTCATACCAAAGTAGCTAATGCTATTGCCTAAGAATGGAGCTCTCTGATTAAAGCCTTCTTCCATGCTTATGATTGGCCTAAAAACAACATAATGAACATCACTTCATAGGAAAGACAATAGCTGTTCAATTAACTGAGGATTTCCATTATTTTAAAACAGAAAACTTGACAAAAAGACTTACAATCTTGGTATAGACATTTCTCCCACCTGTGACCTGCCAGGGCCTAAGTTTGGTGATGTGGAAAAATGATGTCATAAAGAGAACAAGAACCCTGTGTCATAAGGGGAATGCTGAGAGCCTCTTATGCTTGGATTTTCTGTCATCTAAAATTCTAAGAATAAACTTTACTATCACTCATGATTACTGAGCAGGCCTAAAATTCACAGTTATATTTTAATAAATACTTGTTTTCTAAGAGTCTTAGATATTAAAATGTTTGGGATTTTTGTTTCTTTATTTCCAGCTTCTTTTAAATATGACATTAATATACAGGTATTTTTATATGTTTAAAGAATATTGTCAGAGTACAAACAAGTGTCAAATTAAAAATTAAATTGATGAATCTTCTTTTCCTCTGGCTCCTCTACATTTTCATTCCTGTAGTTCTTTCAGAGAGGAACAATTATGGGCCAGAGTTTTGACTATGAGATGGCAACCCCTCCCTCATTTGATGCCCTGTCTTCCTGCTGGAGGTGGGCTCTATAAGTTCCCTTTCCCTACTGTTAAGCATTTCATCTAAGGTCCCTCCCTTTGAGTCCTGAGAGTCTCTAACCTCCCAGGTCTCTGGTGCATTTTGGAGGGTCTCCCCATCCTCCAACCTCCTGAGGTTGCCTGTTTTCATTCTTTCTGCTATCCTTCAGGGCTTCAGTCTTTTCCCTCACCCAACAACAGTTCAGGTTCTCCTCTCCCCCCACCCAATCTTCTTTCCCTGCCAGGTCTCTCCCTTCCTCCCCACTTGTGATTACTTTCTTCTCTATCCTAAGTGGGACTGAGGTGCCCTCATTTGGGACCTTCAGCTTGTTGAACTTTTTGAGTTCTGTGGACTGTCCCTTGGGTATTCTGTGCTTTTATTTTTTTGGCTAATATTCACTTATTAGCAAGTACATACCATGCATGTACTTTGGGTCTGAGTTACTCACTCAGGATGATATATGCTAGTTTCATCCATTTTCCTGAGCTCAAGGGAAGGTCTCAAGGCCTGACACTGTTACTGAGGATATGGTGCTCTCACAAAAAGGTACCTAGCATGACTGACTCCTAAAGACACAACAAGAGTCAGATGCAGATATTTGAACCCAACCAATGAACAGAAGCTGCTGAAATCTGTGGTTGAATTAGGGGATGGCTGAAAGAAGCTGAAGAGGAGGGCAACCATGTAGGAGGACTAGCAGTCTCAATTAACCTGGACCCCGGAGGTCTCTCAAACACTGTTTCACCAAACAGGCAGCATACACCAGCTGATATGAGGCCCCCAACACATACACAGCAGAGAACTGACAGGTCTGTGTTCAATCAGAGATGATGCACCTAACCTTCAAGGGACTGGAGTCCCCATGGAGTTTAGAGGTCAGGTTGGGTGGGGAGTAGGGGGTAGGGACATCCTTGTGGAGACAGAGGAAGGAGAGGAGGTATGGGATGTGGAACAGTAAACAGTTGGAGGGTTGACAGGGGAAAGGGGGATAAAATCTGGAGTGTAAAAAAAATTAAAACTAAAAATTAAAAAAAAAAATAAAGTTGTAATGAGAAGGCCAAAATATTGCAGTTTTGAATCTAGGATTCTGCAGGGGCCACTTTAAAATTGATCATTAGTTTTTAGAATGTTCAGTTCATATTTTCACCTTTATAAAACAATTTTCTTTTTTGTTGTATGAGGCATTACATGCAAAAACCTATAATTATATTAAATTTTTATTGAACATATTAATCTACAGAAATATAAGGCTATTTTCAAGTCAAATTCAATAAAATGATATAAATAAATATAATTTATTCTACAGTTTTTAAAATTCAGAATACAATATTGTTCCTCTATTAATCTCTGTTTTTAACTTGAGTTATGAAGGAAGATTGTCGACTGAATTTTAGATCATGTAGATTTACCCAGACATTTTGAATCCAAAAATGCCTATCTTAGCATTTTTCTACTTGCAAAGATGGGTGTAAAGGAATTTGTAACTATATTGTACTACTTTTCCCCGTGAAAACCAGAAAACCCCAAGTATACACAGAATAGATTTTCAGCATTTGCTGTTGTTTGGGTGTAATTTATCTCCCAAAGTTTCACATACAGACATGTTGATCCCAATGGGTTTGTTTTGATGGAGCCTTAAAAAGATATGTCTTGCGGAAAGTAATTAAGATCTGGGGCTCCAACATTGTAAATCAATTAAAGCTTGAATTATAGTGTGTGTTGTGTTTTATGATAAAAAATTAGTTCCCTTGAGAGAACTACTGTTTGGGCTTTTCTGTAGGTGGCTGTTTTTATGTAGGTTTCTTTGAGATATTGTCGCACAACAATAAATTACCTCCACAGGACATGGATGCCATACTTGTTGGCCCTTGCAGTTAGTAAAACTATGTCAAATAAACTTTGGACAGAAACAAAGCTCATAGCAGAGCCCACCATCTTTATCAACTCCCACATGCTTTCTGAAAGACAGAAATAAATGTTATTTAACTTTTCCGAAATATACAAAATCCATAATTTGCTAGTGCCAAGTTAACATTCATAATCATACATTTTTATTAGTTTACCTAACACTTGCCTAATAAAAGGAATTTTTCTTCTTGCGTAGAATTTTTTAAATGTGAATAAGTAAACTCATTTACATATTAAATCCAGATTTGTGGTAGTGTACATACCAAAAACAAAATCCCCACAGCTAATATTTTGAGTACTTGTTAATTCTTCAGGAATATAATTCATAATTAGAAGCTAAATGTTGGTACTTGCAAATAATCTCCATCTATGTTTATATACATGTGAAAGTATCTTAAGCAAGAATTGTGTTTGACTCTGGTTTATAACTGGAACTTACATACATCTTATTTATAACAGTTATAGAACTTAAAACTTTCTTTTGCACATAATTGTTAAATAGCATAATGCTTGAAGAAGTATAATTGTCTCCATTACATATGGGTGTTGGGAATCAATACAAATTTATATAAAAAGATACCCAGTTCGTAATACTTGGTATGTAGCAAATGTTCCATAGTTATTTATTTGTTTCACTGTAGTTTTCCAGCACTTTGAAGTAAAATATTCATTTGTAAAGATAAAATTATACTTCCATGCTTTGCAAAACAGACAAAGTTAGTGAAAGGATGATAAAAGGTAAGAAAAACCTGGGAATCAACATAGCATAAAATGATAAAAATTACTGAAGAATTGAAATAGCATGGTTCACATAACATTTTGTAACAATATGTAAGAGAAGAAATGACAGTGATTCTGGGCATAAGTTGATATAATAAATCAGTATCTGAAAATTCAGGAGAGAACATAGCATTGCACCTATACTTTTCAGACTAAGGCCTAGTGCTGTCTTCATTAATACTGAAGAAAATAGAGAAGGAGTAGAGCTACACAGATCTAGATGGCTTATAAATGCTTTGAACATGTAAAAATATTTTGTTTCCTTATTTACATATAGAATTTTACCACTTAGTGTTACCTTAATAAAGCAAACAAAATAAAAATAAAATAAAAAACAAACAAACAAACAAACTAAAAAGCCCTATTACAAATGTCTTTTCCCAGACTTTGGGATATCTTAGATTTATCTGATAACCTATATTTGTCAGAATACAAAGTATGATTCTTTCTCTCTTTACTATAGACATTGCAGATACTCCAAGCCAGTTATTTTGATATGTTCTCTCTCATACAAAGATGCACAGCAATGAAAAGTTCAATTTAAATAGTTTTAGTCAATAGATGATGTCTGATTGTTTGAGAGAATTGTTCAATGAATGAATAATATTATCAGAGTCACTTGAGGGTCCCCCTCAAAACAATTGTGGTTGTTTAGTCCTGCAGGGAATCAGCTTCATTCTAGTCTTAAATATTTCATTGTCCATTCAATTAAATATATTAACTCTTTCACAGCTTGTAGACTAAGGGAAACAAGATATCCCCAGTGGAATCTGAACCAGCATAATACAGATATACTATCTATCTGTGGTGTGTTAACATATGTTTGTCTATGTGTATGTGTATATGTATAGATACACACACACACACACACATGCATATATATGCACAAAGACAGAAGTTGTGTCCTTTGCAAGAAAAATTATACAATTGTAGAACATTATGTTAATTGAAATAAGTCAGTCAGAAAGACAAATACCATATGTTTTGTCCTATATGTGAATCCCTGAGTAGGCTATATTCATTTGAATTTGAATGAATGAAAATATGATTTAATATCTAGGCAATATTAGTGCATGCCTTTAATTCCAATACTAGGATGGCAGAGATAGGAGGATATTTGAGTTTGAGGCCAGCCTGTTCTACAGAGCAAGTTCCAGGGCTACATAGGGCTGTACAGCCAGGGCTACATAAAGAAACCATGTTTCAAAAATTGTGATTTATAAATCATTAGTTTTGAGAAATATCATATATACATATATATCATATAAAGTGATATATGCTCATATCTGTGCCCTAAACGTCCTCTCTAGCTGTCCACAACTTATCAGCACATTTTCACCCATTTACATGTTTGTATATGCCTTCTTTCTAAAAATAATAATTCAATTCCTGCTCTTATTTGCATGGGAGTAGAATAATCTACTGAGCTACAGCAACCATACAAATTGCTACTTTCTCATGAAGGAATAAGTCTTCCTCCCCAGCAACTGTCACTGACAATAGCTCCTGAATAATGGTATATGGCTGGGAAATTATTTATTTCCTGTCTTCCGTCTATACCAGGGTTTTGACTGGATATATTTTGTGTGGATTTTGTTATGATTACCTTAGCTGCTTGCAAGTTCATGAGTTCAACAACCATGTCCAGAAGAAAACATCCTATATTTCTTTCTCCCTTCCTCTGGCTCTAGCATTCCTTTTACCATCTATTCCATGAATTTTCCTAAACTTTGGTTGGTGAATGGGAGTTTTATATATAACTCAGGTTTCTTAAAATGTTAAAAGTCAATTCCTTTCATGGTTATGTTTTATAATTCTATGTTTTGTACTTACACTTGAGTTTAAATAGCTAATGAAAGTTGGTATGTGTATTAGCTTTCTATCTTTTTCAAGTGTCTGAGATTAATAAACTTAGAAAGTCAAAAGACCTAAGGATTTCCTTATTTCCTACTTCCTAAACTCCATTAGCTCCCCAAACTGTCGAACTGATGATCAAACTTTGTCAGGTAACCTTTGAGAGTTTGTTATTCAAATTGAAGAAACAAAAACAAAAACAAAAACAAAAAAGAAAAGAAAAGAAACATATGCTTCTTAAACATACTATCAACTTGCATAAATAAGTGTAGGAAAATACATTGTGATAGGTGTGTATGGATTTAAATAGTTTTAGTAGTTTTACTCAAGTCAAAATATAAATCTATCAAAATGAAAATAAAAAATTAGAATCACTGGTTGGAGAGATGGCTCAGTGGTTAAGAGCACTGACTGTTTTTCCAGAGGTCCTGAGTTTAATTCCCAGCAACCACATGGTGGCTCACAACCATCTCTAATAGGATCTGACGCCCTCTTCTGGTGTCTGAAGACAGCAACCGTGTACTCATATAAATAAAATAAATAAAAAAATAAAAATAATTTTTTTTCTTAAAAAAAAAGAATCAGAATCACAAGTTATCATATTTTGGCTCAGTATTATCTGGTTTCACTGAATTGTAATAGTAAGAAACATTCCCCTTTCTTCATTGTGAGAAAAGAATAATGCAAAACATCAATCCGTGGCATGTAATTAAGCAGAGCAATAGAATCCACTTGGAAAGAAGGACTCTAGAATGCATGAATAAAGGCTAGAGTGAAGGATTATAGGCAGTAATTCAAGCAATATGCCAGAATATTTATCTGCAGTACTTCCTTAGCAATAAAAATCATGGAAAAAGAAATTTCATGTTACCTCATACCATCAATTGGCTGATTCAAGGAAATGTCTCGGGGTTGGATGAGAAGAATTTGTATCTTAGAAGACTTCCTAGATTGACTGCTGATTCCTTTCTTCCTCTTCTCTTTCTGTTTGACAGGAGAATGCAGGGAAATGATAATCCCTTCGATTAGAACTATACTGAATGAGGTGTAGTGAGAAGAGGCTTAAAATCTGAGTGATCCCTTAGTACAATCCTGTGTGTGTGTGTTTGTGTGTGTGTGTGTGTGTGTGTGTGTGCATGTGTGTAAGAGAAGCTTAGCAATTTAATTCTACTGTATAAAATATAATAAAAATTATAAAATACAGTTTTTATACATTTTTATATATTGGATTTGTTACTCTAAATTTGTTCTTTGTTTTGTTTTGATAAAACAAGTACAGAATATTTAAAAACTTCTTCAAAATCAAAAAGGACTCCATAAGAAAACAGTCAATATTACATATGAGCAGTGTTAGAAAGCACTCAGTGGACTATAAACTATAGGAGGTTGGGGAAGAATCAAGTCTCACTATGGTTATATAAAGAAATATTATATATAAATGAAGTAACAATCTACCCTGTCACATCTGCAAAGGTCAAAATTATAAAAGAGGTGCTGAAATATGGACAGAGTATACATATGCTGCTTTTATGCTTTAGAAATGTGTGATTAATAGAATAGCACTGTGGAAAATTTAATGATACTTCAGACTCAATATGTAAACACAGTGATAGGCCTTATTACACTGAACTTAAATGACACAATAAATACTTTTGAAGAAATGCACAGTGGTATCCAGTCACAAAACAACTGTCAGTTTCCCCAGGATCTTGTTGATTATTAGGCACCTGTGTCCACAGGCCTTGTCCTAACATTATGTGCTCATTAGCTGACCTAGAACATGGCTGTCTTTCCAACATCCAGACATAGGGTTTATATCTTTGTTATTAGTGGGGAACACTGAAAATTAGCGAGAATTTCATTTACATATAGGCTACAGTATTACATCATGCCAATGAGTTAGACAAGGTCTTTCTGGGCATAAATTTTTTATAGCAACAAGAAAAATTAAACAGAAACAAAAACAAAAAAATCCACCCGTTTACCTTGACTCCACTCTAATTCTAGAGAAACAAAACCACAGTGTTATTCCCAATTCAGAACAGGTACTAACCTGTTTATCCATTGTAAGTTTTAAAATATTCTATTGCCATTTACCAACCATAATTAAAGGTTACTCTGCTAAATATTGATGCCAATAATTTCTACTTTGAATACTGATTTAATTTTTAACTTAGTATAGCATAGTTATGGAAGAATAATTATTGTTAAAAACAGAGTTTTTAACTTGTTTTTTTTTTTGCCACTATGAAGAAACATAAGGTTAAGGCTTGAAAGTGAGACATGATGTGTGTTTTCCAATGTGGTCAGATTATATATATATATTAAGAAAAATGTTGTAAAAGTATATGTGCAATTGATTTCAACACTGGAGAGACAAAACAATGTTAATTGTAGTGTTGTTAAAAGCCTAAGTGCCATCTAACTATGTCATGGGGTAAACATAACATTTACATGAGTTTGCCAGTGATTATTGTATAAATTTATATTCATCTGAAATCAAATTATTAAAATACACAATTTTTGCAAGAGGATAGTGACATCTATATAAAACAATAAAAGTTTGTTTCTGAATGGAAGAATTTTGACAATATTTTATTTAGCAAAAGAAATCTTAAGTGAAAATACACTACAAAGGCACATTGGTTGTGGCTAAGTATAAGATATGTTTGTATATTTCTGTTCTTTCTCATATGCTTATAGTATTTTAAGAATAAATGTTTCCTTTAAAAAAATAACAAAATGTCCAAAATGGTTCATATGAAGTATTTTCTATCTTGGTGATAAATATATAGGCCATGTCAGACCAGATAAAGGTAAATAAGTGCTGGTTTACTAGGCACTGATCCCGGGTGGATTCAGTGATCCCAGGTAAGTTACCTGCTAGGGCTAAGGCAAGAGGATTTTAGAGATCTGAGGTAGGAGAGGAATCATGTCCTGTCAGCTAGAAGTGGTGATTGTGCCCACATATGGTCAAAGACTGAGCTTCTTGGTCTGAGCCTGGACCTGGGCATGGACAGACTCTCTTGGGTGGGCTGGTGGATAGTATCAGCTGACAGAAGACCAGAACTTGGGCTTCAGGTACCATCTGTTTGTTCAGTTTTTCAGTGCAAACTGAGTTGGAGGTCAGGGAGCAGAGGGGTTTCTTAGCTTGTACAGAATGGAACAATGGACTCCAACCAAACAGTTAAGATTTTGTTAGAGATATAATTGACTTATATCAAGAGCAGATCAAAGCTAGAAGGTAATACGAAGTTTATTTTAATAATACCAAATAACAACAGCCATCACACAGCCTACTTTTATACCTATTGTCACTGTATATTTAAAGCATGTTAAGAATGATTTTTTAAAAAATTTGTAGGTAGTAGTCGAAATTATGAGTTCTAGATGTTGTCAATAAAACATTTCTTTCTATGAATTAAGCAGTCAAAATTAATAAGCTCTAGCTAGAATCTTATGGGAAACTGCCCACATATCAGTAGCATTGATATTCTTTTGTGAGAATGGGACTGGGGCTTTTCATAAGATGAAATCTCCAGCCTCAGCTAGATGTCAACTTTCTCTGCAGAAGAGATTGACCTGGCACATGCCAGGCAAGCACTCTACCAACTGAGCCATTCCTCCCGCCTGCATTGTGGTTTTGAAGCAGTTTTGATCTTGTTAGGATGTTTAGCAGCCACAGTGTTGTGATGGAATAAAAGTTGTGTCATCTTGCACTATCAACTACAATGTTTATTTAAATTTAATTAAACCAGTGTAGTTCTCCTTAAAGCATATGGGATGTCAGAGGACTCAAATGTCCAATAGTTTTGAGAAAGGAAACATTGCTGATAATTTCACTTGTCCTGATTATAAGCTACAGTGATCAAAATGATATGGTTCTGGAAACACTTTATTCCCTTAAAAAGCCAAAAGTCCTATGATACAGTCTTTCTTTTCTTGCTATTAAAAATCCCTATTTCTTGTCCTTCCACCAGTGCTAACTAATAAGTTTCATTTCCTGATATCAATGACTGACAAGGTACATTAGTTCCCATGCTCAAGGAATGTTGGGTGATGTTGAATGAGATGGAAAACATCTTTGAAAATAGATAGTTCATGGTGTTTACTCATACCTCCACTCTGCTTACACCTAAGATGTGTATTGTAGGAATAAACCTTGTGATTTTCACTTACAACAATTTTATCATAACTCACACTATAACACTTAACCCTGAGGAAGCATAGTAAAAACTAAATTCAACAAACATCTACAAAGCTGATTTTGTTCAACTCTATACTGTGCTACAAGCTACAGTTCAATACGATATTAAAATACAACCTCTGATATCAACAAGCTTTGTGAAAATTACTTATAGCTGTTTGTCTATAGACTTCAGATTACTGAAAGAAACAGTGGGGAAAGAGCAGGAAGCAAGATGAAAAAATAATGTTCTTGTCCATAATAACATGCCATAAAATATTGCATAAACAGTTTTCCAAATAGTTATATTATATGTTCAATGAAACAATTCCATAAATGAGGGAAAGAGTACTTTTATCTGACTTCCACATGACTGGCTCTCTGAGTACAAATATATAAGTAGTCATTAAACCAATTGGGAACTGGTATTATTTTGAATAGTAGAAATGTGTGATCTCACTGGTTTATTTAGCACACAGACATGACTCTATATATCAAAGGATTCTTTTTAAAATATTGTAAGTAAAATTATTTTTAAAATCATCCAGTTCAAATACATTTTAAAAGTTATATTTCTTTTTTTAAACAATATTAATGTTAAAACCTCAGAAATTGCTTCAATTTACAAGATACTACATGGTCATTCTTTTCAGGGACCAGTATGAAATAAAAGTCAAGTAAGTAAGAGTTCTTCCATTTATTATAGTCTCTGTATGCTGTCAAATAGCTCAAGGTTTTATACGTGGTCTCTGAAGACTGGTGTGCTGAAAGCCAGAGTCATTCAAACTTTATCCAATGCATGTGTGTGTGCGCACACACACACACACACACACACACACACATACACACACAGGTCGTTGATTAGTGACTAATTCTGTGTTATATCAGAACTATTTAATCTTAAAATCTTAGAGACTATCAAGCACAGTAATTAAATTATCCCAAATCTTTTTAACAGGTATTTGTTTGCAACCCCATAGGAAAAACAATAATATCAACCTACCAGTCACCCCAGAGCTCCCAGGGACTAAACCACGAACCAGACTACACATGGAGTGACCCATGACTTCAACTCTATATGTAGCAAAGGATGGTCTTATCTGGCATCAATGGGAGGAGAGGCTTTTGGTCCTGTGAAGGCTCAATGCCCCAGTGTAGGCAGAATGTCAGGCCAGTGAGGTGGGAGTGTGTAGGTAAGTGGGTGAGCACCCTCCTAGAAGCAGGAGGATAGGGGTGGGATAGGGATTTGGAGAGAGGAAACCAGGAAAGTGGATAACATTCGAAATATAAATAAAATATCCAATAAAAAAGTCAGAAAACAATAGTTAAAAGGAAGAAAACACATCAAATATAAAGGAAAAATTTCTGTCTATGCTACTTATTCAGTTGTGGCTTTTCATTACACATTCATTGTGTCTTCCTAAATACCCTGGGTAATGGTTGATTTAATTTAATTTTTAAAAATTTGTCATTATTACTAGGTACATATTATAGAGTGTGTATGGTTAGGGTTTGGGACAAGCATTCAGTGTAGATCAGAAGACCACAATGTGGAGTCAGTTTTCTTTTCACAATTGGGCTCAGTTAGTCAAGCTTGCATGGTAAGTACTATCACCACCAGAGATGTCTCAGTGGCCCTTCTAGTTTTATATTCAAGTACTGTATTTTTTTTTAAATTTGTGAATCATTTCATTACACTTTTCTAGCTCACTATTATTTGTTTAGAAGAAGTTATAATTTCCAAGTTTGTAATGTTTATCTACCTGTGTTATTCATGATACACTTCAGGTAATAGAGAGCAGGAAAGTTAGTGAAAATATTCAGGAAAACAGCCCACCTTCCCTGATTGAGTGATATTTTCTTCATTCAGCACACCAGATAACAATCTGGTATAATATTTGTGCAAGACCTTATATTATGCAGTTCCAGATCAGGTCATCCTTTTATCCCTGTGATAGAGAATTCATTTGGTTCCCCACTTGTTCCTTCTTCTCTCAACTCCAGATTTATAAATAGGTGGAAAGGTATTAGTTATTTTCAAAAGGCATGTTTTGATAACAGGGATGATAGTTTATAAAATTATTCAAATTCAATTCATAGCATAGTGCAAGTTTTGAAGTCAATATGTCTTCAAAGTAGCATGCTTTAAAAAAGTCACAAGGATGCATGACTCTAAACTATACTCTACTATACACAAGAAGTGTATAGTATAGAAAAAATTGCAGTGATAGAATTACAAAGTCAGAAATTTTCAAGTTGCATCCATTTGCCTGCCAATTTCATGAAGTCATTGTTTTTAATACCTGAATAGTATTCCATTGTGTAAATGTACCACATTTTCTGTATCCATTCTTCTCTGGGTTGTTTCCAGCTTCTGGCTATTATAAATGTGGCTGCTATGAACATAGTGGAACATGTGTTTTTATTACATGTTGGAGCATCTTCTAGGTATATGCCCAGGAGAGATATAGCTGGGTCCTCAGTAAGTATTATGTCCAGTTTTCTGAGGGTCCACCATACTGATTTCCAGAGAGGTTGTACCAACTTGCAATCCCACAGCAATGGAGGAGTGTGTTCCTCTTTCTCCACATCCTCGCCAACATCTGCTATCACCTGAGTTTTTTGATCTTAGCCATTCTGACTGGTGTGAGGTGGAATCTCAGGGTTGTTTAGATTTGCATTTCCCTGATGACTAAGGATGTTGAACATTTCTTTAGGTGCTTCTTGTTTATTTGTTCTTCGTGATTCATGTATCAACACATACTTAACACTTTTCATGTTTAATTGAAAAAACTTAACATAATGTTATCTGAATTATATGTCACTAGAGCTACATAAAATGAGTCTGAATTCAAAGATAGGTGAGAGTGAACCTGGGAATTATCCTAAGGATGTTTCCAACTGTAGCAATTGTGAAAAAAACAATGCATAAACTATGACTATGTCTACAAAGAATGTCTCCATGAAGAACTAAGGTGGACAACTGCCTTACATTACTTTTGTCTGTGTGGAGCTCTGTAATTCAAAAGTGTGGCATGGTACCATTGACTGTCCTTCTCCCTAGACAACAATATAGTAGGCATTTTAAAGCATAATTTCTTCCCTGACTCTTGTGCATGGTATCTTGCCATCACTGTGATCAAATTACTCATACTTTATGTTACAGATATCATAAAGGGGGAAGATTTATTATTGGCTCAAAGTGTCATAGGGTTAAGTGAATTATGGCAGGAATGGCAAAAGTTGGGAAGCAGAACAATTCATGTCACGGTGGTCTAGGAAACAATGAAAAGAAATTCTGGTGGTCAGCTGTTTTGCTCTCCTTACCCAACTTTTATTCTCATGGAGTACCCAGCTCACAGAATCATTTGGCTCACATTCAGTGTAGACATTTTTCTATCAGCTCTCTGGGAATGTCCTCTCTCCATACACAGAGGTATGCCTCAATTTTTATGCAATTCCAAAACTGGCCACTTAAACAATACAGGTTATCCATTACAACTCTCAACTCTGAGAGTTGCCCCTCATCCTCTTGAGCACAAGATTTTTCATTTTTTTTTCTGCCAAATATTAGATTTTCCTTCTTTTTTATACAGTTTTGTCAGTTATAGCTTAACAAAGGTATTTAGAAAGAAAAGCCATTACTGGAATACAGACCTTCCTTAAAGTTACAAAAGCCATGAGATTTCACAGTACAGAATAGGATGGAGCTCCAGATAAGAGGTCAAAGACAAACTTCTCCTCTTTCACCACAGACTAACAAAATGCAACAGATGCATATAGAAGAAAAATTAGGCTTTCAAGACACTTGAATAAACAGCATTAAGTCAGGAAGATGAAAACTCAAAGCCCACCTAGGGCACAGAGTGACACTCTTTCTGAATAAAGAAGGGTCCAACTGTGTCTGGTTTGTCTGATTTGAGAGACTTGTAAGATCATATAGCATCCTTATCTGAGCACATGCATTAGCTTCCTTTACATGCTGTTTGCCAAATAACCTTCATGTTTGTGTATATTTGGGAAAATTAACTTTGCTTTAGTTACTTTTAAATTTTTTTCTTAACTTTCTACTACCATAATGTCCTAAGACACTACAAATGCCTCTATAGAATGTATGCTGGTTGTGGAAGCTTAATAAGACTAGTAAAGCAACTTTTGAATAGGTTTGCAACTGGACCAGCAGTTAATTCACACAATGAGTATATAAAATAAATATTCAACAATGGTCACATAACATTATTTTCTATCCAGTCATTATGAGGTATGGTTCTGATACTTTTCATCAATTTAATTTACTTTAAGAAAAGGAAATTAAAGAAGTATATAAGCTACTAGTGCATTGTCATTATGCAGTGGGAAATATCCAAACTTTACAGAGCTCCATATGCTAGTATATAGACCCTTCCTTCTACACCATGGTTCCACATTGCTTTGCCTTAATACTTAGAACATCACCAGCCATTTGATCTATCAAATTTTGGTCTACAACAAGGGCTTAGCTGAGTAAGGCAGACAGAGGAGAATAAAAACAAGGAACAGGAGGAGGAGAAGGAAGAACATAGGAGAAGGAATGATGGAGGGAAGGAGAGAATGAGGAAAGGTAGAGGAGAGAGACATGCAGGGAGAAGGAGCACAAGATGAGAATATCTCATACAGTCATTCCAGTACTTGCAGAAATTATCATAGTGATCTGCAGCACTCTCATTGGGTTCTGCCATGTATGGGTTCTAGCACATTGTTTCTTAGACTGTCTAATGCTTCTACCCTTTAATACAGTTCCTCACATTGTGATGACTTTCAGCCATAAAATTATATTGTTTATACTTCATAACTGATTTTGCTACTGTTATGAATTGTAATGTAAATATCAGATAGGCAGGATATCTGAAATGTGACACCCAAAGAAGCTACACCCCATAGATGAGAACTACTGTTCTAACATCTTGCAATAACACCAATCTGAAGATAAAGCTTTTAATGTTGAGAATTGTGCAAAATCAAGATCTACATCATGGCAAATGCTTAATTTAGCAGACTTCAGCTTTGATTATATTCATAGATCCTTCAGTGTTCTCACTGTCAGATTCTCGATTCTTTTTATTTTAGTTATTTAACCTCCTCCAAATGTTACAAAAAAAATGTCTTTTTTGTAAAATTGATTAAAATTGATAAGTCACATTTAATCAATATTATAACTGCCCCACGTTTATATTAAATTATTTGTAGATAACTCCAGGATATCCTTATAAGCAAAAGAAAAACAAGAGATTATAAAGGGAAAGATTTCATACATGGAGACAAATGTACACTAGTCCCTGACAGAAGTTATATTGCTTCCATGCATAGATCTCAAAAACTAATTTATTTTGTATAAAATGCCAGTGGCTATATATAGGCATAAAATTCCTTCCTCATAATATGAATTGTAAATGTCCCAACATCATGCATTCTGAACAGAATGTGTGGCAGTTCCTTCCATACCTGCTCTAAATATCCATAAGGTACATGTTTATAAAAGTGTCAGAGCCACTCGCAGAATGTTAAAAATTGATGCTGAACAAACTCTTATAAGTGGATGGGAAAGTAAATAGATATGTTTGCTGTTACAAAAATGTAAAGCAGTTTGGGAAATTCTGAATAGAATACAACCCAGGAGAATATAACTGCTTAGTTCCAGTGTTCTTTCAGTCTAGAATAAACACAGAATAAAATTGCTTGGTTGCAATGTTCCCTCTATCCAGACACTGAGCTTGAGCATAACATCTTTATATTTTTTCTTAATTAATTCACTGCTCACTTCCCATCTGGCACCAACTTCCATTTTACTCTCTGGTTCTAACATGTTTACTTTTTTTTTTTTTAGATTCTCCATTTTTGAGTGAAATCATGCAGGATTGATTTCATGTTGATAGCTTAGTTCACATAGAAATCTTTAACACAGAAACTCAAATAATGCTTTAGGGATAAAAAATAAAAATTTATATAAGTGACTGTTCTAATAATAAAAAGATGAATCGATATCTACAAACGTAGTATACCTAGCTTGCTTCATTTTAAATCCAAGAAATAATGCTGTTAGTACATAAAAACATGTTAGCAAAACAACAACCTAGGTTGATTGCATTGTTTGTATCAGGCTGTTCACTGCAAACCTTAACTCTTACCTCAGGTTTCTCCAAGGATTTCCTTCTCCTAATTGAAACTCTCTGTTAAACTTCCTGTGCCCAAGCATTCTCCATGACTGTAAAGAGACAGCCTTCTTGTACTTTGTCTCTTTCATCACTTTATCATTGGATGCTGTTATTTCCATTCAAAAAGAGAAAGTGGGTTTATAACTCTAAGTATTTAGTTATATGTAAACACACATATGCATGCATTTCAGTTTTCTTATTCTCTCAAGAATAAATATATCCAATCCCGAATCTCATCAATACATAGTGATAATAGCTGCTTGTTAGGATCGCCCTATAATCAGGAAAATGTTACATTTCTATATTGTTATTGGCAGTTATATGCATCTATTTCATTTTTTCATACTTTATTTACATTTCAAATGTTTCCCCCTTCCTTTCCAGATCTCCCATTTGGAACCTCCCCATTCTCCCCCCTTCCCCTCCCACTATGGGGGTATTCCCCCCCACCAACCCACCTACCCACTCTTGTCATCTCTCCTTGGCATTCTCCTATACTGGGGGATCTAACACCTTCAGACCCAAGAGCCTCTGCTCTCCCTGATGTCTAACAAGATCCTCCTCTGCCACATGTGTGGCCAGCACCATTGGTCCCTTCATGCATATTATTTGGTTGGTGATCCAGTCTCTGGGAGTATCGAGGGGTCAGGCCAGTTGCCACTATTGCTCCCTCCCTGGGGCTGCAAACTCCCTCAGCTCCTTTAGTCCCTTCTCCAAGTACTCCATCTGGAACCTCACACTCAGACCTACATTTACTGTGATGTGACTCTTGGGTATTTCGAACTTTTGGGGTAATAACCACTTATCAGTGAGTACATACCATGTTCATTCTTTTGTGACTGCCTTACCTCGCTCAGGATGATATTTTCAAGTTCCATACAATTGCCTGCAAATTTCATGAAGTCATTGTTTTTAATAGTTGAGTAGTGTTCCATTGTGTAAATGTACCACTTTTTCTGTATCCGTTCCTCTGTTGGGGGACATCTGGGTTGTTTCTAGTTTCTGGCTATTATAAATATGGCTGCTATGAACATAGTAGAATGTGTGTCTTTATTACATGTTGGAGCATCTTCTGGGTATATGCCCAGGAGTGGTCTTCAGGTAGCTGGGTCTTCAGGTAGTATTATGTTCATTTTTCTGAGGGTCCACCAAACTGATTTCCAGAGAAGTTATATCAGCTTGCATTCCCACCAGCAGTGGAGGAGTGTTCCTCTTTCTCCACACCCTCAGACAACATCTGCTGTCACCTGAGTTTTTGATCTTAGCCATTCTGAATGGTGTGAGGTGTAATCTCAGGGTTGTTTTAATTTCCCTGATGATTAAGGATTGGACATTTCTTTAGGTGCTTCTCAGCCATTAGAGTTTCCTCAGTTGAGAATTCTCTATTTAGCTCTTTTCCCCGTTTTTTGAAGGGGTTATTTGGATCTCTAGAGTCTAAGTTCTTTAGTTCTATGTATACATTGGATATTAGCCCTCTATCAGATGTAGGATTGGTAAAGATCTTTTCCCGATCTATAGGTTGCCATTTTGTCCTATTTTCAGTGTCCTTTGCCTTACAGAAGCTTTGTAATTTTATGAGGTCCCATTTATTGATTCTTGATCTTAGAGCACGAGCCGTTCATGTTCTGTTCAGGAACTTTCCCCTTTTGCCCATGTCTTCAAGACATTTCCACACTTTATCTTCTATTAGATTCACTGGTTTTATGTGGAGGTCCTTGATCCTCTTGGACTTGAGCTTTGTTCAGGGAGATAGGAATAGATCAATTCACAATCTTTTACATGTAGACCACCAGTTGAACAAGCACCATTTGTTGAAGATGCTGTCTATTTTCCACTGGATGGTTTTAGCTCCTTTATCAAAGATCAAGTGATCATAGGTGTGTGTGTTCATGTCTGGGTCTTCAATTCTATTCCATTGATCTGCCTGCCTGTCACTGTACCAATACCATGCAGTTTTTATCAATATTGCTCTGTAGTACAGCTTGAGATCAGGCAGGCTGATTTTCCCAGAAGTCCTTTAATTACTGAGAATAGTATTTGTTACCTGGATTTTTCTTTATTCCATATGAATTTGAGAATTGCTCTTTCTAAGTCTATGAAGTATTGAGTTGGAATTCTTTGATGGAGATTGCATTGAATCTGTAGATTGCTTTCGGCAAGATGGCCATTTTTACTATATTAATCTTGCCAATCCATTAGCATGGGAGATCTTTCCATCTTCTGAGGTCTTCTTCAATTTCTTTTTTCAGAGATTTGAAGTTCTTGTCATACAGATCTTTCACTTGTTTAGCTAGAGTCACACCAATATATTTTATATTGTTTGTGACAATTGTGAAGGGTGTCATTTCCCTAATTACTCTCTCAGCCTGTTTATCCTTCAAGTATAGGAAGGCTTGATTTGCTTGAGTTAATTTTGTATCTGGGCACTTTGCTGAAGATGTTTATCAGATGTAGCAGATCTCAGGTGGAGTTTTTTGGGTCACTTAAATATACCAACTTATCATCTGCAAATAGTGATATTTTGATTTCTTCCTTTCCAATTTGTATCTCTTTTACCTCCTTTTGTTGTCTAATTGCTCTAGTTAGAACTTCAAGTACTATATTGAATAGATAGGAAGAGAAAGGGCAGCCTTGCCTAGTCCCTGATTTTAGTGGGAGTGCTTTGAGCTTCTCTCCATTTAGTTTGATGTTGGCCACTGGTTTGCTGTATATTACTTTTACTATGTTTAGGTATGGGCCTTGAATTCCTGATCTTTCCAAGACTTTTATCATGAAGGTATGTTGAACTTTGTCAAATGCTTTTTTGGCATCCAATGAAATGACCATGTGGTTTTTTTTTTTTTTTTTGGTTATGTAGTGGATTACATTGATGGATTTCCGGGTATTGAACCATCCCTGCTTCCCAAGGATGAAGCTTACTTGATCATGGTGAATGATCATTTTGATGTCTTCTTGGATTCACTTTGGAAGAATTTTATTGAGTATTTTTGCAGCGATATTCATAAGGGAAATTGGTCTGAAATTTTCTTTCTTTGTTGGGTCTTTGTGGGGCTTTGGTATCAGTGTAACTGTGGTCTCAGAGAATGAATTGGGGAGTGTTCCTTCTGTTTCTATTTTGTGGAATAGTTTGAAGAGTATTGGTATTAGGTCTTCTCTGAAGGTCTGATAGAATTCTGCACTGAACCCATCTGGTCCTGGGCATTTTTTGGTTGGGAGACTTTATTTATATATATATAACCTTTTCCTAGCTACTTTGAAGTCAGTATTCTGTGGCAGCCTTCAGATAAAGATGTATAACTCTCATTTCTACTGAACCATGCCTGCCTAAGATGCCTAATGGACTGAACCTGTGAACCTGTAAGCCAGCCACAATTAAATGTTGTTCTTGTAAGAGCTGTCCTGGTCATGGTGCCTGTTCACAGCAGTAAAACTCATGGATTTATGGAAGCAGTTAAATTAAAACTTGGACTGGTACACATGCAGTGTAGAGACATGGAGTTCAAGTTAACAGGCTGCCTGCTAAAGAATTCATTGGTGGCACACACCTTTAATCCCAGCACTTGGGAGGCAGGGGCAGATGGATTTCTGAGTTCGAGACCAGCCTGGTCTACAGAGTGAGTTCCAGGACAGCCAGGGCTACACAGAGAAACCCTGTCTCCAAAAACCAAATAAATAAAAAATAAATAAATAAATAAATAAATAAATAAATAATGGTTAGGAGATTTTAATGACTGCTTCTATTACTCTAGGGCATAAGGGACTGTTTAGATGGTTTATGTGATTCTGATTGAACTTTGGTAATTGGTATCTGTCTAGAAACTTGTCCATTTCCACCAGATTTTCCAATTTTGTTGCATCTAGGCTTTTGTAGTGGGATCTGATGTTATGCTTTGTTTTTTTAATTTCCTCAGAGTCTGCTGTTATATCTCCTTTTTCATCTCTAATTTTATTGATTTGAATATTGTCTCTGTGCCCTCTGGTTAATCTGGCTAAGGGCTTATCTATCTTGTTGATTTTCTCAAAGAACCAGCTCTTGGTTTTGTTGATTCTTTGTATAGTTCTTTTAGTTTCTACTTGGTTGATAGCAACCCTTAATTTGATTATTTCCTGCTTTCTACTCTTCTTGGGTATATTAGCTTCTTTTTGTTCTAGAACTTTCAAGTTTGCTGTTAAGCTGCTAGTATATGCTCTCTCCAGTTTATTTTTGGAGGCATTCAGAGCTATGAGTTTTCCTCTTAACACTCCTTTCATTGTGTCCCATAGGTTTGGGTATGTTGTACTTTCACTTTCATTAAATTCTAGGACGTCTTTAATTTCTTTCTTTATTTTTTCCTTGACCAAGTTATCATTGAGTAGAGCATTGTTCAGCTTCCATGTGTATGTGGACTTGCTGTTGTTGTTGTTGCCATTGAAGACTAGCCTTATTCCATAGTGATCTGATAGGAGGCATGGGGTTATTTCAATCTTCTTATACCTGTTGAGGTTTGTTTGGTGACCAATTATATGATCAATTTTGGAGAAGGTACCATGAGGCGCTGAGAAGAAGGTATATTCATTTAATGGAAGATGAAATGTTTTATAGATATCTGTTAAATCCATATGGTTCATAACATCTGCTAGTTTCACTGTGTCTCTGTTAAGTTTCTAATTCCACGATCTGTCCATTGTTGATTGTGGGGTGTTAAAGTCTCCCACTATTGTTGTGAGAGGTACAGTATGTGCTTTGAGCTTTGGTAAGGTTTCTTTTATGAATGTGGGTGCCCTTTCATTCGGGACATAGATGTTCAGATTGAGAGTTCTTCTTGGTAGATTTTCCTTTGATGAGTATGAAGTGTCCTTCTCTATCTTTTTTGATGTCTTTTGGTTGAAAGTCGATTTTATCCAATATTAGAATGGTTACTCTACCCTGTTTTTTGGGGTCATTTGGCTGGAAATTTCCATCCCTTTACTCTGAAGTAGTGTTTGTCTTTAACATGAAGGTGCGTTTCCTGGATGCAGCAAAATACTGAGTCCTGTTTACGGATCCAATCTGTCAGTCTATGTCCTTTTATTGGGGAGTTGAGACCATTAATGTTAAGAGATATTAAAGAACAGTGATTGTTGCTTCCTGTTATTTTCGATGTTGTTTATATGTTTGTGTGGCTATCTTCTTTTGAGTTTGTTGAAACATTACTTTCTTGCTTTTTCTAGGGTATAGTTTCCCTCCTTGAGTTGGCATTTTCCATCTATTATTCTTTGTAGGGCTGGGTTTGTGGTAACATACTGTGCAAATTTGGATTTGTCATAGAATATTTTGGTTTCACCATCTACGATTATTGAGAGTTTTGCTGGGTATAGTAGCCTGGGCTGGCATTTCTGTTCTCTTACAGTCTGTATGAGATCTGCCCAGGATCTTCTAGCTTTCATAGTCTCTGGTGAGAAGTCTGGTGTAATTCTGATAGGTCTGCCTTAACATGTTACTTGCCATTTTTCCCTTACTGCTTTTAATATTCTTTCCTTATTTTCTGTATTTGGTGTTATGACTATAATATGATGGGAGTAATTTCTTTTCTGGTCGTCTATTTGGAGTTCTGTAGGCTTCTTGAATAACTATGTTCATCTCTTTCTTTAGGTTAGGGAAGTTTTCTTCTATAATTTTGTTGAAGATATTTACTGGTCCATAAATTTGGGAACCTTCACTCTCTTCTATACCAATTATCCTCAGGTTCTGTCTTCTCGCTGTATCCTGGATATCCTGGATGTTTTTGGGTTAGGAGTTTTTTGAATTTTGTGTTTTCTTTGACTGTTGTGTCTATGTTTTCTATTGTATCTTCTGCATATAAGATTCTCTCTTCCATCTCTTGTATTCTGTTGGTGATTCTTGCATCTATGACTCCTGATTTTTTCCTAGGTAATCTAACTCCGGGGTTGTCCCCCTTTGTGATTTCTTTGTTGTTTCTATTTTTGTTTTTATTTCCTGAATGATTTTGTTCATTGTTTTGATTGTGTTTTCCTGTAATTCTGCCCCTTTGATTGTGTTCTCATGTAATTCTTTCAGAGACTTTTGTGTGTCCTCTTTAAGGGCTTCCAGTTATTTACCTGTGTCCTCTTTTATTTCTTTAATGGTGTTATTTATTTCCTTCTTAAAAGCTTCTATCATACTCTTGAGATGTGATTTTAAGTCTGAGTCTTGCTTTTCTGGTGTGTTGGGGTATCCAGTGCTTGCTGTGGTGGGAGGGCTTGGTTCTGATGATACCAAGTAGTCTTGGTTTCTGCTCCTTGTGTTCCTGCCCTTGCCTTTTGCCATCTGGTTATCTTTGGTGTTAGCTCGTCTTACTCTCTCTGACTGTGGCTTTTCTTTCCTGGAAGCCGGGGTATCAATACTCCTTGGAGACCAGTTCCCTCTGAGAGGAATTTTGGTTTGGAGAGTTGTGTTGCAGGGTCAGCTCTGGGGTGTAGACAGAAACAAGAAGGATCTAATCTCCAGCTGACCCTTTTTTCCTGTGTCCTGATGGCTCTGCAAGAGTCCCTCTTGGTCCAATGAGTTTGAAATGAAGTGGTGGTCTTATCTGTGCTTAAAGTGTGTCTGCACTCCTGGTATACCAGATATCTCTTGGCATTATTTGAGTATGGATCCCTGTGTCCCAGAATATGCTCTCCAGCCACCAAAATAAACCAGATCCCTGTTCCTCAGTCCCTATGCCCTGGTTATTCCAGGTGTGTCCCTATGAGCAGTCAGTCTTGCCCCCACTCCTGGGAGACTAGCTTTCTTCCAGCACTATTTGGCTATGGAGCCCTGTGGTTCAGGCTGAGGTCTCTCTCCACAGATTGAAACCGGGAGGCTCTTACCTCCCAGCTGTTCCTCAGTCCCTGTGTCTGGTGCACTCCTCTGGCTGACTTTCCAGATTCATGAGCAGCTAGCTTTCTCCAGGTTCTGTTTGTCTATGGAGTCCTGGTGGCCCAGCAGAGGTCTCCTGTCACAGATGGAAACAGGAAGGCTCTTCATTCATCTATTTCTATAAGTATAGTATAACTATCTTGTTTCATTTTAAATTCAGGAAATTAGATTGATAAGTATAGGGTTTAATTTAATAATTTTTACCATTTTTATATATTAACTGTACATATCTATCATCTATCCATCATCTAGCTATTATTTATCTATTTTCATCTAACTACTTATCATTTATCTGTCTATTCATCATATATTTATTATCTGCTTATTCATTCATCCATTCATTGACTCCCACACATCCAACTATCTATCTATCTATCTATCTTTCCATCTATATCTATATTTTTGTGTGTTTTTAGTAAAATTCACTTTATTCAACAAGGTGGTCTTAAACTCAGAGAAGTCTTCTTGCTTCTATATACTTCTAAACACTGGGGACACATACGTACTACCCCACACACTGCTATAGAGTTATGAATGTTTATTCATTTGTTGTTTGTCTTGCATATATATATATATATATATATATATATATATAATCTTTGCTTTGCTTGTGAAAATGGTTTTGCATTATCAAGTAATATGATCTATATTATGAACTTTTTCACATAATAGAATTCTGCATACTAAGTAGACTTTATCCCAAAAGTTCAGAATACCCACAATAAAACCCCCAAACCATATTGCAGCTTAAGATACAGGAAGACCAAAGTATAGATGATTCAATCCTACGAAGAATGGGGAACAAAATAATCACAGGAGCTAGAAAGAGGGAGAAAAGAGTGGGAGAGAAAAAGGGGGGCAGGAACAGTTAATGGAAGGGACAAGAGAAAAGTAGAAAGGATCAGAAAATTGAATTGAAACATGTAGCAGAGGGGGATGGGGCACTGGGGTAGAAACTAGAACATCCCAGAATCCAGGAAAGTAAGAAGTGCTCAGGAGACAAGGGCAATGACTTTAGCCAACACAGGGGAGATAAAACCTGTAGAGACCACCTCAAGTACAGAGGCATGACCCCCCCAGTTATAGGATGGGACCACACATGCATATCAAAAATATTTTTTTGTTTTGTTTTGGTTTTTGTGAGATATTTACTTTATTTACATTTCAAACATTTCCCCCTTTGGAAACCCTCTATTCCATTCCACCTGCCTCTAAGAGGGTGCTCCCCCACCCATCTACCCACTCCTGTCTTCCCTCCCTAGAATTTCCCTATACTGGGGCATCTAACTCCCTCAGGAATAAGGGCCTCTTCTCCCACTGATGGCCAACAAGGCCATCCTCTGCCACATATATGGCTAGTACCATGGGTCCCTCCATGTGTATTCTTTGGTTAGTAGTCTAGTTTCTGGGTGCTCTGAGGGGTCTGGCAAGCTGACAATGTTGATCCCTCCATGGGGCTGCAAACTCCCTCAACTCCTTCAGTTCCATCTCCAACTCCTTCATCCTGGACCCCACAGTAAGTCCAATGGTTGGCTGTGAGCATCTGCCTCTATATTTGTGAGGTTCTGTCTGAGCCTCTTTGGAGACAGCTTATCATGCTTCCATCAGCAAGTACTTCCCAGCATCCACAATAGATTGTGGGTTTGGTGACTGTATTTTGGATGTTTCCCCAGGTGGGGCAGTCTCTGGATGGCCTTTTCTTGAGTCTCTGCTCCACACTTTGTCTCAATATTTCCCCCTGTTAGTATTTTGTTCACCGTTCTAAGAGACACTGAAGCATCCACATTCTGGTCTTCCTTCTTAGGATTCATATGGTCTTTGAATTGAATCTTGGGTATTCCAAACTTTTGGGCTAATATCCACTTATCAGTGAGGACATACTGTGTTTGTTCTTTTGTGACTGAGTTAATTCACTCAGGATGGTATTTTCAAGTTGCATCCATTTGCCTGAAAATTTCATGAGGTCATTGTTTTTAATAGGTGACTAGTACTCCATGGTGTAAATGTACCACATTTTTTGTATCCATTTCATCTGGGTTGTTTTCAGTTTCTGGCTATTATAAATATGGCTGCTATGAACATAGTAGAGCATGTGTCCTTATACATGTTGGAGCATTTTCTGGGTATATTCCCAGAAGTGTAACAGTTGAGTCCTCAGGTAGTACTAAGTCCAGTTTTCTGAGAATCTGCCAAACTGATTTCCACAGTGGTTGTACCAGCTTGCAATCCCATCAACAATGGAGGAGTGTTCCACTTTTTTCACATCCTTGCCAGCATCTGCTATCACCTGTGTTTTTTATTTTAGCCATTCTGACTGTTGTGTGGTGGGATCTCAGGGTTGTTTTGATTTGCATTTCCCTGATGACTAAGTATGTTGAACATTTCTTTAGGTGTTTCCCAGCCATTAACGTTTCCTCAGTTGAGAATTCTCTGTTTATCTCTGTTCCCCATTTTTTGATAATGTTATTTGGTTCTCTGGAGTCTAACTTCCTGAATTCTTTGTATATATTGAATATTATCCCTCTATGGATGTAGAATTGGTAAAGATTCTTTTCCAATCAGTTGTTTGCTGTTTCATCCTATTGAAAGTGTCCTTTGCCTTACCGAAGGTTTGCAGTTTTATGAGGTCCCATTTATTGATTCTTGATCTTAGAATATAAGCCACTGGTGTTCTGTTCAAGACCCCTGTTCCCATGTGTTCCAGACTTTTCCCCATTTTCTCTTCTATTAAACAGTATATCTGTTTTATGTGGAGGTCCTTGATTCACTTGGACTTGAGCTTTGTACAGGGAGATAGGAATGGATCAATTTTCATTCTTCTACATGTTGACTGTCAATTGAACCAATACCAGCTGTTGAAAATGTTGTCTTGTTTCCACTGGATGCTTTTAGCTCCTTTGTCAAAGATCAAGTGATCATAGGTGTGTGGATTCATGTCTGGGTCTTAAATTCTATTCCATTGATCTACCTGCCTGTCACTGTCCCAATACCATGCAGTTTTTATCACTATTGCTCTGTAGTACAGCTTGAAGTCAGGGATGCTGATTTCCCCCAGAAGTTGTTTTATTTTTGAGAATAGCTTTTGCTATCCTGGGTTTTTTGTTATTCCAAATGAATTTGAGAATTGCTCTTTCTAAATCTATGAAGAATTGAGTTGGAATTTTGATGGGGATTGCATTGAATCTGTAGATTGCTTTCAGCAAGATGGCCATTTTTACTATATGAATCCTGCCAATCCATGAACATGGGAGATCTTTCCATCTTCTGGGGTCTTCTTCGATTTCTTTCTTCAGAGTCTTGAAGTTCTTGTCACACAGATGTTTCACTTGTTTGGGTAGAGTTACACAAAGATACTTTATCTTGTTTATGACTATTTTGAAGTGTCTCATTTCCCTAATTTCTTTCTCAGCCTGTTTATCCTTCCATTTAGGAAAGCTACTTAGTTGTTTGAGTTAATTTTATATCCGGCCACTTTGCTGAAAGTGTTTATCAACTGTAAGATTTCTCTGGAGGAGTTTTTCTGGTCACTTAAGTATAAGATCATGTCATCTCCAAATAGTGAAATTTTTATTTCTTCCTTTCCAATTTGTATCTCTTTGACTTACTTTTGTTGTCTATTGGATTAGAGTGATGTGATTCCTTCATTTGTCCCAGTGCTTATGCCTCTGGGAGTGGCAGAATACAGGAAGTTTGACCGTGCTGACCCCATGGCACTGCTGGGTAGGTGTTAGGCTGTGAGAAACTTCAGGTCACACCCAGGGATGGGTGAACAAGGCCTGTGTTCCTGAGGACTTCATGGAGCTGGCTTTGTGTGGTTCTCAGGCTCTTGGGCATCCTACATACCGCTGGATGCCATGGAAGAGCTGAGAATGGAGTTGGGGTCCTGGCTGGATCTACCCTGGGGCTGAGGGTGAAAGGAGGGGAAGTACCCAGCTGGGTCCCACTGGTGACCAAGTCTTTAGCTTGTAGGCACCTAGCTGGCTTGCTTTGGTAGAGACTATGGCTGGAAACTCTGAGAAGTCTTCTGTGGGAGACTAGATGAGGCTCTTCAGAGCAAGGCCTGTTCGATTTCTCTCCAAGGCAGATCCCAATAAAGAGAGACAGTCCATGGTTTTAGGGCATTTATTGTCATGGTAGAGAGTGGTGATGAGTGAAACTATACCTTACTTTTTCAGGGTGGGCCTGAGGCTAAAATATCTTTTGCAGGGAGGAGTGGCTAGGAAGGGGAGTTTATTGGCTAAGCCTCTAGGTGCCTCATTAAAATAGGAATGTTTTGAGGCTACCTGTCCACAGTTCTACTTGCAGAGGGGCTTGGGAAGTTGCCATTATGTGACTGAAGGTCACAGACCTATAGAGAGCTGCTGCCTCTGTCAGGAGTCTGGAGCCCAGGAGCATGGCCAAATGCCTACTGTCCCTTGTCTCCTGCTGAGAACCCCCTACTGGGTCTCCAGAGTTTTAAATTGTAGCTCAACCAGACACCAGGTTGCCTTTCATGGTCTTACAGTTGTCTGATTGCTCTAGCTAGAACTTCAAGTACTATATTGGATGGATAAGAAGAAGGCAGCCTTGTCTAGTCCCTGATTTTAGTGGGATTGCTACAAGTTTCTCTCCATTTAATTTGATGTTGGCCACTGGTTTACTGCATATTGCTTTTACTATGTTTAGGTATGGGCCTTGAATTCTTGATCTTTCTAAGACTTTTATCATGAAAGATATTGAATTTATTCAAATGTTTTCTCAGCATCTAATGAAATTACCATATAGTTTTTTTTTCTTTGAATTTGTTTATGTAGTGGATTACATTGATAGATTTCTGTATATTGGACCTTCCTTGCATCCCTGGTATGAAGACTGCTTGATCATACTGAATGATCCTGTGCAAAGGAAAAACAGGGACAAAATAATGGACAGAGACTGAAGTAAAGGCCAACCAGAGACCAACCTACCTAATGATCCATTCCATCTTCAGACACCAAACCCCCACACTACTGGTGATACCAAGAAATGCTTGCTGACAGGAGCCTGATATGGCTGTTCCCTGAGAAGTTCTACCAGCAGTTGACCAATACACATGTAGATACTTAGAATCAACCGTTGGACTGAGTCCAGAGACCCCAATGTAAGAACTAGGGGAAGGATTGAAGGAGCTAAGGGGGATTGCAATCCTGCAAGAAGAACAATATGAACTAACTAGACCACCCAGAGTTCCCAGGGACTAAACTAGAAACCAAAGAGTATACATGGAGTGAGCTAGAACTCCAGATACATATGTAGCAGAGGATAGCCTTATCTGACATCAATGGAAGGGGAGGGAGGCTTGATGCCCCAGTTTAGGGGAATGCTAGAGGGATGAATCAGGAGTAGGTGAATGGGTGGAGGAGCAACCTCATAGAGGAAAAGGAGAGAGGATGATGGTGGATGGGATCAGGGAGTTGGTGGAGGGTTAACTGGGAAGGGAGATATTATTTGAATAAAAACAAATAAAGTAAAAAAAAATTAAAAGTAATAAAAAAGAGAATACTTTAAGTACACACTCTTTACTTTCTATAATGGCTATAATAGTATTTTCACCAGTGTATGCTAGGCTTTCTATCTCAGGTTCTCACTATTATTGTCTCTTGTCTGGTAGTAGCCATCTCAGCAAGGTGCAGCTCTTTCTCACTTAATTATAACTCTCAGTTTTTGATGTCTCTGAATATTAAACATTGTTTTATCATCTACCTTAAGCCATTATGATATCTTTCTTTTAGAAATGTCTTTTTGTGTACTTTAACTATTTCGAAAATTACATTTTCTTGCTATTCAATTGAGTTCAGAGTGCATTTTGTTATCTTCTTCTCAGATACATGACATTTTAATATTTTGTTTCATTATATATCTCTTCACTTTGCTGGTGGTTTCCTTTCCTAAGAAGAAAGTTTTTAATTTTATCCAATTTGTAAAAGCAGTTTACATCATTTCCATCATGAGTAGTCAATTTGAAAAACTTGCTACTCTCTATAGACCTGGGGGTGAAAATCGTTAGCATCATGTTATATCAGTATGTACATTAATGATAAGGAATACCAGTTTCCCTCCGGGGCAAACACTGATGTCATGAGTTCACACTTCAGTACCCATGGGAACATTGTTATAGATAGAAGGAAAAAACAAGCTTTGATTTAGCTGGGGAAATTGAAAGCTCTGGAGAGGAGTTTAGTTTTTATCACTGAATATGTTGTGGTAGAATGACTTGCAACCAATAGAAGTCTACTACATCAGACAAATAAAGGAGAGAGAGAGAGAGAGAACTAAAATATATAAATTTAAAAATTTAAAATCATATGCATGAATTTACTTGTTAACTGAAGTTGTAAAAACATAGCGCTAAAAGAAAATGGAAAGAAACATTTAAATGCCCTTCTGTCACAATTGATAAATCAAATATAAAGGAAGTATGTTAAAGCTAAAGCCCTCCATATTTAGCAGAAAATTAACAGCCTGAGCTGTACAATGAATAAAGCTTGTAATTATGGCAAAAGAAAAACACATTCACTTTTTATTACAAAATCCATATTAGATGAAGATGACTCAGTAAATACTTCATAATAGTTCAATTGCTATTAATACAAATGAAACAAAAATGACTACTGTATCGAATAATCATCACCAGTGTTTATTGTATTCTTTCAGTGAAACCCATTCTATTTTATGTTCATTGTTCTATGTAACACCCTTAACATCTCAAATTCATAATATATAATATTCCAGTTGGATAATAAGGAAAGATTTTGTTTGTTTGTTTTTTGTTTGTTTGATTTTTTTTGTTTTTGTTTTTGTTTTTGTTTGATTTTTGTTTGTTTGTTTTTCAAGACAGGGTTTCTCTGTGTAGTCCTGGCTGTCCTGGAACTCATGCTGGCCTCGAACTCAGAAATCTGCCTGTCTCTGCCTCTCAAGTGCTGGGATTAAAGGTGTGCACCACCACTGCCCAGCCAGCATTAAATATCTTAAATCCTAAACCTAAGGAAAGAATATCCCTCATGTTTATGATGAACTTTTATGTTTCTTTTATTTCTAATTTCTGAAGATATACTATATATATATATGCATATCACTGTTGTCTGTCATGTCAGTCATACGTGCCTTAGAATCCTCATCATTTCAAAATTATGAATACTCACAATCTCTGTCTTGGGAAGGCAATGGCTTAATTATCAAGGTATTCCAACCCAATTAGTCTAGCTCTAAGCATAATTTACCGTGTTTCAACTTCTTCTCTTTTACTGCTTTTTATTCTCTTTTTCTTTGTTGTTTAAATTGTTTTATTTTGTTTCTCATCATGCAAGGAAAAATTAGAACCATTTGGAGGGAAAAATTCAGGTAACATCATGAAGACAAACTGGTGATATTTATTTAGGACACTTATATTTTTATTTTAATTTATGTTATACCTGTCTTTAAATATATTTTAAATACCTAATATAATGAAAAAGAAACATTTTATATCATTGCAACTTAAGATATAAATTTACAAAGAATAGTGGACCAGTAGAAACCATGTCAGAATACTATAATGTGAAAATAGCTCTTAGATATTTTGTTTTGTTGCTGTTGTTACTGTTCTTGTTTTGTTTGTTTGATTTCTTATGGGGTTTTGGCAATAGCAGTGACAACATACTACTTTGAAGTGATGAAGATGCTAAAGCTTGTATATCTGATATGGCAGACAAGAATGCCTACAACAAAGCTAATGAAATATAAAGCAGAAATTAGGCTCAAGAGAAACAGAATAAAAGGTCATAGCAAACAAAAGTGATACTCAATTTTGTAATGTAGAAATAGAATTGAAATAATGATAAGTGTCATATGAATTTCAGCAAGACAACTTTGAAAATTACAAATTGTTGTTTTCTTAATAATATTTTCATTCATTGAAAATTTCATTCTCCTGGCCGTCTGGGGTTCTCTCCTCTCACTGCCCCCTAATACCTGCTAGGAGAATAAACAGAAATATGCAGCAGTGTGGGATGGGAAATGGAAGGAACCACTAGAAAGTCTCAGACACCAGAGATGTTAAGAGGCTCCCATGACCCTATGGATATATGACATTAGCTTAAATACCCAAAGGTGGGGAGATGGAACCTGAAGAGATCACCTCCAGTAGATAAACATGGCCCCAAGTTTAGGAATGGGGCCATCCACCCATCTCAACATTTTTAAACCAGAACCATTCCCATTGAAAGACAATTCAAGGGTGAAAAAAAAATGGAGCAGAGGCCATCCAGTGACTGACCCAACTTTGGGTTCAATCCCATCTCAGACACCAAACCCTGACACTACTGCTGATGCCAAGAAGTGCTTGCAGACAGGAGCCTGGATTGGTTATCCTCTGAGGATCTCTACCAGCACCTGACTGAGACAGATACAGATACTAACAATCAAACACTATACTGAGCTCAGGGACCCCTATGGAAGAGCTAAGGGAAGGACTGAGGAGCTGAAGGGGATTGCAATGCCATAGAAAGAACAATACCAGCTCACTGGACCCTTCAGAACTCCCAGGGAGTAACCCAACAAACAATGAGCATACATGGGCTGGTCCATGGCCCCGACTACATCTGAGGTCTTCTCTGGTCTCAGTGGGAGAGGACACGCTTGGTCCTGTGGAGGCTTGATTTACCAGAGAAGGGAGATTCTAGAAGGGTGAGACAGGAGTAGGTGAGTAGGTGGAGAGACACCCTCTTAGAGGTGAAGGAAGGGTGGATGGGCTGGGGAGCTCGTGGAGGGGAGACCAGGAATGGGGATAACATTTGAAATGTAAATAAGTAAAATAATTTTGTATATGTATTCAATGTATTTTCATTTTATTCACTGTTCACTCGCCATCAAATTAACTCCTCCTGGGGTAATTCAAATTGTCTCCTCACATTTTAAGAAATTATGTTGTTATTATTATTATTTAGCACCTGTTTTGTCTGGCGAGTGCTAACCATGAGTAAACTGGTATGGGACCATCCTCAAAGTCATGGAAAATGATTTCATCAAGGAAAAGTAAGTCTCTCTCCCTCAGCAGTCATCAACTGCCAATAGATCACCAAGTAAGAATAGAGTCTCAGGGTTGTTCTTCCATCAGGCTGAAAGGCTGATTGAGTTCATCTCATGCAGGTGTGTGATAGCCAAGATAGGTGTAGTGAGTTGATTTACATACCTGCCATGGCCTATTCTACGTCTATGTTTCACAGCACCATTTGTTATTCTATCCTTCTATATGTTTCTTGAGTTTTGAAAGGAAGAAGGTTGAAATGATAGTCCATAGATAGCTGAACACTCAAAGTAAGTTTTTCTAGTTCTAGTTATTAGTTCTCTTAATTAACGAGAGTAACAGAAATCTATGGGTACAAACAAAAATGTTAATACGGTAGTTTGACAGTATGGCCATTCATTAAAAGAATGCCAGTAGGATTTCCTCATTCACAGGCTACTGACAAGGATTATTGTGCTGTACATGGAATCCCTTCTGTGGGATCAACCCCACATATAGTCAGCAAGTCATTATTAATTTCCATAAATATTGTGCTGTTATTGTTCTAAATATACACACACAAACACATACACATACACAAAATATACAGCCTTCCAAGAGAGATATTCTGGAGAGGGTTGGGAATGAAGATTCATACTTCAACATAATAAAGTTTACATATAACAAACCTGTAACTAGCATCATGATAAATTTTAAAAAGTGCAAAGCATTATCACTAACATTAGCATCAAAACAAGGGTGTCTCCTTTTCTACTCCTGTCTGATACTGTGTTTAGATTCTTAGCTAGAATAATAAGACAAGAGAAGGAAATGAGAGGGATATAAATGGTATGTTAGAAGTCAAACTATCACTCTTTGCATCTATGACCAGTTACACAAAAATCCTAAAGACTATACCAAAACAAAAACAACAAAAAACCTCATAAATATGATAAACTGATTCTTTAAATGAGTATTATTAGAAACTGTTTTATCCATATTGAGACCATCAAAGAGACCTTAAAGAAAAAATAACCTTTTATGGGAATTTGATAAGCATATACTTTTACCACTACACTCACAGACTCACAGCTGCTGTAGTTGCCTAAACAAGGTTAGTTGAAAACGCAATTCGATATTCTAGGATAGAGTGAGAAGGGGTTTATGAGCCCTTCCCTCATCTGAGGAGATATGGAGGGATGATGGATTCTGGGGTGGAGAGAGTCAGTTTTCTAGGGATGTTTCTTAGTATGTTGTTCATAAACAGACCTCTGTCCAAGAATACATAGACAGGTCAAATTATAGTTGATGAGTTATTAAATCACAAAATAAGAAGGCCTGAAATCCTGGGTTAGAACGTGTGTATGAATCTTAGAAAAGATGGGTATGGCAGTTGGGAAGACAATTAAATACCATAGTTTCATGAAAACACAAGTTCATTGTTTGAATGAATTTTATCTTTTCTTAGTCTCCCTAATTCTATTAAGTTTGTACTGAAGTATTTGGAATAAACATCATATTAATTAACATCAACTCTACTGCATACTTCCTAATGTTCAAATTCTTTCCTACAATAAAACCAGGAACTTTCAACTTCACTTAAAATCTCTGAAAATACTCAGGTTACTGCATGTTGCAGTGTGGAGCTCTGTCACTCACCCATGCCCCACTGCCACATTAACAGAAACATACCTTTGAACACTTTTAGAGTTTTAATAATATAAACATTGGAAAGGTTATTGTATATTGAGGATATGGGAAGCTTCCTCAAAGTAATGATCTTTTATCGCAGATATCAAGGACATTCAGAATGTTAATATGGTAACTTAAGTAGGAAGAAATAGAAATAAAGGCACGAGTGCACAATAACAAAATGTGCCATGTTTATGAGTGCACAATTACATAAAGTGCCATGTTTATATACTATAAAAAACATCTTCAACGTGTATAGTGATGCTCAAAGATATACATGAGATGACATAAAAGAATCTCTATAGAATTAGATCTCCTGTCATGTTATGAATTTCATAGCTTGGTTGAAAGTTTTGCTTGTTATTCTGTTTAATCCTCAATGATGTAGAAACAGAGGAAAAAAATATAGATTTCCAAAAACCTAATTCTATTTTAAATTGAACTTCTTATATATTTAATCTAATGGGAATATGGCTAGGCTCTTATTCAAGGAACTGAAAGAAATTTCCATAAATCAGTTAGTTTCTCACTTATTTTCAGGTAACAAAGTGTGTACAACTAACTGATAAGTTAATAATAAACCCTACTCTTTCACTGTTCAATACTAAGATAAGCTAGCATCAATAAGCCAGTTCACTTAAATACAACTAGTAACTATTTGAAAATTTGATTATACTCTCTCCAATGACTATTGACTCCATATATATTTTCTTTAGAGTGTTAGCTGATGTTTAAGCTGATGTGACGCTTACCAACTTATCAGCTGATGTGATCTCTTCAACAAACACATCTCTACCTGTAAGAAGAATTAGAATTCACAGACACATGTCTTTTTATGTAACCATGGCCCATGAAATGATTTTCTAGAGGATAAACTCATCAGTTTAATACAGGAATGACAAAATAATACTTCCTTTTCATGGTAATATTTATATTATTTGAGTGACAGTTTTATGTCTGTTGTACCCTGGCACCTATTAGTCATTTTAGTTTTAATACATTGAGTTCTGGATCCTACTATTTATAGACTTTTATGGGGACTGTAGACCTAGAGTATAACAAAACAAACAAACAAACAAACAAAAACTAAGTAGGATGCAGAGGTTCTGAGTCAAGATAACTCAAATTCTTTATGGCTACTGAAGTGAGAATTAAGAGCATTTTAAGGAAGAAGGGAAAACATAGATGGAAGAAGAGAAAATAAAATTTAGAAATCTTTTAATTTTATTTTTAATTATTCTTCATAAGATAATACTAAAAACAGAAGAAGCACTGATTAGGGAAAGTATGTTTTAAAATGATGACCATAAAGACATCCAGTAGATATTTAAAGATGAGACACAGGCAAGAGAAAAGAGTCCATTAGGTATTCCTTAAATATCAAAGCTAAGATCAAAAAATGAGAGTTTACTGAGAGTCACACTATATGTCTTAGTTACTTTTCTATTGCCTAAAAAGACACCATGACCAAAGCAACTTTAAAAGAAAATGTTTTTAGAAGTCCAGGGTCTAGAGAATTAGAGCAGACAGGCATGGCACATAGCAGTAGCTGAGAATAAGGAAGAGAGAGAAGGAGAAGGAAGAGAGAGACAGAGGACTGACTGGGAATAACATGGGTTTCTGAAATCTCAAAGCTACGCCAAGTAAATATCTATTCCAACCAAAACACAAGTATAGAGGAGGTGGAAGCATATATTTTTGAATGAGAAAAAAAATTACAAAAGCATAATGTTCAGGTCATAAGTACAGGTTTTGATCACTGGATTCTACTTTTATATTTCTTTCTTTCTTTTTTTTACTTTTATGTATTTGATGGTGAGTTAAGTGAGGCAAAACATGGTGCTTGGACAGTGGACTGAGAACACTCTGCAGTATTCTGTTTGCTCTCCTTCCACTCTATGGGTTTTGGGGATCAAACTCAGGTGATCAGGCTTGACAGGAAACACTTTGACTTTCCATGACTAGCTTTCTCCACAGCCCATCAAAACTTTGTTTCCTCCCAATTGTAAAGAAATTATGTTTTTGTCATGTAACTAGTTTGTTGGTATGCTCTATTCATACACCTAAGGACTGAGGAAGAAAAGCTTAGAAAGCCATTATTAGACTATTGCCTGTTACATCTAGCATCCAAATAGGCTAGTCTCATAATGACCAAATTACATTCGTTTGCTCAGTTTTATAAGATTCAGAAATATTTCACATTTTCCCAAAGATGTTTTATCAATATATATTATTATTAATACCTTTTGAGCTCATATTGCTTCATATCACATCTATTCCACTTTAATAAAAGATTATTTTTGCTGTTTTCCTTTCCTTTCTCCAACTTTCCCATTAAAATAAATAATAATATGATTTTGATATTTCTATGTAATTGCTATAATCATTCATTACATATATATCTCTCTACAATCTATCATTTCCTAGCATAACAGGGGAGGGAAATTTTTAATGAATGTATTGGTATTATCACATGCAATAATTGAATCTTATACAACATTGTGAAAGAAATTGAAAATCGAGAAGAAACATTGAAGAAACAAAATGTGTGCTAAAAAATGGTTGATGAGTTACAGATCACACTGCTTTTACTAAAAATCATAGTGACGTCCTGCCCCTGCATCTTCATGTCACAATAATTGTAACTTCAGGGATTCTGACTCCCATTTTTGTCTTCTCAGAAAACAGCACTCATGTGCACATACCCACACATTTACATGCATACATACAACTCAGAAGTTTTATATATATATATATATATATATATATATATATATATATATATACATAAAAATAAGTATATATATATTTTTAAAGATATGTCTAACACTAAGGATAATCCAACTTTGGGGGGAAATGATGTAGTGAATAAGAGACAGAATAATTTACAATAAAATATATCAAAGGAATGGAAAAATGATTCAGTCTGCTAGATTTCTAGATTTTGAGGGTTCCAGAATGCAAACTAAGAAAACAACCAACAGGAATAAATCTATGCAAACCCACTGCACTGATGTACTAAACAACACTTCTTGGCATACTGGCAACCAAGGTACCAGGCATCTGAGTGATGTTAAATGTAAATCGATACATGGTGAGCGATTTCAGCTCATTTTTGAAGAAGAGATGTGGATGGAGACATAATAATAAAAAAAAAATTAGGTCTTTTCTGTTTGTGGTTACATTTTATATTAGGGTAGAACTTCTCATTATTGGGCCTTCCACTTCATGAACAGCTACTAACATGAAGCATGAGAATGTGGATGATACTTTTGAGTAAGAAAATTACTTGAGAAAATTTATAGTGACAGGAATTGACCTTTGCCATTGACTCCACTCATTACAGATTGATTTGGTTACTCATATCCTAAGGATTATCATTGTTTCCCCCTTGTTTCAACCAACACCCAGGAGAACAATTGTAAAGAATGAAAAGGTATCTTGTCATTGTTTTGGGAGTTGTTTGTTTGTTTGTTTGAATTCACTTTATATCCCACTTACTGGCCCCTTCCACAATCCTCTCCCCATCCCCCTCCTTTTCTCCTCCAAGAAGGTGAAGGCCACTGCTTTGTATGCCCCCACCTTGACACATCAAATCTCTGGGGGTTAATTGCATCTTCTCCCTAATGAGGACAAATAAGGCAGGCCACCTAGAAGATCGTATCCCACAGACAGGCAACAGCTATCAGAATAGACCCTGATCTCGTTGTTCAGGACTGAACTGCACATTTGCTACATATGTGGGGAGTGGGGGATGCGCGGTGGGGGCGGGGGCGGGGAAGATCCAGCCTGTGTATACTCTTTGGCTGATGGTTCAGTCTCTGAGATCCCCCAAGGGTCCAGATTAGTTGACTGTGTTGGTCTTCCGGTGTAGTTCCTATTCCCTATGAGGGGACTTCAATCTTTCCCCAAACTCTGTCATAAGGTTCTGCAAGCTCCATCCACTGTTTGCCTGTGGGTCTCTGAATCCTTCTGATCCAGCTGCTGGGAGGACCCTGTCAGTATAATACAGTATCATTAATAATGTCATGGATTGGTTTTTGCCCATGGGATGGGTCTTTAATTCGGCCTGTTATTGCTTGGCCATTCCCTCAGTCTCTGTTCCATCCCATGTCCCTGCTTTTCTAGCAGACAATTTCATGGGTGGGTTAGTAACCCTACTGCTCCACTGGGGTCACCACCTAGCTACAGGAGGTACCCTCTTTAGGTTCCGTATCCCCAATGTTAGGTAAGACACAGCTAATGTCATGCCCCACCTCATTGATTCTTGAGAGCCTCTCCTATCTTTGATCTCTTGCATGACTTCAAGATGCCTCCCACCTCCCCATGCCTACCAGTTGTAGCTTTCTATTCATTTTTCTTTCTTCCTCTAGTACCTACAACCTTGCAATTTTCCAAAACCTTCTGCTCTGATGTGTTTTGCTGCCAGTTCTCAGTGAATATCTGAAAAGTGAAAACTAAGTGTATCATGAAAGATTCCCTCAAATATATGAAACCATAATTTCTAAACATGGCCTCATTTAAATACTCAGGGCATTGAAAAATGTGGGTTATTTATTTATTTATTTATTTATTTATTTTTTGCAGAATTCATTCAGGTCCTCTTACTAGTAAAGTCCTATCTTCATGTCATTCTCTTTCCCCTGTCTCCTATTGTTTTAGTAACAGTTCAATTGATGTGAAGAGGCAACATAGGAAAGGCAACTCTTACAAAAGCAAGCATTTAATTTAATTGAGGTCTTGCTTACAACTTTCAAGGCTTAATTCATTTTCAACATAGCAAGAAGCATTGTACTAAGCAGGCATGCGCTGGCTGAGAGTTTACATACTGATCTATAGGGGAACAAGCAGAGGCAGAGACCCTGGGCTGGTTTTAAACCTCAAAGTCACATTCCAGTAAGATACTTTCTTCAATACCAGTATATCTCCTAATCTTTCCAATCCTTCTCAAAAAAGTTCTACACACTAACGATTAAGCTTTCAATTATATGAGCCTATGGAGGCCACTTTTATTTAAGCTATTGTATCTATCTGTGTTTCTGTCTGTCAATCAATCTTCTCTCTATTTATCTATCTTCTATCTATCTATCTATCTATCTATCTATCTATCTATCTATGAGGAGTCTGGTCTTCTGAGTTCCAACTATAATTAACTAGTGAGAGAGTATTGAAGTTTCCACGCCTTCTTACTTTATCATCTGAAAAACTGAATATTTTCTTATAAACCACACGCTTTTACAACACATCCACAATTTCAGTCATGACAATGAAATGACACTCTGCACAAATTTTCTCTATTATTTTCCTTCATCTAGTAACCAAAATCCCTGGGAGAATAATGTGAAAGGTGGCAGGATTAAGAAGTTTCAGCCATTGTATATTTGCTCTGGTGCCTATACATATTATAGTGGAGGCAATGACATATAGGCTGATTATCAGTTTTTAATTCCCATGAGACAGAAGAAAGGACAAGAAAAGCACAAATTAAGGTATATATAAAATTCTACACTCGGAGCTATACTTATTTCAGCTCTGTCCCATCCCCTTACGCTTGTAGAACTCCTAAAAATAGTACCATCACTTGGCAACAAAAATTTAAACTGGAGTTATGAGAGGGCATTTGATAGTTAACTATGTCATATAAATCATATATTTATATAATTTTCTTACTCTACCTTCTTCTTTCTCTTCTCCTTGTTGATATATTCTCATAATGTTTTGTAATTTTTTTATAAATATATATTTATTTGCTTATTTGTTTTTGCACTTAAAAATTATTTGTGCATTCAACTCAGGGAAGGGACAATGCAATCACTGTGCCACACTGATGGACTCACAACAAACTTTCCCACCTATAACTTCTAGTTGTTCTGTAACATGGACGGTTTTAAAAGAAAAGCTAGAATCTTTAAATATTTCATTTGTAAATATTGTTAGATAACATTATAAGGATATTGGTTTCCTTTTAAAAAAAGGAAGTAGAAGGAAGAGAAGGAGGAGGAAGAGGAGGAGGAGGAGGAAGGATAAGGTGGAGGAGGAAAATCACTGCTATTGTAATTGGTTTCTTATTTTAATGGTTTGTGGATTTGTTTAATCTCTCTCTCTCTCTCTCTCGCTCTCTCTCTTTCTGTGTGTGTGTGTGTGTACAGGCGTGTGTGTGTGTATGTGAATCCTTATGTTAAATTTGACTGATTTAGTGATAGTTTTACAGTTCTTCCTGTCACCATGTTTCATAAGAGCCATTGATTAATTGCAAAGACAATTATTGGAGTTCAACTTTTGTGTTCTCCACATTATTTTATTGTGTGTGAGTGTATTGTGAGACAGAGAGAACAGGGGAAATGATGGACACATATATGTCATGACACAAGTGTAGATGTCAAACAACAGCTTTGTAGAGCTGGCTCTCTTCTTACACTTTTATGTAGGTTTTCTGGACTGAACACAAGGTCACTAGGCTTGTAAGCAAGCACATTTATTTGGTGAGTCACATCAGATCACAAAACAAGTTTTCATCTCAGGATCAAGACAATGCAATTGAGATGTTAGATTCATCCAAGAGGAGGAACATAAAAATCAGAGGTCAGTTTTTAATGCTATGCAAACTGATACCTTTGAGCAGAGAGGAAGCATTTTTTTGTTCACCTACGAGTGGAAAAAAAGTAATAATAGAATTTGAATGTACCTCATTCATTAGTGGCCAGATGTGTATAAGAAGAAAATATACCTAATTGATTATTATGTTATATTATGAGAAATGTGAATTTAAGGAAACAACACTGGAGATAGAGAGAAGACTCTGTGTAAGAGTGCTTCCTGTGCAAGCATGAAAAATTGAATTTGCATCCCAATAAGGTTGCTAAGAACTGGGGGTGGCTGGATACACACTTGCATGCCACAACCATGAAGTCAGAAACTGGAATATTTCTGGAGCTTGATAGCTTCTGATTAAGTAGAAGACACTGTGGTAAAGTGTGTTAACCCTGTGTTAAAAGAAGACTACAAAGAGTGTTAGAGCAGGGCATCTTCCTCAGAACTCTGTGTATTCATACTCAGGCATTTACATCACCAGAGAATAAAGACCACTCATATGCACACATGTACACTTAAAACTTAAAATAAATACAAATAAAAAGGAAAGTAAAGTGATTAATTTTATTAGAAGTAATTTTCATAAAGTTGTTTGTCATTGAGCTTTAAAATATCTATTCTTATCTTAATATAGACAACTACTCACTGGTCTAAATGTATTGTTTTGCACTTAAGCCCACCACATATAAATTTGGGGCTACTCACTGTGATCATCTTTAACCAGTATAAGAGTCTCCTCATTTAGAAGCATAAAATAACTTGGATTTTAACAATACTAAATGAAAAAAAATCTTTCATAGAAATATTGATGTTCTTAAGTTAGTTTTATTCACTTTTAATTGACTGCAATACTATTTGAAGATATTTGCTTTGAGACATATGGCACGACATTAGGGAAAAAAACATTTCTCCTCTTTGCCTATACTCTCTAAGACTTTTGGCTTTGTGGGTGGTATTTTTCCCTTGCATATAAACTGTAGTATTTATCAATATCCTTAATAAAATATTTTGGAAGCTTTAATGGTTGACAGACTCAAAATCATAATAAAAGATTGGCTCTAATATGATAGAAATTAATATCAATACATCTTAATTTAAAATTCTGCCTTCTAGATTTTGTTCTATTTAATAAATTTATAAGGATATCCAAATCATTTGTTAATATTTCCAAACGTTCAAAATTTTGTATTATAATAATAGATGCTAACTTTTCCTTCCCCTGTTGTCTAATTATTGCTGTTGTTTCACAGAAGGGAAATCAGTAATAAATGAATTGGTCTTATAATCTGAGGGCTTATAACATTTTGATGGCATCATAACATTTAGCTTATATATTAATATCTGTAATATCAAATATCTCAAATCATGCCCAAATCTACTTTCCGCAGATTTTATCACTTTCCATTCTACTTTCCCTACACTTAAATGCATCCAGATCCATACTGGGTATGCAGTTCACATATTTGGAGAAACAGTTTAAACTGTGGCAAACTAGGAGGCGGCAGCAATTTGCCTTATATCATACTCAGACAGCTATCTCAGGGATGGGCTGCTCTGATTTATGGTAACAATGCTGGAGCTCTGCTTTTTGGCATCTTCTACTCTCAGTTCATTAGTAATTTCCTTTTCAGGTTTAGTATAAATTAGTTAGGGAAGGAAATACAGCTTCCAAAATACAAACAGTGAGTAAATAAATACTTCCTTGTTCCTACATATTTGAAAACCTTTTAGATTAGCATGATATAATTTCCCTATAGTAACTCAAATTTTTCATTGTATCATTTTTATTTTCCTAGGGAAGAAGAATTTGGAGATAGTCTCTAATATATCACTATAACTTTTGGAAATAGAAGTGTAAGGTTGTACTAAACTGTGTTATCTTTAGCATAGTTGAACTTGCCTGCAGTGTGACACATTGTGCCTTAGGCATTCATTGTGTCTGAAGTCCATACATTGAATTCTACCATCAGAAAGAAACATACTAGTCATCTGCCAGCCTTTCCTGTCATTTACTGAAGCAAGAAGTGTTCCATGGCCATGCTGTCATGATTGATGCAGCTGTCAGGGGAATCCATCAGGCAGTGACTATGCCTTAGCATTCTCTTGGATTCCCTGAAAGCATTTGTGTAGAAACCATGAAAAGAATTTTTTTATGGCCAAGAATCTTTTTAGAACTATGTAAAGACTATGACCCACCTCTGTGATCAAATCAGATTGGCTACATGTTGGAGATGAATCAAAGCATGAATCATTATTTTTATTATATCCTGTCTATCAAAACTATTTGTGTACTTCCCTCATTCTGGAAGTTGAGGCTGTATTTCTTTGCTACAAAATATGTTCAATTAAAGATGCATTGTCGGGAGCCAGGGCCTCCACACCACCCTTGGGAACCTGACCTTTATACAGCCTTAGGCAAGTTTCTGAGTTTGTACAGCCTTAAAGCAGGTCTCTGAGAACCAGCCGTGTTTATGCAAGATTAGCTGTCCCTTGCATCTCCAGAGGACAGGCTGACCGAAAAATGTTCAGACACCAGACAGTAGTCGAGCCATAACAACGGGAGGGCTGCAAGCTTCCTCCACCCCCTCCCCTTGCCTGTGATTTTTGCTTTATAAAATCTGCTTGTGTTAATAAAAAAATAGACCTTGACAAAACTTTGCTTGGTCTCGCTCTTCTCTCTCGCCCGTTTTCCTTTCAGGCTTGTTCCCCCTTTACCCCACGAATAACTAGGTCCCGCGGGATGGGACAATGCATCATGATAATCACTGTCTTAGTCCTGAAAAGTAATGCAAAAAATCTTCAAGTAGTTACCAGTATCTGCTAGGCATATACTAAAAAATAATAAAAAAGAATGTGTTCACCAGACAGTGGTGGTGCATGCCTTTAATTCCAGCACTCGGGAGGCATAGGCAGGTGGATTTCTGAGTTCAAGTCCAGCCTGGTCTACAGAGTGAGTTCCACGACAGCCAGGGCTACACAGAAAAACCCTGTCTTGGAAAACCAAAAAAAAAAAAAAAAAAAAAAAAAAAAAAAAAAAAAAAAAAAAAAAAGAAGAAGAAGAAAAGAAAGAAAGTTGAAAAAAAAATGTGTTCAAACAAAAAGGTTTTACCTGAGTGCTCATAACAATATGTTTGAAGATTTCCAGAGGACAAAAAATGACCCCAGTCCTAATCAATTGATAAAAATGTAAAGATAGTATGAAAATTCATGAAATAGAATATCATCCACCCATAAAATCAAAAAAAGGTGGTTATATTCTACAACATGTGTAGACATTAGATGAATTAAATAAAAGGTAAATAGCCATAAACATAGACTTTCCTAAACTCTAGACAGAGAGAATATCAGTAGTTATAAAATCCTGCAGAAAGAGTCATGACAGGTGACACAATCATAAGTGTGTTTTGTCATCTTGGATAGTGATGCAAGGTTGTAATTAGAAGTACAAATTCTGCAGCACTGTGAAATGCTCTATTGCAGTTGGCTTTTAAGCTTTATTATGGTTAATTTTATGTTATTTGAATGTACCTTAGGCACAGGGAATTAATAACATATCTATATTATTAATATATTATATTGAATATATAATATCTGTTAAAGTGGAATATAATACAAATATTGAATATTCATATTCAATATATATGTTCCCCTTCAAATATATATTCAATATATAAATATATATAATAATATTAATAAGTAAAATATATACAATATAATATGTATGTTAAATACATATATTATATATACTACATATGTAAAATATGAATGAATATATATGGATATATACAATATAATATAAATGAATAAGTGAATTATATATCATACAATATAGTATATATTTACTATATATTATATTGTATTATATTTACTTTTTAATATTACATATATATACACACACATATATATGTATATGTGTTGAAGTAGAAGCTTCTGGATATGTCATGTGATAGAAACTCATATGGTACTGTGCCGATGAAGAATCACATAATGTTTTGCTAAGGCAAGACCTGTGGGAGAACTTTTGATGATTGTAGGGAGTATAAAAGGAATCAATTGACAGTGACAGTATGCTTGCTTGCATGGTTGCTTTGTAACATTTCATTGATCTCACATTTTTGCTGATCTTTGCTTTATTGAGAGAGTCATGGCTGAAAACTTCTACTGTAGTTCTGGGTGGTCCTGGTTGCTTCTGGTAACTAGTCCTAATGGGTTCTCTTGGATCATGCTACTGCTGATGATTGGTGTTTGGTATCCTGACACTACTGACATGGATTGCTGGTATCCTGACAAATGGAGATTGGAATTGCACCGAAGAACTACTTCTAAACAGGTCCACATCTCCTTGTCTTATTTACCATCTTTTTTCCCTCACCTTTGGATGATGGGCTAGAAGGGAGGTCAGTGTATTTGAGGACCCTCCTTAAAAGTAGATTTTGAAAAATTTAAGCCTACAGGGGATGGCTATAATTCCCTGAGCCTGTTCAAATGTTTCTTTCTTGTCGATTAGAAGCAGAAGTATCAGGCATTAGAGGTACCTAGGTGACACCTAGGTACCTCTATAAAATATTATAGATGACTTTCAATCCAACAGCAGGGCTTCCCTGGAAAGGGATCACATCCAAAGATATAATCTGACTGGAATACAGACATACCACACACCATTAACACTTCTGGCTGGAAGACACCTTTAATTCTCTGAAATGATCTCGAATTGAGGGACAGATAAAGTGACAAATCAGAGAAAGATTTGACAGAGTAAGTCAGAGATGGAATACTTCCAACTCTCATGAGAACAGGGAGGAAAGAGTCTACTTAAATGGCAGTAAGGGAGAGAGAATTGAATTTAGTCCAGTTTAACTAAGATCAGTTCAGTTCAACTGAGTTCTGTTTAGTGCAGTTCAGTCGAGTGCAATAAAGCTTAGTTTAAATCAGTTCATGGAGTTGGCAAGAAACACCCTTTTCAAGAAGATCAATGTAGTTAAAAGCTAAGAAGAGCCAATTTAAGCCAGTCAGCTTGGAGAATAGTTTGAGCCAGAATAGCTGAGCTGAATCAGCCAGCCAGAGTTCAGAATGAATTAGAGAGTATTATGTCCATTTTTCTGAGGGTCCGCCAAACTGATTTCCAGAGTGGTTGTACCAGCTTGCAATCCCACCAGCAATGGAGGAGTGTTCCTCTCTATCCACGTCCTCGTCAGCATCTGCTGTCACCTGAGTTTTTGATCTTAGCCATTCCTCCCGGGCATATACCCAGAAGATGCTCCAACATGTAATAAGGACACGTGCTCCATTATGTTCATATGTGATAGAGGAGGGCCTTATTGGCCATCAGTGGGAGGAGAGGCCTTTGGGCCTGAGGGTGTTAGATGCCCCAGTATAGGGAAATGTCAGGTAGGGCAGACAGGAGTGGGTGGGTGGGTGGGGGAATACCCTCATAGAGGCAGGGGGAAGGGGTATGGTATAAGGGGTTTCCAAAGGGGAGACCTGGAAAGGAGAAAACATTTGAAATGTAAATTAATTATATATATATATATATATATATATATATTAGAAAGGGTGTGGCTATTCAGCAGTAAGTCTCCCAGGCTGAAACATTCTAGGCCTAGGTGAGCAGACAGAGGCTGGAAGCTGAAGACGTCAATGTCTGAGCTTACAGAAGATTAGATTGTATGGAATCTAGAAGCTTCCAGGTCTAGGCCTAGAGATAGTTACATCGAAGTGCTCTGGGCTCAACTCAAGCCAAGTTCCTACATCTTGGGTATGGCTCTCATCTCATAACTGTATTTGAGGAAATAAATGGATATTTATATTTACAATGCAGGATTAAGCAGTGCATATCAAATTAAGAACTTAGAAATATATTTAACACAAATATTCCACGTATAGACTTTAAGGCACCTATATTTTTTAGCAAGTGAATGTACTGGGCCCAAAGTCATTGTTAACTCCTATGTTAACAAAACTCCATTGTTAACTCTTAACTAACTATGAAAGTGTAGTCCATCTATACATGATTGTCATTCCTTTTGTTTGATAAAAATAGTTAACGTAATAGAAGCAAAGGTTAAAGAATACCACTATGGTTGAGGACAGTTTGCTAAGTTCTTAAGAGCGCTTGCTACTCTTTAAAAGGACAAAAATACTGTTCCAAGCATCTACATGGCAGATCACAGCCATCAGGAACTCTAGTCCCAGGAGATCTAACACCTTCTCCTTACCTCTCCAATAATCAGACATGTTCATGGTTCAAATAGATATATTCAGCCAACACTCACACACATGCAATAAAGAAATAAGTAAATCTATACCAAATATTTAAAGAATACAACAAAAGTATTAAAGCATTTAGTTGAACACTTGATTTTACTACTAGTGACTATAAGATTATGATCTTAAATATACATCCACATATACTTCTTACTTATGTATATATGTGTATATAAATACAATCATGAACAAATGAGATTTCTTAACATAAAAAGGTGTTTTTTAATAAATATAAAATTTGCAAATAGATATTAAAATATCATACTATGATATAAAATGAATATTCAAATATTTGAAATGGTATACTATGTATTACTATTTAAAGTGTTTATGAAACAGATATAGTGATATGCTACAATCCATATATATATATATATATATATATATATAATCTGTATGTTTACATTATTACATCTAACTAGTCATAAAATAATAGAATTTTTCCAAAGAATTAAAACAATCATATAATAGGTATAATAAAATATTGCTGAATATGTGAGTCAAGAATTAGAAAGGTAGATACTTTCCTTTTCTTTAACAAAATCCAAATATAAAGAGTATAGGTGAAAAAATAGTGTTTAATTATAACATTTAAAAATAAGGTCTGCAAGACTATAGGTTGCTTTCACAAACTGACACAAAAGCCTTATTGATGGAGACAATATCTAAACAACTCACTGGATAAAAGGGTGCCAAGCAGGTGCCTTTACAGAGACTTTACCTCTATGTTCCAGTATCTTTGATACAGGAAGGCATTCTTTATGCTATCAAAAACATGTAAATACCAAGGTAACTTCAAATGGTCTGTCTAAAATGGTGTACAGCACATACTAGGGAAACAGTGGCACAAAGCTTAAGGGAGGAACAAAGAATTGATTTAACTTAAAGCCCACTCCACAGAAAGAACCCATACTCAACACTGCTTGAAGAGTAAGAACCTGGATTAGATACCCTAAGGATTTAGGGTAAAATCAAATAATGGTTGTCTAAAAACATTAACAACAACAAATAAGGATAAGAGGACTTCCAGTGATAATGTGCTGTTCTCATAGAGCTATCATCAGAACAGGCTTCTCCTACATAGCCAGACATAAAGAAGAAAATTAGAGACCATAGAATGCTCAGCCCTAACTGAAATCAAATCTTTCATCTTAGAGATCAGAGAACAACATGGAAGAGAAAGCAGAAAGTGTCTAAAAGCCAGAGGGGAAAGAAGTCACCAAGAAAACAGGCCCTCTAAGTCAGCATAAGCAGCACACATATGAACTCAGAGAAACATGAAGCAGCATAGACAAGGCCTGCATGGGTGTGCACTGTCCAATTTAGTATAATTTAAGATTCGCGAGGGAATGGAGAGTAGGTCTTTTGATTTTTCTGGCTTTTCTTTCTAATGGTTTGTCTTATCTGACTTTGATATGATAGGTTTTGCTTTCTCTTTTTATATTTTAAAAATGAATGAATGAATGAATGAATGAATGAAAACCTAGCCATTTATAGTTTCTGGAACAGACAAAGTCAATTTTCTCCAACAGAATGACATTTTGTAAATCAGTTTACTCTAGGGTAGACCTCATATTTAGTAGTAGTTGATCAATATATAATTGACTCCACATTTTCTTTGTTTGTTGTGGATAGGGCTGACTTACTGTTTGTTTGGTTTTGTTCATGGGGTTTGTTTCCTTTTGTTTTCTAGGTTTATGGGTTTTTTGTTGTATTTCTTGGATTTTGTTTCTTTTTTGAGAAATAACTTTATATTTGGTATGTAGTAATGGGGAGAGGATCAGCACTTGGAGCAGGGGAAAAGCATGATCAAAATATATTCAATTAAAAAGTTGTATCAGATAATAGAAACATAATAAGCAACCAGGCAAAAATACTACTGTATAAGTTGTAAACAAAAACAAAAACAGAAAAGCCTGGAACAGTAGAAATGAATTAGAAAATATATGCCCTTCCTTGTTCTCCTTTCTTCATGTCTTGAGTTTACTTCCATGTTCCCATAAAGTTTGGCTCATGATTCAATGTCCTCTTCTAGCCACCAATGGATCCCATATATACATATGAGTAGAGGATAAAATCATAGACTCACAAATAGAAGACATAAATGCACAATCTTACTCAGCACTTAAAGAAAATTCAGACAGGGTAAAGGGCTCAAGAATCACAGCCTTGTTATGCAAGAATGAGGACCACATTCAATATTCCCAGTACCTAAATCAAAGCTGGGTACTTGCTGCAGATTACCTGTAATCCCAGCACACAAGAGGGATATATAAAGGATCCCCAGAGTAAATTGACATGCTATACCCAGAAAATCATCAAGTGAGATAATATTTATCAATACAAGCCATTAGGTAAAACACCTGACATCTAACTCTGTCCTGCACATAAACATGCACAGACAGGTAAACATGAACTATATGTGTATGTATCACACCCATACACATGGAAGAAAGGAGAAGAAAAATTCAACTGTATGGACATACGAATATTTTTCTGGAAAATGTGTTCATGATTATTATATACTATGATGGTCAATGGAAACTACAATATCTGCTGTTAAAGCTCTGAATATTTTTCTGTTTTGGTAATAATTTGTAATGGTAAATTCAATTTTAAAGTTATTTATTCTGTGTATATACTTAGATTATAACAAATGCTTGAAATTTAAAGCTAGATCTCAATAATCATTTATATACTAATAGAAATGAATACTAATACTTTTTAATTTCTTAAATATTTGAAAAGGCATTGAAACAATAAGATATGATGCCCAGAAATTGACTGTAATGGAGATGATATATAAATGTATTTACAATGCCTAAAGGTAAAAGTCACAGAAGAAAAAGAAAATTAAAATTGAAATCCTCACTCAATTCAAACGCAGGTGATATTTACAGCTTCATGAGTGCTGCTGTTTACTATGTTTATGAATGAGTATATGAGTGAGCATACTTATATAATGTTTCTCAATGCAGTGTTTTCAGAGTTATATAGAAAAATATTATATATTGCACCATTATCCTAGAAAAAAGTAGGACACCTTCTTTTGAGACTTTTATATTGTTGTATTATGTGTTTAATTTTCTTTAATTGTGCAATTATAATTTTAGTCATTAAAATAGGTAATTTATGGGTCATTTTACCGCAAATATTTTTTAAAAATAGATGCTGACAGGGAACATAAAGAGTAGACTGCACCCTCAACGAATCTAACTTGCAGGAATTTCAACCCTTCAAGAAAAATGTTACAGTGAACTTTGAAAGGCAAGGCTTCATGCCAACAAATGGACTCTGAATCCAGCTAGCACATCACTAACACTGGGAATGTTGAATGGTAATACTGTTACCACTTACCCTACTCCTTGTTGGAGCCTGACAAAGGTATTGAACCCAGTATCAGATGTTCTAAAGCATGCTTTTTGATCCTCAGAGAAGCAGGGTAGATGGAGGATGATTGACATTATCCCAGTTTTACTTGTCTATTAGGTATGTAAAGACAAGAACCAAGGGAAAGACCAACTGAATACTGACAATCATGGTCATTTTCCAATAATGGTGATTAGAGTTTTTTTTTTTTTTTCTTTTTGAAATGTTAATTATTTACTTCTTTTTTTATTAATAAGTATACTTGCTCAGATTTCAAATGATATTCTTCTTCCTGGTTCGCCTCCACCAAACCCCCCAATCCTATCCTATTCCCTTTCACCCCCTCTCTTTTGCCTCTATGAGGGTACTACTCCACCCATTCACCCACTCCCACCTCACGCTGAGGCATCAAGCATTTGTGCCCTCCCATTGATCTCATAAAGGGCTACCCTCTGCTACATATGCCTCTGGAGTCCTGGATCCCTTCATGTATACTCTTTGGTTGGTGATTTAGTCTCTGGGAGCTCTGGGTAGTCCAGCTAGTTGATATTGTTCTTCTTATGGGGTTGTGATCCCCTTTAGCTCCTTTAGTCCTTCCCCTAGCTCTTCCATTTGGGGTCCCCAGGCTCAGTCTCATGGTTGACTGTGAGTATCTGTATCTGTATTTGTCAGGTGCTGGTAGAAGCTCTCAGAGAACAGCCATATCAGGCCCTTGTCAGCAAGTGCTTCTTGGCATCAGCAACAGTGTGGGGATTTGGTGTCTGCAGATGAGAAGGATCCCTATGTGAGGTGGTCTCAGAGTATTTCAATGAGTCTACAGAGAGTCACTGCCATGTGAGCTTTCAACAGAGGGAGAAAAACTACCATGGTGCTCAGAAGCTGTTTAATGATACAGAGTTTCAGAAGGTGACATTATTATGGAAAATCAAAGCAGTTTAAGGTGTGATAAAAAGGAATCCAATCGAGAATTTTAAGTAATTAGTGTTAAGCTCTCACTGAAATGTGCTGCATGAAGGTAAGGAAAGAGTCAACATCAGCCCTTGTTACCAAATGAAATTTCTTCTTCAATGGATTTCATTTTCCACCCATGGTGATGAGCCAAATATTATGCAAGTTTGTTCAGGTTTTCATAGAGTGCAATGACAATGTCTTGCCCAGAAGACTATGTTTTATGATACCACATATGTTCTTCAGGCTCTTAAATTCATATTTTAAATCTAAATTTAATATTTTGGAATGTTTCCTACACACACAGAGTCATTTAATTTCCATCCTCTTTCCCCAACATAACTCCTTCTATGTCTCCACTCCCTCTCTAACATTTGATCTGTTCTTTATTATTTTACATATATACATGTATTCACATATATTATATATAACATGTTTAGTCCATTAATGTTGTTCATATGCATGTATATGTGCTTAACAATGGAACTCTTATGCCAATGGCCCAGGGAAATTCCAGAAGAAAGAACAGAAAATTATAATAGCCAGAGGACCAGGATGCCTCCTGTAATGTACTGTTTTTTATATATGGTCAGGAAGCTGTATTTACAAAATCTTTAAAATACTGTCATAAAGTCAACACCTATTGACATGTAAAATGAGATGAGGAAAATCTCTCAAAGCCTGACCCCTAGATACAGAATTATAGGCTGAGAGAGGGAGACTCCTCTAGGATAAGCTCCCTCACTGCTTGTGACTCCTCCCTTTAAGTTGTTCATGGAGCCATGAAGGGATGATAAACATGGCCCATTCCCATTAATCTATTTAATAAATATATTAATACTATGAGAACTTCATTTTCCCCAAAAGAGGTAGAAAATCCTGGAGCAAACACCATTTTCCAGCATTTTTTGCTCTATATTTCTTATTTATTACTTCTGACATAACCTTTGTCTGACTCTGCAGCTTATGTTTATCTTACTTCATTATTTGTGAGCTGTTTTAACAACTAATGAACTATAACTATTAGTGATAACTTTCAAGAATATTCTAAACAATGATAGACAGTATTAACATATACTAGTAATTTTAGCATACTAGAGAAAATAATGTCACCAAGAGTAGAATATTAAAATTATTTTACATTTTATAAAAATATAAAGAATTTTTTTGTTATCCTACTTTTAATATCATTTTCATTAATACCAAATCTAGATTTCCAAGAAAGCACAGCAATATTTTTTCTACATATCTAAGGATGCATTTGAATGATTTCTATTGCTTCTTCATGATTTTAACATGTCATATTTCAACATTAAATCTGCCAGATATTCAAAAGTATCTCTGTGTTCAAAATTCTATGTAAATATTTCACTGTAGTGTCACTTTCTGATTGTTTGGAATTAAATACTAATTCTTACATATAAATATTGACTAGTTTTTATTTTTGTGTCTTAATTAGTCCATGTAGTGAAAGTCAATTTTCTCTGTTTTGTGACAGCCTACTCTGTCACTAGATGTTAATTACCGGGTTATAATCATGGCCCATGCTCTATGTTCAAACATGCTAATAGTGGTGGGGTTGCTATACTTGAGTCTCCCTTTCCATTCCTCTGAATCATTCATGCAGTTGTATACTTGGCTCACTGAGAGAAGTGATGTCAGCTTTGCTGCAGCTGTGACAGCCAGAACTCATTGTGCTTCAGTTTCTAAAGTTCAGTCTCTTCATGAGTACTTCCTGAATTAAAAAATTCCTGATATAGTTCCTTTCTTCTCTGCCTGGGATTAAAAGTCTTATTTGTCTTCCAAGTGCTGTGATTTCCTTTAAAAGAAATTATTATTTCTGATTATGATAACTTCTGAAGTATCAAAACACAAGCTGCAAATGTAAAACAGATCATTATGACAGTGTCAATTCGTTTTACTGCTAGTTTGAGAATTTTGTATATACATGTCATTTGTTTGCATCAAATGAGTTCCCCTAACCACTCCCCCTCCAGTTGCTACCCTGTCCCCTCTGCACCAGTCCCTGTGTCCCTGCCACACTTTTGTTCTAGTTCTTTGACTTTAATGCTAATATTTATTTAAAATAATGCAGTAAAACAGCCCATGAATTTCATACTGTATTTTCTGTCTCTTTATGTGTGATACATAGGTTCAACTGAACTCTGTCCAGTATGTATTGATGTCTTTTGATGGTTGCTATAAACAATGCACAGAATTGTTCAGTCATGCTTTCAGCTTTATGCTTTGTTGAAAGAAGAAGCAAGGAACCACAGCCCATGCTTGACAGCAAGTCTTAGCTGATAGCATTTAACAAATGAGGCTTGCCTAGCCCATTTTCCAATCAGAGCTTAAGTTGTATCCAGTTTAACTCTAAAGCCTAGCTAAAGGAAGCTAAGCATTATTGTTTTCCATGTTACTTTCCATCAATAGAAATTTCCTCTGTGATGCAATGGTCTGATATTTCATTAAACCTCTATTATCACAGAGTAGTGTGAAAAGCACAGACCCTCTGTCATCCAGAATTTTGCCTAGTTTACAAATGCTATACAGTTTTCTCACTTTGCCAACTATGTTTTACTGTTTTCTAATATTTTATTAGAATTTGTTGTTATGAAATTTAAGCCAAATTATTTTTAGACCTAGGTTTAAAATTAAAATACTGAATAGTATGCTTATTTCTTTAAAATGGTTAACATCCTATCCTTTTGTTAACTTTCCACAATAAAGAAATTAAAAAATAATAAACAGTAGAACCACATAGTTCATTATCTGCAATAGGTCCATGCAGCTTCCAAAAGAACTAATGACAAACAGAAACTGTATAAACTAACAATGAAATCTCAGCTCTGATTTTATTTACTTTCATTGTTCCAGGAATAGCCTTAGGCTATATTCCTCACCAGTTCATATCTCTGCTGTTAAATCTATTTAAAAATGTTACCATTTCTCTTATTTCTCTTTGCTTTTGTCTGTCCTTTTGATGTTCAGTTTCCACTATTCCCATCTTCTGTCTCTAACTGATATTTCTTGAGACTGATTTTTTACTACCATTTCTTTGGCCTCAGGTACCCAGGTCACATTAATGGGTCCACATTAATCTCTCATTTACCCAACCATTCTGCAGTGATGGGAAGGATTAGTTATTCATATACACTAATTTCTGATAAACAATAAAAATCTCAACAACAGAGATTGCCTCAAATAAATAGCTTTGTGTGTCAGTCTATGCAAATCCACCTGGATAATTATATCAAAGTACATATGGTACACATGGAGCCAGAATTAAGTGTAAGACTCTGGTGTTTTAAAAATTAGAATCAGAGGTTAGTTTTGAAATCAGTCTAATAGAATTTAAACTGTCTAAACGTTCTAATCAAAACACTCACTAAACCCAATGGGTCATATGTTCAACACAAAAAGGGAACTGCAGCAATGGAAGGAAAAGGAACTGTTTATCTTAGTTCATTATGTTTTTCTCACTCATACCAAAACATTGTTCTCTAATAATGTTCCAGTGTTACTACAGTCTATTCAATGTTTTATAGTAATAGAACAATGTCACAAACAAAAGTTCTTTAAAAATATGTTGGTAGTAACATTGAGTGGTTAGATTGGAGCAAAGTGGAGAAACCTCTATCACAGGCCTCAGGAGCTATCTGATGGTATTCTTAGTCTTTGGATGAAGGAGAGTAGGGTTTTTTAAAAGCAATAAGTTAATTTGTTTCAAAGTTTTATCTTTTAGTCTCAGGATGTTCATTCTTAGACAAAGGTACACAAGAAATGGATATTTAAGATAATAAAGATACTTAAGATCAAAATAAATAACCATAGAGCCAATGAGACAAAATGTGGGTAAGATTTGAGAGGAGATGGGAAAGAAAACATGATCAGAATATATTCTATGAAAAATATTTTATATAGTTCTTGCTATATGTTTCATTGATCCCTAATAATGTCCAGTGTTTTAAAAGAAAAGCTATAAAGCTTTGAATAAACTGACATAACATTAGAACATTATTAGAGAACAATGGAACATATAGTAAGAAAACATACCTGAATATACAGTGAAAGTAGGCTTCTAACCAACAACATATGAATCTCTGCCCAATCATTAAGCTCTAGTCAGTTAACCAGATTTGGAGAAGGATCAACTAAAAATAAAATTTCTTTCTGAAAAATTTCATTCATGATGTTTTCCTCTCTTATACCCTGATAATCCACTAAGGAATTTGAGTTGAAGTTCCCCTCTCCAAACTTCTGTCTATATGAAAACCTAGAAGGACAAAGCCACTAGTGGAAACTTAAGATCATGCTAAATATGACATCATGTCGGGTGAGCCTAGGCTTGAACTCTAGTGAACAGTTTCCAAGACACAGCAGATGTTACAGGGAGTAGGTGTCACAAAAGAGTAGAAGCAAAAGCTGATCTTTCTCCAAGCCAGAGATATTCAGCCACTGGTAGAAAGCCAGTAGGATAATGAGGCACACCCAGAGAAACAGGTCTTTTTCAAACTTGTGGAAAGAACACAAAGATTTTGACTTGTGACTTAAGATTTTTCAGAGCTATATGAGAGTACATTTCTACTCTAAATTAGGGGTAGAGCACTTGCTAAATATGTTTGAAGTCTTTGGTTAAATCTGAATTCTACAATAAGTAATAAATATCAGATTCCTATTTTCTCTTTACCAAAGAATAAAAGTAAATATCATATAAAAATTTGAAGATCTGGATCCATAATTTTAAAAGAATGAAGTAATTTTACTGGTTAGTTTTGGCAACTTGACATAAACTAGATTTAATTTGGAAAAGCAAACATCAGTTAATGAATTATGTCCATCAAACTTGCCTGTGGACATGTCTGTAGGGTATTTTCTTGATTATTGTTCGCCTTGGATAGCCTAGCTCACTGGAAGCAATCCTCAGTTGGGCATGGGCTATATAGGAAAGGTAGCTGAATAAGTCATGAGGAGTAAGCCAGTAAGTAATACTCTTATTGTCTTCTGCTTCAGTTTTTGCCTCCATGTTTCTGCCTTGAGTTCTTGCCACAATTTCCCTCCCTAAGGTGTAGGATGACACAAACCCTTTCCTTCTCAAGTTGCTTTTTGTCATGGTGGTTTTCTCAGCAACAAAAGGCAAATTAGTACAATAATATCCCCTCCCCCTTTACCAAAAAACACAATGGCATCTACATAGATAGAAACTAAGGTGTTTAGAGTAAAGTCATCTAGTAAGGAAGGCAGAAATCTTGTTTTCCCATGCATGTTAGTGGAAGAAATGTGATATATAAAGAAAAGAATGATTGGAAATTAAAGGTTTGAGCATGCTTTGTAATCTTGTCAGTTTCATTCACATCATGAGAAGTCAAAAAAGATTTTGAAGATGTGAGTAAATGAGGATCTGTCATGAAGTAGTGCCCACCATTGGTTTAACTTTCCTGATACAGCTCAACTTTTCAAGAAGATAGATTATAAAAATTCTTCTGTTATGCCCAATTTTAAGCTTCTTTCCATGATTTAGTCTAGAATGCAAATATCCCATAGTATCCATTCAAATGTTAAAATCTATATACCTAAAGCTAAATCTCATTTATTTTCCCTACATGTCAGTACACTGGCTATAGACTCCCTGGAGTTTTCGGTATGTTTGATTGATTGATTCTACTTTAACATGAATAATTATACATATAAACAATATATAGGAAATTCTGGATAAAACAGGATTCTGTAATTTCTTTTCATTGTAGTAGAACAGGTAGGACTGAGAAGAAATGCACATTAGTACCAAGGAAGATTGGAGCTGCAATGACAACTTTGGAGGACACTTTGTCTACAGAGGGAACTTAGTTTTTAAAGGTTTTGCTTTACAGATTTTTCTAGGAGGTGTCATATTATATGGAAAAAAGGAATGGAGTCTGAATTTGCAAAGAGGAAATATTCTCGGGAAAGGCAGTTGGGTAGAAGCATAAAAGACCAGGGCAGATAGGATGGGACGGATTCAGAAGGCAGAAGACACAGGAAGCCTGGCTGGCTGGTGAAATCAACAATGACTGACAACTGGAAAAGCCTCCATTGCTGCCCTTTCCTTACTTAGTATTGGGTCATTAGAAAAAACATTTGTTTTGATAGAAGACACCTCATGAGCGTGATAGGGATATCATCAAATGAGTTTTGCTAAATGTTCAGGCAATGAGGAGAGAAGCAAAGCACAGGTTTCACTTCTGAGTTACTTGGGGCTGATTATGTGGGTGATGGACTCTGTCAGATGTCTCTCTCTCCCTGCCTTACTTTCCAACTGTTGCTCACAAGTGGTCATTTCACTGTTCATTAGTCTCTTTATCAGAGGGATGGGAATCATTTCAAACTCTCACATCTTTACATGTAGCTTCTTGTTTGCTTCTTAATTGAGATTACATTTACTTTTGTCCCCGTGGATTGCAGGCATCCAATTCCTAGCTTCAAAGAGTACTTCTGTTTTTGTAGTTTGTGTGTGTATGGTTTCAAGGTTAACTACTACTTTGAAAGACCAATAAAGGGGATCAACCTTAAAAGAGGCTAATTTTCTTCCCACCATTTCGTTGTTCCCTGTTCTTTGTTTAGGGCATATGATCCACTGTGGTAAGCTTTCCATTGATCAGATTCTATTTAAATGCTTTTGTGCATACATATGTGTGTGTGTGTGTGTGTGTGTGTGTGTGTGTGTGTATGTATGTATGTAAAACCAAAGAAAAAGATGCTGTTAAACTGAAAAAAAGGTAGAAGACGGGTGCCCAGTGCCAGGGAGAGTAACAAGAAGCAGATGAATAAGCAAGGGGAGAAGGGGACATGAGTAATATTGTTTTAAATAAAAAGAGTACAGATAAAAATCAAATTAAGCAAAAGAGTATCTCTGAGTAGCAGCAAGAACAGGTTTTGGAAACTAATCCTACAGTGTGTAGATGTGAGCTGTCTCAGGTCTTATATCTGAAAATGGGGAAAGATCTGAATTAAAGTTACAACCTCCTCAAATTAATATAGCAGTCTTCAAACTGTCATCAGTAGCTATACTTACATCATTGTGATAATGGAGGCTTCTCTCTTGAAAGTTGAGGTGTCTTTAGAGCTGATAGATAAAGTATACAGGCAGCTAGGTCTGATGACCTCAGTTTGACATCAGGGACACAGTCCTGAAAGGAGAAAATTTCATGCTGTCTTCTGACTTCCACGTGTGCACTGTGGCAAACACACATGCACACAAAACCTACTGACACTAAATAGATAAACAATTGGGATAAAATATTTTAAAAGATACACTGTGAATCCAGTAAATGAATGTACATACTATTTAGTTTCACAACACTGACTAAATAAGTTTTTCATATCTTTTTGAGGATGCTGGTTTATGATGCAGTGGGCTTAATCTGTCCATCTAACAGATTTATGTCGTTTCCTTTGTGCTTGAGTATATGGTGATAAGCAAATTTAAGGTCTTCCTTTCTCTCACACTCTCTGTGTCTCTTGTTCTCTTGTACTCTCTCTATTCCTTGTAAAAGAAGCAAAGATGTCTTCTATTTTTATAACTTTACAAATCATTACTATAGGAAAATAAGACACCAGATACTAATGTGTTTAGGACAAAGCCCTTCTTGTGAAGGTGCTATAATTTAGAACTTAAATGTCTCCTCATATAACACATGATGAAGGCTTCATCCTTGGCTGTGTTACCAGGTCATTAGGAAGGAAGCTAAGTATTGGAGGTATGCTCTTCTCTGCCTCACTCTTTCCTACTCAACTGCAGCTTTCTTAAGACACATTTACCCTGTGGCAAACTGTCCTATCCTGGACCTCAAACTGTGAGCACAAATAAATCTTTCTTCTCATTAATTTGATCAACTTAAATATCTTTGTTATAGCAACAGAATGCAGCCTAACAGAAACAGTATGTAGAAGTTTCTAAACTAGTCGCCATTTTGTTTACGAACGCTAAAATCAGGGATCTCATTTGTTTCTTTTCTTTCCAGATGTAAGCATCCTGTTCACAATCATGAACACAGGAAAAAAATAACAACTATCAAGATTTGTTTCTTCTAACATGATTGACACATATTAAGGTATTTAGAAGGCTAAATTATTAAGTTTTAAAAATGTCAGGAAAAAGACAAGATTATACTGATATTTCTGTGATAGAAATTGTTGAATGATATGGATGTTAGTATATGTTCCTGTGCAAATATGTATGTTTATTATTTACTTTATCTTTGGAAATTGAAGTAAATCACACTGAAAAAAAAAAATGAAGTAACCAAATAGATTGTAATGAAATGCTACCTATCATCCTACAATTAAGTGGTAAGGATTTTTATTGTTGGCTTTGTTTTTTGTTTTTTGTTTTTTTTCTTTGTAAGGACTAGCAACCAACTATTTTCATTATGATTTAATTTGCACATAGATTAGAATATATATGTGTATATGTATGTATATATAAATATATAATTAATTTACACATAGATTAGAATATGCATATGTATATGTGTATATGTATATATATGCATATATACATATTTATACACACATATATATCATATATGTATATATATAATATATGTATTTATATATGTGTATATATATATATGTATATATATATATATACCTACAGTCAACAAACATTGCTGAGGTATTAATGATTCATTTATTTATTCAAATCACCGTAATGTGATTAATTACATTTTCTTCTCCCGTAAACCTTCTATTTTCCTTTTCCTAGAAAAGTTCTTTTTTACTTTCTTTAATACTTCACAGACATTATTTTCAAATTGAAATTTTGTGTGGCAATTTTCAATCTTTTCTCTAAACTCTGTAGCTTCCGGAAATGGTCTGTTACTGTCAGTAAAATGATATTTATTTTTAAAATCCTCTACATTTTTATTAAGGTTCTCTTCTGATAATTGCTTTCTTTTCTTCCATGTCTCCAAATGAATCCTAATATATAAATAATAGATACTAATCAATAAGCATCCAAATGCTAATCTCAAATGTATACATGCTATGTTATACAATTTTAATCTAAATAGCAAATAATTTATATATATACATATATAATTTATATATAAAATTTTATATAACTTTATATATATAAATTGTTTTCCTTTTAGATTTAAATTTTTATATAAACATACATACACATACACATTTACATATCCTTGGTCAAGTGCTTATTGCTTTTCCATAGAACCTGAGTTTTGTTCTTAGCACCCATGTCTGAATGCTTAGATCTGATGCTTATTTCTCTCCTCAAAGGGCACTGTATGCAGGTACACATGCATGAACACACACACACATTCATATACATACACATATCAAAAAATGAACAATAAAACCTTACATAGAAAAATGTCAAGAAAATACTTAGTATCATAAAACAAGCAATTATAAAGTAAATATTTAATCAGTTAACCCCAAGTTGAGGTCCCACCGCGGGACTTAGTTCACTGCATCTCATTGTCTTTCATTATACATATATGCCTACATGTGTCTGCAGTGTACATTGTTTAGTTTAGAGGAGGAACTATGTGTAATTTAAATTCATATCTTAAAGCAATAGAAATATTTGTTACACTTCTGTCAAAACAGAATAAATATTTATTAGAATAAATTAGTTTGTCAATATCTTAAATAAGATAAATAACATGGAAGTCATTACAGTAATTCTCATTACCATAATAAGACAATTTTGAATCCATTAGACATATAAGATATAATTAATTTAACATAAACTAAGTAATTATAATTGGATAGGAACCTGAGGTTAACTAAGCTTAGATTAAAACTTTAGTGACTAAATATTTTACCAAAGTTTTATACTGGGTATTTCCTGAGTACTGAATGCTGAGACAGTCAACAACAATATGTGTTGCAGTTGATACATATTTGCCAATTAACATGGGATATTTTGTATTCAGGGCCTAGATACTTGTCAAACATCAGGAAGGTTCCTAACAAGTTTAAATAGGATTCCTTACATCAAATACAATACTATCTCCCTAAGAATGAGCTGGGATCTCACATTTCCATCTTATTTCAGCATGCTTTCTCATTTGAATCATTGATTTCCAGGGCAACAATAGACAAGTTCAATTGGGTTTAAATTGACTGATTTCTCCTGACAGGCTTCTTATACAGGAAGGTAACTTGGCTGCATCTCATGAGGAAAATCTTCATTTTTTGGGAATGAATTTATATGCAGGTTGTCTTTTTAACCCTAAATGGTAATTAATGAAGCATGGGTTTCAACTGATATTGACCAAGCTATTATTCTCTCCTTTGAGGCTATGGACTGAAACTGGAATCTATATCTGTCTTTGGTGGATTTAAACCATATGCCTCAAATAAACTAGGTCAATAAATACTATCTGACTGGTAAGACATTCTACCCATCACTCAAAAGCTCCCAAAGCTTTTGCACACTTGAGAAACAATAGATGATGCAATTTCTTTGCTAACAAGATTTCTTATCGCAGAAGAACAGAAATAAGAAAATTATCAGTTCCTGGGTTCTAAGTGAGGTCTCCGCAAACTTTTGGTGTGTATGGATGAAAATAAATATATATAAAATGGCAGCTGGGTAACAAACTTGTTTATGTTTCCAGAACTTATTCGCAGTAGTTTATATTTTTTTTTTTTTTATAAATTTATCCAATTCTTTTAGGTCTTCAAGCTTTGTGGAATATAATTTGGAAAATATTCCTTAATGATCTTAATTTCATATGAAAGTATTGTAACAATTTTATTTTCATCTTTAGTTTTAATTTCTTGAGTCTTCTATTTCTTTCCTCTGATAGTTTTGAAAGAAGTTTGTCAATTTTGTCGACATTTCAGAGCACCAAGTCTTTATATGTTAGCAGAATACATTGGAAAACTCTTGAGTCTCACCACCCTAAGGTGAGAGCCTCAAAAAATGAATTAGATCATGATGGATTTAAGCTAATCTATACAATAACCCACTGTTAACTAGCAACAATAGAATTTGGAACAATTGTAAAATCAAAGAGGGGGATTCTATTTGAGGGAGTATTTCTCTGTAGACATTCATTGAGAAAGTACACCTTGACACCAATGCCTCTGCCATTTTCTTCCCACTTGGTTGTGATGAAGCTCTATCTTCTCAGATTTTATATGCCAGAGAATGGAATAGGATAGGGGAAAGGAAGACTTATTTGTGTTACATAGGCATGTGTTACACACAACAGCAACAAATCTTTACAAAATCACATTTAAAAAAGCCTGAAATAGACTTTATTTCATGTAACTACATACCCAGAGAAAGTTCACAAATTCTATTAATCTCAAAGTAAAAAGTTCACAGAAAGAATCTCATAGATTTTTATAAGAGGTGAGCATTGTAGGTGAAATAGAGTTTCAAGAATAAAGGGGACATTTTGTAGACTTCACATAGAATCTGCATTAGCTGTCACCCAAGTTCACCACAGTGTGACACCCATTGAGTCCTAGTAGATTAGTTGATCACCCCAAATAACAACTGAGTTTGATTATGAGAGCTGTGCTTGATAATTCATCAACTTCTTCATTGAGATGAGGTTTCCAGGTCAAATCCAGAGTTCTCCCATGTAACTGTCCTTATGTTGGTGATCCCAAGTATCAGCCTCTCTGAAGGCTTGAATTACAAGCCAGCTTCTGTGCCCACGGGGTTCATTACCTGGGGTTTGAAAATCTAAATTCTAGATTTTATGTCTATATATTAAGTATTTAAGCATGACTTGCCTACCTAAATCTTCTATTCACTGTATTTAAAGCTGTGTAAGTGGGTCTGTAGAGATGGCTCAGCAGTTAAGAGGTTTCTTTCACTTCCTTATGACCAACTTTGGTTTTGAGAACCTACATTAGTCACAAACCATCCATGTCCTTATGGGTCTGGTTACGTTACTCAGATGATATTTTCTAGTCCAAGCCATTTGCCTTAGAAATTCATGATGTCCTTGCTTTTTGGCTGAGTAGTATTCCACTTTGTAAATGTACCACTTTTTTTTGTATCCATTCTTCAGTTGAAAGATATCTAGGCTGTTTCTAGTTTGGGGTTATTATGAATTAAGTTGCTATGAACATCATTGAGCAAGTATTCTTGTGGGATTGTGGAGCATCTTTTGGGTGGTATAGCTGGCCCAGAAATGGTACAGCTGGGTCTTGAGTTAGAACTATTTCCAATCTTCTTAAAAGCCAGCAAATTGATTTTTAGAGCAATTGCACAAGTTTACACTCCTGCTGACAATGTTCCCCTTGCTTCATGACCTTACTAACATGTGTTATTCTTTGAGTTTTATCTTAGCCAGTATTGAGAGGTATAAGGAGGAATCTCAGGGTCATTTTGACTTGCATTGCCTTGATGTTTAAGGACATTGGACATTTCTTCAGGTTCTTCTAGGCCATTCCTCTGTTGAGAACTCTCTGTTTACCTCTGTAGACCATTTTTAATTGGGTTGTTTGGATTGTTGGTGTTTAAGTTCTCAATGCAATCCCCATCAAAATTCCAGCACAATTCTCCACGGATCTTTAAACAACAATTCTCAACTTAATGTGGAAAAACAAAAACAAACAAGCCAACAAACAAACAACCCAGGAGAGCTGAAAAGATCCTGAACAATAAAAGAATGTCTGGAGGTTTCAGTATCCCTGACTTCAAGTTGTACAACAGAGAAATTGTAATTAAAACTGCATGGTATTTATATAGATACAGACAGGTGGATAAATAGAATCGAATCAAAGACCTAGAAATAAACCCACATAACAACAGACACTTGTTTTTTGACAAAGAATCTGAAACCATACAATGGGAAAGAAAGAGCATCTTTAACAGATGATGCTACTCTAACTGGATATCTGCATGTAGAAGAATGCAGATAGATTCATATTTCTCACCAGCACACAACTCAAGTCCAAATGGATCAAAGATCTCAATGTAAAACCATATACACTAAATCTAATAGAACAGAAAGTGGGGAATAGCCTTGAACTCGCTGGTACAGGAGACAACTTCCTGAACAGAATACCAAGGGTTTAGGCACTAAGGTCAATATTAATAAGTGGAACTTCATGAAAATTAAAAGGCTTCTGTATGTCAATGGACAGTATCATTAAGATAGAAAAGCAGCCAACTGATTTGGAACTAATATTCAGTAACCCACATCTGGCACAGGGTTAATATCCAAAATATATAAATGACTCAAGAAGTATGTGTCTTTGTGTATCTATTTTTTTAACTACCAAACCTTCCTATGAGATATTAAAATTTAATTTACTACTTGTTTTAAACAATTAGAAAATTGAAGAAGTCGGGGACTGGAAGGGAGCAAAAACTCACTGTCAATATTAAAATGATACTTTTTCTTAATGATCTACATTTACATTAAAAACAAATTAAATTCTAAATTATAAATACTTCCCCCAAATACAGCAAATATTAAGATAGTACTGAAGGAGTTAAGTTGCTAACATTAGCCTGTTTCTAACAAAACTTTATATGCAAATGAGATATTTATATAGAGACGTGGAGTATAATTTTCTTCATATCATTTCATTATAATCTCCTAAAAAATAAGTCATAATTTTACACTGGGGCATTAAGACACTATTTCCTCTTCTTTTCTCTAGGATATAGATAATTTCAGTTATCATAATTTGACCCAAGATGAAAAAAATGTGAGTAATTTAATGCAAAATCTTCTCATTTTTCACAAGATTTTTATTTTTAAGAAAAATAATCATCTCACCTTAGGGTGGTGAGACTCAAGAGTTTTCCAATGTACTCTGCTAACATAAGAAATGAATACTAAATTATAGTTACACACACACAGATACACACACACACACACACATATGTGTGTGTGTGTGTATATATATATTCATTCTACCTTCAACAGAAAGCACTTATGAGTTTAGAAAATGCTCACTATATGACAAAAATGTAGCAAATTTTAATCTTTCTGAGCTAGGATTGTATACTTTTTTCTCAGATAAATTCAATGTTTAAAAGGTAATACTCAAAACCCTTACATGTTAGCTGCTGCATGTGTACATTAAAATGATTTGAAAATATGAAGGAGGTATGTTTCTTTCATGTGACATAAACATTTATTTATTTCTGAAGTTGTAGATGTTATAGCTAGGAAATTTTCTTAATCAGACTTTCCATTACGATGAGTCCTTCAGTCATACTTCAATACAGGAAAGGAAGGTGTTGTTGTTGTTTACTATTTTTGTATTTTTGAGAATATAGTATAGCTACAATGATTTCCCCTTCCTTAACTGACTTCAAATCTGCCCATACACTCCATCTTCTTTTATTTCCTGTAAATGTATATCCTCTTTTACTTAATGATTGTTAAACTAGATATATATGTTAAATATATTTACATATAATAGATAAATGCTAATAATATCTATTGTCAAACATAACCTGCTCAGTCTGTATAATGTTACTTGCATATATGTTTCCAGGCCTGACCCATTTATTGGTATTGCATAACCAACTGGTGTTCTCTTCCCTGAGGAAGACTATTTTTCTGACTCTCAGAATTCCTTGGTTGCCTGTATTTTTTTGTGTAAAGTTGTTTTAAATCTGGCTCATAAGTATATACCTTTCAGTCCATAGTAAGCTGGCTCTGTTGGTTTTAGTCCTATGAGAAGCTTGAGAAATAAAGTGGAAGGACAGACAACAATGAGCCAGGTACGAACAGCTTCCATGGGAAAACCTCCCAAGTTAACTACTTATTCCTATTTTCTGAGTTCCTTGTACCTGTCCCAAGAGTGAACCATTGAGGGACTACATATTTTTCATAAGGCTGCAGAGTCAACTCATATTAAAATTCTAACAGAATTGATGCACAACAGAACAACAACAACAAAAAGCATCAGGCTGAAGTAAACAGAGGTAAGAAGACATTTATTCTGAAAGTCTGATGAGGGCAGATTTTTCTTTCCTTTTAGGTATTTACACATTACTTTTTATTGTATTTGTATGTGTGTGCTTAAGTAGATTCATGCTGAAACCCCAGAAGGTCAGAAGAGGCTATCTGTGGCTACAATGTGGGTTCTGGCAATTGAAACTTTGTCTTCTTTGAGAACAGTAAGTACTTTTAACTGTTAAGCCATCTCTCTAACCTTTCAATAAGAATTTATACATCTGAATAGATCAATAAATTTGTATTTGCACAACCAAATTCTGGGAGGTTTTAAGCATTTGAATATACTTCTACCATTTTTAGCTATATATTTAAGTGCACAAGTTTAGAGAAGCATAAAATGTGGCTTAACTGATGTCATGGCTCTCCTGACTACTGTCTAAAGGACTAACTTGAGTGCACATCTTGGATAACAGAAATGCTGTGCACACAATCTCTGTTGTTTTATAACAATACTTTATGTCTTTAGGAGAGAATTCATAGTTTTCTGCCTTCACATTATTAAATTCTCATGAATGATTTCTATTATTTATACATAAGCTTATTTCTCAACAAACACTAAATATAGAAGCCATTGTTGATGTGCATTGAGACACTTTCCTCACCCTGCAACCTATCCCTTAAAACTCCATCTTCTACAGTGAAGGCAACAGAGTGTTCACTGAAAGACCTCTGAAGAGATTTTATTGTAATATCTTTTGTCAAAGCATGATAGGTATGGAGTTTGAGCTGCACTGAATATTTAGAATGAATCCTTGAGTGAGAAGACCTTTCATGAGAAGGCCCACTTAAATCAAAGTGGACTCTGGAATTTCACATGTAAGGGCACATGTTCGGGCTAAGGTATTTCTTTTAGCTTTTTTAAAAATAGCAGCAGTAGACTTAGAGAAGTAATTCTATTTTCCCCTGAGGGTAATAACATGTTTGCCTTAATGTAGTAAAAATGTGTGTTTCATTTTCAATTGACAATCTAATAATTGATAATCTCTTATATCTCAGAATCATGATAACATTATTTATTACTTATTATTTAGTTTTTATACATATTATCTCCTCAGAGATCATATGGAACTGAACTGTTTCCATAAAAAAATGAGGTTACTTAAAGACTATATTTCTGTATCTCTAAAATTCAGAGTTGGTAGATAAGTTTTATCATACTTAGCTTATACATTTAAGAACACAATATCTTAGGAAAAAGTAAATTATCTTAATTTGTCTCTATAAGTTTAAATTCCATACACATTTTAGATTATAGCATAAACCCAAGTATGTTCTGATTTGTTATTATTTATAATGACAGTTTACATATAAAAAATTAACATAAGGATGAATAACATTTATATTATAATCACTTATGTAGTTTTTTCAAGAGTATAGATTTATGATATTTTAAGCACTAGTTAAGAAATCATGTACTTCATAAGATTGCTGAAACATATTTTACTAGCAAACCAAGATACTAATCTTAGTCATGACATTTGTCATTGTCCCCCAATTCTAAGTTTTTCTATTTCCTCCTACTACCTCCCACTTCCTATGCTTTTACAGTTTCAAATGATCACCACTGAGAAAATTTGACAATGAACATATAGAATTTATATATCACCAGCTTTACTACAAAAAGGATTGCACATTTTGCTCACCTAATAAAGAATATTCGTGCTTCCTAAGAATATACAGAAAAAGGATCATGAACATTTATATGATACACACACACACACACATATATATATATATATATATATATATATATATATATATATATATCATTCAAGAGTTTGGTCACATGCAGATACAAATAGATCTTTTTAAGATTTCAGCTCACATAAAATATTTCTTTACCATTAGCAAACAAGAAAAAAAATATAAAAACGAAACCAGAAAAAAATCTCCTCAATATTTAATATAAAGCAAAATTCTTCTAAATGATGTATGGATTATCGGAAATCAATAGACAAAACTAGAGATGCTTTAAAACCTGGTAAGAAAGCAATGTATTTAAAGTGTGTGGGATATAAGAGTACTTAAAGGAAAAAAATGATGGCATTGGAAATGTTACTAGAACCCAGAAAGAGATTAAATCAAGGTTGTAAAGATAAAGGTAGAAAATGTAATAGATCAAAATTCAGAAAAAGGAGAATCAGAAAGTGCAAATTAAACTCAAATAAACCAGTACAAATATTATATTAGCTTATGTGTATAGAAAGGTACTTGAAAACTTTGTTTACTAAAGATATAGATATAACATTAGCATTTAAATGCAAAGAGATGATGGGTAGATGGAAAGGGAATGGAGAGATAGGAGAGTGATGACATCATTCCAGTAGACAATGTTCAAAGTCTCGTCATGCACAAATGTACTCCCTTTTGTGATTTAACTAACAAATCCAGTGAAACAAACCTAGGTCTCAAGGGAAATCAGTGCAGAAACTGCAAGTGGGAGCCTTTCATGTTCTTGTTTGTCTCTTAGCCAGATAAAATGTCAGTTTTAAAAAGCAAGTCTTTCTAGAAGGAATATGGGACCTAGTATAAGAGAATACTTGTAGTGATACAGCTGGAGACAGAAAAGGGCAAGGGGTACTACATACAGATTGACGGGTCAGTGAGAGACCCCCATTTAATCCCAGATGGAAATGAAATAGGACTCACATTGCTGGCCTCTGAGTTCAAAAACATGGCAAGTTGGACCTTATTTCAAAATGTTTTCTCATCCCAGAATGGCTAAAGTTAGAGTACCATTGCATTTTCCCAAATTTTTAAATAAATTTTGGGAAAAAAATAGATCTTTTATCATGGTGTGTGTGTTTGAGTTAAGGAGAAACAGAAAGCTGGTGCCAAGATTTTTTTTTCCTATATTGCAAGACTTTAGTTGTTTCTTAAACATCCATATGGCTTAATAAGATATTATAGAAGTAAGGAATAAGAAGTAGGTCTTATTCCTCAGTCTGGTGGTTTGAATAGGATTGGTCCCCATAGATTCATAAGTTTAAATGCTTGGCCCACAGGGAGCAGAACTTAGGGTGTGTGGCCTTTTGGAGTAGGCGTGGACTTGTTGAAGGAAGTATGTCAATGTTGGAGTGGGCTTTGAGGTTTCCTATTCTCAAGCTCAGCTCAATGTGGAAAATGGCCTCTTCTTGGCTACTTTTGGATAAAGACGTAGAATTCTTGCCTTCTTCAGCACCTTGTCTGCTGTATGCTGCCATGCTGCCCATCATGGTGATAATGGACTAAAGATCTGAAACTCTACATCAGCCCCAACTAAAATTTTGCCTTTAAAGGAGTTGTCTTGGTAGTGGTGTCTTTTCACAGCTTTAATATCTAAAGTAAGACACTCAGGCATCATATATTCTGGAAAAAATAGGGAACAAATATCCCTGATCCTTGGATATATAGGTCAGGAGCTGAAGGAGGAAGACTAAGGTGAGTATTATTTCAGAATTTAATTTATAGAAATACATCAAAGACAATAAAGGCCTGGAAAGAAGTATCATTTTTATTGCCATTCATAAGATGTCAGCAACATCATGTCAAAGCAGCAAATTCTCAGACTATTTTGTTTCTGTCTTAAATATACTTTTCTTCCCAATCCATGTTAGCAGCCATATTAGACAAACAAGAATGAATGCCCAGCTTTCATGTCATTATTTATTTTATTTTATTGATCCGAGAATATCTATTAATCTGATCAGAGGTTTACGGGCTTCTTTCCAGATCAGACCCACCTATGAGATAGCTTGCTGCATGTATCCTTAGCACAAATCTAGTATTTATTCTGTATACATGGTAGCTTTACTAGCAAAGCACTGCTGAAATGAGGGGGGAAATGAAGGTTAGTGTTGTCTGCATGTGAGGAAGGAAGCCCACCATAGTTTCTAGTTAGAAAATACACACAAAACACAAAAATGTCTTTTAAACTTGTCTATCCTAACATCTTAGCCTCAAAAATAGCATTGATAATCAACTACATATTTAAGCTTCATTCTACATTTACTTTATCAACCTTTCATTCTTGACATTCAGTCACTTGATCAGCTATTGCACCTGAGTCATACAGGAAATAGAAAGAGAGACATCTGGAAATTATGACAACAGAAAATACAGCACTTGTCACCCTCCCAAATCAAAGTGATCAGGAATAGATGCAATTATCATAATTCTCATATTTGGAATCCATATTATCTTACTAAGAATCAATTAACTATAACTGAAAATTTTGAATCATGAACCAAAACATAACTTAATATGCTTTCTATAGAACCCTTAAAATTATCATATAATATAGCTGTTACTAATAATTCTGTTTCATTCACAGGATTAATGATTCTGTGGGGTTTAACTTTGGTTTTTAAATAATGTGTACTAGGTCTACCATGGAGTCTAACGTGCCAGAGGTTGCTACAGTTGAAGCAAAAATAGACAAATGTAGAGCGGCTGGTTAAGACTGCTGATTTCTTCAGGCAATAGCAAATACATGAATTCTAAAGCCTGTTTAAGATTTTACAAAGACAAACTGGAAAGGAGGAGCTTTAGAAGACTCACTATGGGCTATTAAGAAAACAAAAACCAAAACAACTTGCTGTGTGTTCAGTGCCTGAACTGGATGGTGAGAATGAAGCAACAGAGTGGTGCAGATGAAGAGATACCAACAAATTTTCATGAATTTAAAGTTGTTGGGTTTATAGAACATACGCATTAATCTCCATAAAGGGGTGGATTCAATTCCAATCATGTGGCCTAATATAATGGGGGACTATTAGGTTCATAACTTCATTTCCATAATTGGAAAACTACAAAATATTTTAAAATTCTCAATACCTGTCAATATGGTTATTTATCTTAATTTTTTTCAGGCAAACTTTTGATCTTGATAGACATTTAAGACATATTACCTTTTGTAACTTTGTAGTTGTTACAGCCATTATGTAACATTTGCTGGTACACATCAGTAACTTTGATATCTGAATTACACTCTTGAATTTCCCTTTTCTTTCTTCAATAGCAGCATCATTTTTCTGATCCATAGAACAAAATAATTTGAGCAAGGAAACTTAAGCTATGATGAATAAGGTTATTTTCATAGAGTTATCTCTTTTTAAACCAAGCCCTTACCATCTGCTCCCTTCTTTATGTGTTTGGGATGTATATAATTAACTGAGCAATCATGTCATAAAAGGAAGGAGATGAGTCATTTCAGTGCATCTCCATAGTTTTGTGCAGTACAGCTGTTATGAAAGATTTCCTTCCAAACATTTGTTTCAGGTAAAAGTAAAAAGAGATCTTTTTTTCCCCTGTGATCAACCTCCCTAAATGCACATAAAATAGAAGTAAATTTGAGAATTCATATTCACTGAAAGCACATAGCAAGTTACAGGCCACAATAAGGTCACACATTGCTTGTTTTATTTAGGGTGAAAGTAGTATAATAGACTGTATTTTATCTCCAGTGTTATCTGTATGCTGCAACTCAATAAATCCTACCAAACTAATTCTTCAACTTGATAAACTGCTTCTTTCTACTACTAACAACATGATGTTTGTTCTGCGTGAAACATCCTTAGGGGGCAGGAAGTTATATCTCTGTACGGCATATCTTTGAAAACAAGTTATATTCCCCTTATATTTACCACAGCACAGCATTTATAACTTTTCATTGAAATTGTCACATTATTCAGTCCCAACACTCTGTGAAACTCTGTGAAGCCTTATACACTGTCTTTCTTACATAGCATAGTTCTGGCAGAATGTAACTAACAGTAGATGCCCACAGAGTTGGATATTCAATTCAATTAATAAACCATGCCATCATCATTACCAATCCTGAACAAAGGTGTATGTGCTTACAAATACAAGCTATTTGTTAACTGATTGACATCTGAAGATGTACCCATGCAGGTATATTATCTTATAGAACAGTTGCCTGTGACAGGTATAATTGGTGCCATTTTTCTAATGTAATTTTTATATCCACACTGAAAATAGAAATATGTGTGCTTTTCCACATTGGTATTTTAGACAACTATAGGCTCACATGTATGCCTGCAAAAACGAATTCATAAAATTATGTGACAGTGAAATTTTAGAAAATTTGAAATTCAAACTTTGAGTATATTAGAACTTTGAAGCAACAAAAAATGTTTTTAATAAAAGGAAAGGGAAGGATGAAGACTTATTAAGAACACTTGCTGGTCTCCTAGAAGAACTGAAATCAGTTCCTAAGCCCAACGTTTGGCGCTCACAAGCAACTGTTCCTTCTGCAGCAGGAGTTCTCACCTCATCTGCTGGGCAACTTGAGCACCTGCACATGCAAAGCAGACACACAACACCCCTTTACAACTGAATCTAAAATTGATATTAATAGTTCAAGAAAAATAAATATGTGGAATAAAAAATAAATAGAATGTGGAATCAGTGACTCATTGTAAATTGTGCAAGAGTAAAAATCTCTGGTAAAATCCAGATGATTAATTAGATATAACACTGGCAATAAATAGAAATTTAGCATCGCAGAAGCAATGACTATATGGCAGGAGCAACCACAGTTTAAATAAGTAAAAATTAACATTTTACCATCAAATATTTACAGTCATTCTTATTACTTTAAAAAGTTTATTGGAGATAGGCAGCAGCCCTATTTTGAGCTGCTGTGTTTTGAATTGCTACTCAGCTGTTTTATGTAAAATAACATGATTTATTTTTAATTTGGCTTGTTTACTACTTATATTATTTTCTGCGGAAATTACAATTATAGTCTTCATTTCACTAGTATGTAAAAAAAGAATTTAAAATGAAACGGAATAAATCCAGAAGCAATAATGTGCTGAGGAGAGGTTGTCTATAAGATCTGACACAAATGTAAAGTATCTACAAAACAAATAAACAAGTAAAAACAAAACAAAGAGCAAAATGTAATATCTGGGTTGTAGAACACCAAGATACATAGCCATCTTAAACTTTCAAAAAATCCTCAAGATTCCCCTCAAAATGTGTTAAGATGAACTATGAAACCCAAGAAGTACCAACAGTCACAATTAAGAAATTGTTTGTACACAGATCCTGAAAGGCTTGCTTCTGACACTGAATTGAAGCACATGGATTAAATGCTATGAAAGAAATAGAAAGGATTTTCTTGAAGAGTTCATGATTTGGCAGTTATGATAAAGGCAATAGTGATAATCGGCAATAACAAGATATGTCCAGCATGGTTTATCAGTGTTCATCAGCACACATGTGTACACACACACACCCCAAAACACAGACAAGTGCAAGAAAATTTTAACTGGATTGATTTTTATTTTCTTATATGTGTCAATGGACAAAATAAATTGATGTAGGAATACATAAGAGAAACAATTTACATTTCATAATATCAGTGAATAAAAACAGAATAAACAATATTCATTGAAGCAGTCATAAACCCAAAGAAATAACTTTTTTCTGAAAGCAACCTTTGGAAATAAGTTTTAAATAAATAAAAGATAAGATGGAAAATGTAAAATGAGAAATTATTTTATTTTATTATCCTTTAATCCAGGATGATAGATACCTAGATACATAAACTTAATTATGCACAAACACATGCATACACACATCCATCCATCCATCGATATATATGTTGTTAAATTAAATAGTGAACAAATCAAACCAATTCAGCTACATAAAGTAGTGCATGTCTGTAATGCTAGCACTCCAAAAATAGAAAAATAAACAAAGGAAGAAACAGAATTAAAGAATGAAAAAAGAAAGGAAGAGAATGAAAGAAAGAAAGAGAAAAAACAAAGAAAATTTATTATTATGAAAGAAAAACATCATAAAATAGTTTAAATAATTTACCTGAAAAACATAATGTTTAAAGTAGAATAGTGAGAGGAGGGGTGAGTGAAGGTATAAGACTATTTCTCATCAATTTGATGTCTAATTAGAATATAGGATGAATGAACTTGGAGTAGAAAAAACATTTCATTTCTAAATAATTGACAATGTATACTTCCATATAATCTGAATAAAAATATATTTTCTCTCAGGCCCAATAAAATATATAATATTTTATATCTACACTTGTCATCATGAATCAGTACAATTCTAAAGAAAAACAAACCCAGCTGACTCATCACCATATCAGTAATTAACACAATTTTTTGTAGGATGATTAATTACTTTCAACTACAAGTCCTATAATAAGAAATAAGCTTTCTAATATTGGTTACATGAGAAAGCCATTGTAAGAATTTAAACCAATTCCAGATTAAAATCTTATCTTAAACAAGTACTAACAATAGGGAGGAAATCAGCCAGAAATTAATATAATAAATGAAACTTGAATGCCCTTTGCAGATTATTATGTTTAAGAGTACTTTTGTAAATAGCATCAAATATATTTTAAATAATGTGTAATATTGATGATAACACTGAATATTTTTCCTTTCAAGAAGTAAATAAATTTATACTTAGAGAATGTAGATAAAACTAAGAAAATTATTTTGAACTAAAAATGTAGGACATCTCAAGTACACTTGCAAGAGTGGGCTACATCTTGCCTAGGCAGCGCAGTAGAGATGGCCCTAGTGGTGTGGGCACAGAACTGGTAGATTGACCAATTCTGCTTCTACCCTGGGCCAAATCCAGGGCTTTGAGTTGGCTTCCTTCAATCTATGAATTGCTAGAGCAAGCAAAGGGCTGATCTTGTAGATTTAGAGCTGCAAGATTTCCATGATGCAGAGTAACAGCAAAATATTCTAGAAAAGTCCCAGAGAAAATCCAGTATTGATGGCATAGTAGAAGCTAAAGGCCTCAAATCAGTCCAAGGACTTATTGCAGCCCTGGATACCCCAACATACCTGAAAAGGAAGACTCAGACTTAAAATCAAATCTCAAGAGGATGATAGAAGATTTTAGGAAAGAAATAAATAACTCCATTAAAGAAAACAAAAGAACACAGGTAAACAACTGGACAAATGAACAAAAGCATTCAGGAATTAAAAACAGACATAGGAACCATAAAGAAATCACAAAGGGAGACAACCCTGGAGTTAGAGAACATAGAAAAGAAATCAGGAGTCATAGATGCAAACATCACCAACAGAATACAAGAGATGGAAGAGAGAATCTCAGTTGCGGAAGATACCATAGAAAACATGGACACAACAGTCAAAGAAAACAAAAAATCCAAAAAGCTCCTAACCCAAAACATCCAAGATAGCCAGAATTCAATGAGAAGACAGAACCTGAGGATAATAGGTACAGAAGAGAGTGAAGATTCCCAACTTAAAGGACCAGTAAATATATTCAACAAAATTATAGAAGAAAACTTCCCTAACCTAAAGAAAGAGATGAACATAAATATACAAGAAGCCTACAGAAAGACAAATAGACTGGACCAGAAAAGAAATTCCTCCTGTCACATTGTAGTCAAAATACCAAATACAAAATAAGGAAAGAATATTAAAAGCAGTAAAGGAAAAAGGACAAGTAACATATAAAGGCAGACCTATGAGAATTACACCAGACTCCTCACTAGAGACTATGAAGGCTAGAAGATCCTGGGCAGATCTCATACAGATGCTAAGAGAACACAAATGCCATCCCAGGTTGCTATACCCAGCAAAATCCTTTATAATCATAGATGGTGAAACCAAAATATTCTATGACAAATCGAAATTTGCGCAGTATGTTTCCAAAAACCCAGCCCTACAAAGAATAATAGATACAAAACGCCATCTAAAGGAGAAAAACTACACCCAAGAAAAAGCAAGTAAATAATCTTACTCAACAAACTAAAAAGAAGAGCCACACAAACATAAACAACTTTGAAAATAACAGGAAGCAATAATCACTATTTTTTAATATTTCTTAACATCAATGGCCTCAATTCCCCAATAAAAGGACATAGACTGACAGTCTGGATCCATAAACAGGACCCAGCATTTTGCTGCATCAAGGAAATGCACCTCCGTGTTAAAGACAAACACTACCTCAGAGTAAAAAGATGGGAAACAATTTTCCAGTCAAATGGCCCCAATAAACAGGCTGGATTAGCCATTCTAATATCAGATAAAATCGACTTTCAACCAAAAGTCATCAAAAAAGATAAAGAAGTACACTTCATACTCATCAAAGGAAAAATCTACCAAGAAGAACTTTCAATTCTGAACATCTATGCCCCGAATGCAAAAGCTCCCATATTCATAAAAGAACTTAACTAAAGCTCAAAGCACACATTGAATCTCACACAAAAATAGTAGGAGACTTCAATACCCCACTATCAACAATGGACAGACCTTGGAAACATAAACTAAACAGAGATACAGTGAAGCTAACAGATGCTACAAACGAAATGGATTTAACAGCTATCTATAGAACATTTCATCCTACATCAAAAGAATATACCTCCTTCTCAGAACCTCATGGTACCTTCTCCAAAATTGATCATATAATTGGTCACAAACCAAACCTCAACAGTTATAAGAAGATTGAAATAATCTCATGCCTTTTATCAGATCACTACAGAATAAGGCTGATCTTCAATGGCAACAACAGAAAGCCCACATACATATGTAAGCTGAACAATGCTCTACTTAATGATTACTTGGTCAAGGAAGAAATAAAGAATGAATTTAAAGACTTCCTAGAACTTAATGAAAATGAAAGTACAACATACCCAAACCTGTGGGACACAATGAAAGCAGTGTTAAGAGGAAAACTCTTGTCTCTGAATGCCTCCAAAAAGAAACTGGAGAGAGCATATACTAGCAGCTTAACAAGAAACCTGAAAGTTCTAGAACAAAAAGAAGCTAATACACCCAAGAGGAGTAGAAGTCAGGAAATAATCAAATTAAGGGCAGAAATCAACCAAGTAAAAAATAAAAGAACTATACATAGAATCAATAAAACCAGGAGCTGGTTCTTTGAGAAAATCAACAAGATAGATAAACCCTTAGCCAGACTAACCAGAGGGAACAGAGACAGTATGCAAATTAACAAAATTAGAAATGAAAAGGGAGATATAACAATGGATTCTGAGGAAATTAAAAAAAAAATCATCAGACCCTACTACAAAAGCCTATAAGCAACAAGATTGGAAAATCTGGAGGAAATGGACAAGTTTCTAGACAGATACCAATTACCAAAGTTAAATCAGGATCAGATAAAACATCTAAACAGTCCTATAACCACTAAAGAAATAGACGCAGTCATTAAAAGTCTCCCAACCAAAAAAAGCACAGGACCAGATAGGTTCAGTGTAGAATTCTATCGGACCATCAAAGAAGATCTAATACCAATACTCTTCAATCTATTCCACAAAATAGAAACAGAAGGAACACTACCAAATTCATTCTATGAGGTCACAGTTACACTGATACCAAAACATTAAAACAAATAAAACTTCAGACCAATTTCCCTTATGAATATTGATGCAAAAATACACAATAAAATTCTTGCAAAGAAAATCCAAGAACACATCAAAATGATCATTAACCATGATCAAATAGACTTCATCTAGGGATGCAGGGATGGTTCAATACCTGGAATTCCATCAATGTAATCCACTATATGAACAAACTCAAAGAAAAAAAAAAACACATGGTCATTTCATTAGATGCTGAAAAAGCATTTGACAAAGTTCAACATCCCTTCATAATAAAAGTCTTGGAAAGATCAGGAATTCAATGAGCATACCTAAACATAGTAAAAGGAATATAAAGTAAACCAGTGGTCAACATCAAACTAAATAGGAGAAACTCAAAGAAATCCCACTAAAATCAGGGACTAGGCAAGGCTGTCCTCTCTCTCCCTACTTATTCAATATAGTACTTGAAGTTCTAGCTAGAGCAATTAGACTACAAAAGGAGGTCAAAGGGATCCAAATTGGAAGGGAAGAAATCAAAATATCTCTATTTGCAGATGATATGATGGTATACTTAAGTGACCCGAAAAACTCCACCAGAAATCTCCTACAGCTGATAAAGACCTTCAGCAAAGTAGCAGGTTAAAAATTAACTCAAGCAAATCAATAGCCTTCCTATACCCAAAAGATAAACAGGCTGAGAAAGAAATTAGGGAAATGACATCCTTCACAATTGTCACAAACAATATAAAATATCTTGGTGTGTCTCTAACCAAACAAGTGAAAGATTTGTGTGACAAGAACTTCAAGTCTCTGATGAACAAAATCTAAGAAGACCTCAGAAGATGGAATGATCTCCCATGCTCATGGATTGGCAGGATTAATATAGTTAAAATGGCCATCCTGTTGAAAGCAATCTATAGATTCAATGCAATCCCCATCAAAATCTCAACTCAATTCTTCATAGACTTAGAAAGAGCAATTCTGAAATTCATATGGAATAACAAAAAACCCAGGATAGCAAAAACTATTCTCAACAATAAAAGGACTTCTCTGGGAATCAGCCTCCCTGACCTCAAGTTGTACTACAGAGCAATAGTGATAAAAACTGCATGGTATTGGTACCTACAGTGACAGGCAGGTAGATCAATGGGATAGAATAGAAGACCAAGGAATGAACCCATTTACACAATGGAATACTACTCAGCTATTAAAAACAATGACTTCATGAAATACACAGGCAAATGAATGGAACTTGAAAATGTCTTCCTGATTGAGGTAGGGCAGTCACAAAAGAATGAACATGGTTTGATTCACTGATAAGTGGTTATTAGCCCAAAAGTTTGAAATACCCAAGAGTCATTTAGCAGGAACAGTAAGGCTGAGTGTGAGGTCCCAGAAGGAGGACTTGAAGAAGAGACTGAAGGAGCTGAGGGAGTTTGCATTCCCATGGAAAGAGCAGCAGTGCCAACTGGCCTGACTCCTCAATACTCCTGGAGACTTAATCATCAACCAAAGAATACACATGGAGGGATCCATGGTGTTGGCCACATATGCGGCAGAGGAGGGACTTGTTAGCCATCAGGAGGAGAAGAGGCCCTTGGGCCTGAGGGTGTTATTTACCCCAGTATAAGAGAATGCCAAGGAGGGAAGACGAGAGTAGATGGGTGAGTGGGTTGGAGAATACCCCCATAGTGGCAGGGGGAGGGGGAGGAAATGGGGAGGTTCCAAAGGGGAGATCTGGAAAGGGGGAAGCATTTGAATTGTAAAGTATGAATAATTAAATAAATAAAAAATAAATAAATAAATAAATAAAAGTTATCGTAAATAAAAAAGAAACTGAGGGAGACAAGTAGTCGAACTATATTTTACAAATTTATGAACATAGTACTGTGATAAATTTCAATATAAAATGAAATTTACTAAGTATCAAGTATGCAAAAATTAAGCTAAAGTTAAAATCTGGGTCCTTAAAAATCTACTGAAATCACTAGATAGATTTGATAAATCATAAACAATAAAAATATAATGTCATGATTAAACATCATGACATTATATTTTTATAATGAGCCACAGAGATGTAAAAACACATTCCACTAAACCTGAAGAACACAGTTAGATCTCTATAGTAAAAAGCATGGTAGAGAGTGGATTCATCTGAGTTGCCTTCTGTCCTACACATGGAGGCCTTAGCGCACATATGATTCCTTAGCACCACAAAGTAAGTAAATGAGTGAAATATTAAAAATAATGTTTAATATTAATAGATACAAAAACTAATTTTGTGACAATAAATTTGAAAACTCCCTCTGGCACTCTAATACTAAAAGTCTTCTTGGGGCTCTGTTATCCAGACTTGAAGGTTATCTCTGTTTTGTTGTTGTTAATTATCATTTTTATTTGGAATGCAAGATAGTAGGTATTCACATGACTTTCCATTAGTTTCTTGGAGGTTTTACCTCTTAGGTTTCCTTCTATTCTTATTTCCCCCTGTGACTACACCATTTTATTCCCATGCTTAATACACCGCTCTACTCTCATATTACCCATATTCTACTGTCCAACACTCCTTTTCTTTACCTTTATTAATCAATTATTTGTAGAGTAGGTATACAAAAAGCATAGATTTAATTAAAAGTACTTTCCCTTTTCAATGTCCACAGCTTCTACAGTTATATAGATAAAACACTTAGAACTAGAAATTCAAAGCCATGATCCACATTTGGGAGAAATGATCCAAACCCTGCAATAAAAATGCCATAATCTTCTCCTCACATGAAACTTCAAAAGATGTTTGAATATTTGTATATTCATAGAAGAGTTACATTTGTGGTCATTCAAAAATATTGGGGTTCTATACCAATATTGAAAAGCCTTGTTTTTTTTTTTTTATATTATTGGTAATCTGTCTACTTTCCTAATAAGTGATAACAGGAGCTGGGTGGCAGTGTCTTGGTAATGTCTTCTTAACCTACACTGTACACTTTTGTGAATTTATCTTATTTAAACACAATATGGGTAAAAATTATATTAAACAAAAACTTTTCAAGAGAAAAGCCAAAGAAAATGACAAAGAAACAAATTCTCAGACATATAATACAAGATGATAGAACTAGGGTACAGAAAAATGATTCAGAAACTTGCTGGTTTCAGGACATGGAGAAAGCAGAGCAGTTTCTTCATTCTGTACTAAGGCTTCTGGATTAAATTCCAATGTGATACTCTTTTAGATCATGACTTTGGGTCTAATAGCACAGGAGAATCAGCTATACTATAAAAACTTCTCTCAGAAACATTTGGAGGAGTTTGTCCAACTCCATGGGATCATAAGCACTGGCAGTAGTATATATGATTAAATAAACAGTTTTTTTAACTCTAGGCAAGTTTCTTCTCCTGGACCCAGTTCATCCATCTTTAAAAGGATAAAGTTGGAGAGGAGGGTTACAGACATACTTTTGAGGTCTACATTTCTGTTATTTCTGATTCTCATGAAAGTTTATGTTTATTCCTTTATTTTTAGCTAGTCACACTTGTGAAGATTTGGTCCTAGCTAAGCAAAGCCAAGTTGCAGGAAGGTACAATTTAAGGAGAAGTGAAATCAATAACCCCAAAGCAATTGCTTCAAAGACTAGGTGCATCTTTTTTCTCTCTTTGAGGACAAAATGCCTGCAAGAATAAGGGAGAAAGAAGTCAGAACGAGTAAGAATAAGAAGAAATTTGACACTTAGCCTGGGGATTGAACAGTGAAGAAGAAATTCAATTTGGGAGAAAGCCCTGAAAATACACATTTTACTCAAGCATTATTTTAGCCTCTATGGCTTCAGAAATGTCAATGGGTAGTGAAAGTTTACTTTTCTTTTTTGGCTGTGTGTTGGTAGATAAAAATACTCTCCTTTGTCCTCCCTACTCTTCTCTTTCCTCCATTCTTCATACTCCCCAAACTACAGTTCAAAGTAATATATTTCTATTGATATGATAGTGCCTTTTGGTTCAGATGTATTGACTGAATCCAGGATATTACAGACAGTGGGCAAGTAGTCTAAAACTGAGCTATATCCAAAGTTTCCTTCCCATTGGTATGTAAAGAAAAACTTCCATTTTGAAATTTAGAGTATTGAGAGACAACCACAGCCAGAGATCTCCATCCACCAACCAATAATTACTATTCTCAGTTGGGGACCATGCAGCATGCATAGCCATGCAATTTACCACAGTGTATATCTTATCGAAAGAGTTGGCATTCCACAGAAGAAGAATGAGTTAGAGGTATAAAATAGCTCACCAAATTTCATGAACTAGAAATCACAAAGCTACAGAATGAGCCTTGATGGAACTAGCTGTGTTACGATGTAAAGACTGTGAAAAGAGTATCTATCTTATGAGATAGGTAGAACTTTAGTAGTTCTACTAAGTTTATTTCCATCAAAATAGTTCAAATTTGTCCCATTGACTTATATGCTTTTAATACTTTCAGTGAGATTTGGTGAGGTATAAAATTATAAATAGTAACTCTGGTCTAGGTTTTATTACCTGAATTACAAACAATGTTCATTTTAAGTCAGGCAAAAGAAAAGGGGTGGGGGACTTGATAATTCCAAATACAATGAATTGAAAGATACAACAAATAAGTTAGAAAGTCACTTTTAACAATGGATTAATATTTTGAGTAAATTCAGACTGAAATATGATTTGGTTAAATGTTTATTTCCAGTTCTGTGGTATTAGGTATTGTGATGGCTAGATTGTTTGTTTATTTGTTTCTGTCAACTTCACACAAGTTAAGATAATGTGGAAAAACAGAAAGCCCCATTAAGGAAATGCTTCCATGAAGTTGGACTGGAAACAAGCATGTGGAGTTCTATGAGTTTTCTTAATTTATTTTTTCTTGATTGATGATCAATGATTGACTGCAGACTGTGGCATTCTTGTGTAGGTAGCCCTGCCTATATAACTGTGAATGCAATCTGCATGTAACCAGTAGCAATATCTCGCCATGGTCACTGAATCTGTTCCTACCTCCATGCTCCAGTCTTGTGTTCCTGCCCATACCTCCAACAATGAAGGCCTGTGATATGTAAGATGAAACAAAACCTAATGTCTCCAAGTTGCTTTTGGTTAAGCCATTTTATCACAACAACAGAAGAGAAATTTGACAGGTGGTAATTGCCTTTTATTATTAACCATCTAAACTCAGGAATGAAGAGCAAAGTGTCTAACTGATATGGAGTAAGACTATGGTCAGTGGACAAGTGACTAGTGCAGTCAGAAAAGTGAAAAATGAATAAGTAAAAATAATGTCGTTTCTAATAAAAATTAGGATAGAAGAAATAATTTGAGATGATAAAAACAAGATAAGGAGACATGGATACATTAAAATTTGGGGTTATAGAAGCAAAAAAGACAAGAAAATTGGAGCACACTAGATTTTGCACAGTAAAGAAAGAGGAAATCAGCATAAAAAGGCAATGGGCAGATTGAGAAATATTTGCAGAATGTATATTTGATAGGATGTCTACAGTTCATTTGAAAATAAATCCTCACAATGCTATACTAGAATGAAACTTGATTAAAAATGAGCTAATTGTTTGAATACTTTCTTTTTCCAAAAAAAATAAATAAAGATAGACAGTGGGTGTATGAGAAAAGACTCATTCTCAGTCTCAGTAGTCATCAGCAAATACAATTGGAAGCTCTTATGAGATATTACAGCCTACCCCTGAGTATGATCGTTAACAAAAAGGCCAAATGTAACTGTTGACCAAAACAGGAAGTAAAAGAAATACATGGATATAGTTGCTGGTTCTATAGGTTAACACAGCAATTATCAAACAAAAAAACTAAGAAACATGTTTTGGCATTTGAAGGGACATGAAAATAAATTAAATTATGTGAAAAAGCCAGATAAATATTGAAAAATAGCATATGTCCTCAATTCTATACCAAATTGTTTTAGAAGCAGAAAAATAGGGAAATTATAAAAACAGAAAAGTATGTGAGCCAAGAACAACTAATAACAATGAGAATCTCCAAAGGCTGCATGTACATTGGAAAAGGAGAAAGTGGGGGGATATTTTGTATATGTAGTACATACGTACAGTATGTCCTCATAGCGTAAGTGCTCAATGAAGAATTTAAAAGTGATTACTATTTAAGGGCAGAGCAAAGGTGAGAATTTGGCATTTTAAAGTTTATAATTTTTGTTGACAGCAAAAAAATGAAAATACACAGGAGAGCAGTTTCTGATTTTGATCACTAATTAGCCTACATTTAGTATAGCATCCTTATTACTTTTCTGGTTTATTTGTGTAAGCATTTTCACTCAGAAGAGAGATGCAGGCACTTCCTAACACTCCAAGTCTTTAATATCCTCTAAAGTTTCTCTTGTAGTTGTGGGGAAATTGCTGAGTTTTCTGTGGCACCTATCACATGGTTTTTCTTCCTATGCATATCTAGTCAGTTTTCAGCAGGGCACTTGCATTTGCATAAGAATGAGCTTTAGTGGAATTCCTGCCAAAAGTTAGGCTCCTTATGAGTATTGCCTGACTTGTAGATTTTCAAAAAGATAAATGAATATAGAGAGCAGGTGTGAATTTTGGAGAAAAATGTGAGATACACACACACACACACACACACACACGCACACACACAGACACACACACACATACACTGATAAATATTCACAAATGCCAAGATGAATATACAGTTAACAGATACATATTTCCTTCCTCACATTTTATTAAAAATATATTATCACTTTTATGATTATATTTATCAACAACTAAGCACAGTACCAGAGGAAAACCAGAATTTTATTTTTAAATTTAGTTAAAAAAAATATCTAACACATAATAAAAGATGTTTGGAGAAAATAAATAATATTATTCTGACAATGCTTTTTCTCTGTGAGGTGGATTTCTTTAGGTGAGAAGTATTTTTAAACTGGAAAGAAATTAGTGGTAAATGGAAACTCCAAATTAAATGTATTTATAATGGAAGAAGGAGACAGAGTTGTGTTGCAACTTCAAAATATTTCTTAAAAAATAAATACAGAAAAACAGATTAAACAAAACATAGATATTAGTAGAGATCAAAGAGCAGAAAAATAGTAACATCTAAAATCTACATCCAAATAATGGAGAAATGCTACATTTGAAATAGTACCGATTTATTACACTTTATACTTGGCATTAAGGGGCTCTGACCTGCTACTATTTTATTGGTAAACGATATTTGTTTTACACAATCAGAGTACTGGCTACTTAGGATGAACTTGGCTACTGAGAATAACTTCAAACAAGTTGGTAATCTCTCAAGGGACTGCCGACATCCAGTAGCTGATCAGGGGTAGATACATTTGCTTAGACGGTAAACTCTACCTGTAAAAAATGTTTTATATATATATATGCAAAAGATTATTTTGATTGGTAATTTATGTAGGAAGTTTCAGCTACTTATAGATATTACCACAGGCTGTGTAAAAAACATATCTGAATGTCCTTTCCTTCAGTCTCTACTTTATACTTTGTCCCCATAACTGCTCAGGTGAGTATTTTGTTCCTCTTTCTAAAGACTGAAGCACCCACACTTTGGTTTAACCTCTTCTTGAGTTTCATGGTGTCTGTGAATTGTATCTTGGGTATTCAGAGATTTTGGGCTAATATCCACTTATCAATGAGTACATACCATGTGTGTTCTTTTGTGATTGGGTGACTTCACTCAGAATGATATTTTCTAGTTCAATGCATTTGCTTAAGAATTTCATAAAGTAATTGTTTTTAATAGCTGCGGAGTACTGCATTATGTAAATGTACCACATTTTCTATATCCATTCCTCTGTTGAAGGACATCTGGGTTCTTTCCAGCTTCTGGTTATTATAAATAAGACTGCTATGAACATAGTGGAGCTTGTGTCCTTGTTATATGTTGGAGAATCTTTTGCGTATGTGCCCAGGAGTGGTATAGCTGGGTCCTCAAGTAATACTTTGTCCAATTTTCTGAGGAAATGCCAGACTGATTTCAATAGTGGTTGTAACAGCTTGCAATCTCACCAACAATGAAGGAGTTTTCCTCTTTCTCCACATCCTCAGCAGCATCTGATGTCACCTGAGTTTTTGATCTTAGCCATTCTGACTAGTGTTAGGTGGAATCTCAGGGTTGTTTTGATTTGCATTTCCCTGATGACTAAGGATGTTGAACATTTCTTTAGGTCCTTCTTGGTCATTTGATATTCCTTCTGTTGAAAACTCTTTGTTTAGCTCTGTACCCCCTTTTTTTAAATAGGGTAACCTGATTCTCTGGAGTTTACCTTCTTGACTTCTGTATATATATTGGATATTAACCCTCTATTGGTTGTAGAATTGGTAGAGAACTTTTTTCAATCTGTTGGTTGCCATTTTGTCCTATTGACAGTGTCCTTTGCCTTACAAGAAGCTTTGCAATTTTAAGAGGTCCCATTTGTCGATTCTTGATCTTAGAGCATAAGCCATTGATGTTCTGTTTAGAAAATTTTCCCCTGTGCCTACATGTTCGAGGCTCTTTCACACTTTCTCTATAAGTTTCAGTGTATCTGGTTTTATGGGATCCATCCTATATATAGTCACCAAACCCAGACACTATTATGGATGTCAAGAAGTGCTTGCTGAATAGAGCCTGATATAGCTGTCTCCTGCCAGAGCCTTACAAATACAGAAGCAGATGCTCACAGCCAACCATTGGACTAAGTGCAAGGTCCCCAATGGAGGAGTTAGAGAAAGGACTGAAGGAGCTGAAGGGGTTTGCAACCCCATAGGAAGAACAGCAATATCAACCAACCAGACCTCTGAGAGCTTTCCCAGTGACTAAGCCACCAACCAAGGAGTACACATGGAGGGACCCATGGTTCCAGCCGCATATGTAGCAGAGGATAGCCTTGTCATGCATCAATGGGAAGAGAGATCCTTGATTCTATGATCACTTGATAGATTCCCCAGTGTAGGGGGATTTGAGGGTGGGGAGGTGTTGATGGGTGGGTGGAGGAGCACCATCATAGAAGCCGAGGAGCGGGGGGAATTGAATAATTGGTTCCGAGAGGAGGAAAACCAGGAAAGACGATAATGTTTGAAACGTAAATAAAGAAATTGTCCAATAAAATGAAGAGTTAAAAAAAAAAAAACTTATCTGAGAATGGATTGCAAAGTGAGAAAGCAAGCAGCCTTCCTAAATGGTTTCTGCATCATGTTCTGGCCTGGAGTTCCTTATTCATGTTCCCTCTGTTATAAATTTGACCTGGAACTATACTCTGAAAACCCTTTCTACCCTGTGTCATTTTGAGTCAGGATGTTTAACCCAGAATAGTAATAGAAAATGAAACACCAACAGATTGTTTTTTAAACCTGGAAAGGCTGTCATTGATGTGATGAAGAAGGTTGTTGTTTTGTACTCAATAGTTATATGTCAGCTTGACACAAAATATTCATCAGCAAAAAATGAACTTTAAGAAAATGCCTCCACAAAATCTGACAGTTACAAGCATATAGGACAGTTTCCTAATTAATGATTGAAGGGGGGGGGAGGAAATCCCAGGCTGTTGAAGGTGATACTTTCCTTTGGCTGGTGATCTGGTTTCTATAAGAAAACCTAAATTGTAGCCTGAATTTGCCATCTCTTGTAAACAGGCAAGCCTATCATTGGAGGAATTGGGACACCAACCCAGGCACAAAACATTCTATCTACAATTTGTCCTGCCTACAAGATATGTTGGTGGTGCAGAAATTGTGACTAAAAATGAAATTGTAGCCAAAAATATCTGACCCAGCTTGAGACCCATGCCAGCTAAGGAGCCCACCCATCATGAAGGTGGAATGCCAGGACCCAGAAGCCGAATAGCTCAAGAGACCTAGGATAGAACCAAGCAAGAATGGCAAAAATCAAAATCACACAAACAAACAAACAGTCAATGAAATGATTCCTAATGATATTTCACCATACTCATAGATTGGTGCCTAGCCTAATTGTTATTAGAGAGGCTTCATCTAGCAACTGATGCAAACAGATGCAAAAACCCACAGTCAAACATTAGTGGTAACTTGGGGAATCCTGTGGAAGAAGGGAGGAAGTATTGTAGGGATAAGTGAGCTCAAGAGCATCACAAAAAACCCACAGAATCAACTAAGCTGAGCTCATAGAGGCTCACAGAGATGGAACTTAACAACCAGAGAGCCTGCATGGGACTGACCTAGGCCATCTGCATATATATTACAGTTGTGTAGTTTGGTTTTCTTGTGGAACTCCTAACAGTGGAAACATGGGCTGTCTGATGGTTTTGCCTGCTTCTGAGACCCTTTTCCTCATACTGAGTTACCTCATCCAGCCTTAATATAAGGGGAGGTTCTCTAGTCTTACAGCAACTTGACATGCTATGTTTGGTTGATATCAGTTGGAGTAATGCCCTTTTATGAAGGGAAATGAGGAGTGGATCATGCGGATGGTTAGGAGGAGAGGAGGGAAAACTGCATCAGGATGAAATAAATAAACAAAAGCATGCTGAACAAGCCATGATAAGTAAACCAGCAAGCAGTATCACTTCATAGTCTCTGCATCAGTTCCCACATTCTGGTTCCTGCCCTGTTTGAGTTTCTGATTGCCTTCAAAGATGAATAGTATATCGAAGTTTAATACAAATTAAACCTTTCCTCTCCAATTTGCCATTTTATTATGGTGTTTTATTGCAGCAATAGAAACCCTGACTAAAAACAGAGATAATTGTGGAAGATTTTGAAACTTTCTGCTTAAAAACATATTAATTTATCAGAACTTAGTAAGCTGTTATAGGAACTTGGAAGATAAGAATATTGAGAGACACAGAAATTAGATTTTAGATTTTACTCAGTATACTGAAGTTCATCCTCTGTGCTTTTCTAAAACAATGAATTCCTGTCAAAATCAGCTATAATTAATAAGAGATCAGAGTCATTAATTTGATCACTTCTGGGTCAACACTTGGAGGCTGTGTTCTAGTGGAAGACAAAGTTCTATCTTAACTTATGAGATAAATTATGGTAGTCAACTTATGAGACACCTGCTGTCTTAGTTAGGGTTTTACTGCTGTGAAAAGACACCATGACGAAGGCTACTCATAAAAGGATGACATTTAATTGGGGCTGGCTTACAGGTTCAGAGGTCAGTCCACTAACATCAAGGTAGGAGCATGGTAGCACTCAGGCAGGTATGTTAATAGTTCAAAATCTTGTTCTGAAGTCAAACAGGAGAAGACTGGCTTCCAGGCAGCTAGAACTAGGGTTGTAAAGCCCAGAGCCACAGTGACACACCTACTCCAACAAGGCCACAGCTCTTAAAAGTGGCATTTCCTGAGCCTAGCATATACAAATCATCACACCTGCCTTGTAAATTAAGCTAATGTACATCATTAAGCTAAATGTAAATTATGGTAGTCAACTTAGTAGACACCTGCCTAATTTTGGGGCTGGAGAGATGGCCCAGTGGTTAAGAGCATATACTATTCTTTACAGAACAAGTACAACCTAGCATCTTTGTCAGGTCGAAGTCTGATACTTCTGGCCTCTCCAGGGTAATGTACATCATTAAGCTAAAATCACACTAACTAAAATATTCAGTAAAACAAAATTTACTAATACACCAAGAAAAATGCAATGAGGATAATGAGATTCAATTTATGTTGCTAATTGATGCTCTGCTAAGAAATAACAATTAATTATGAATTAAATATTGCATGTTAAAATATTTTTTAAAATCATAAGCAAGTTCAAATTACCTTCTACAGGAAGATAGAGACATTTGAAAGCCATCACAAAAACTGTTTAGGTATAACTGGTTCATAATAGGTAGGACCTGGAGGAAAGCCAAATACTAACAAAGACCAGTATGCTATACCAAGGAAAGAGCAGTCTTCTGGACTGTTAAGATTGAGACTTGAGACAAAGTATAAAATATCTTATACACTGAGGAATTTTAAGTCTCCAAAATCAGGTAAGGCTGATCACTTACATGCACTTTATCCATCCATGTTGAGGATTTGCAACCCCACGATGCTTATAGAAAAAGGAGCTGTCTTGTATAGTAGTGCATTTACCCCAATATCTCCATTTCCTAATTGTCACTCGGACTAAGTCACAAAATTATCAGAATGGGGATGCACCAAGACTTCCATTACAGTTGAAATATTATAAATTGAAGTGAAAATTTTGGTTTCTTACAAAACCCGGTTATGACATGTGAACATGTTTTTGTTTTAATCCCAGGTATGGGATAATAGGCTGCCTCACAGCAGGTGATTATGATTTGCCTCCTGCACTAGCAAAAATGCCCTGGCATGATTTTTGCCAACTGCAGATAGTTTAATCCTAGGGACTCTGGAGAGGGTCTAAATGCAAGAGTCCCAAGAGGGCCTGTGGAGGCTATTGTTCACCCTGTTGTTCCTGGTTGCTCTTGCTGTGGTTTGTTAAGTATTTTAGAGAGAGAAAAGTTGGAGACTAGAATATCGGACTTGTCCCAAGAAACCCAGTGTCCTTAATTAGTAGGAAGTAGATTATTTTGTTGGCTGAAAGATGTTTCTGTCCCCTTTGACCCCTAACTTTTCTTTCCTACTTAGTGTTATTGCATTGGAAGACATTAGAGTGGAATAAGATTTGGAAAGAAGGTGGAGGTTTAAGAACTCAATAAAATAATAAAGCAAGTAATCAGAAAATTCTCAACAGAGGAATATCTAATATCTAAGAAGCACTTAAAGAATCCAATGATCTTAGTCATCACAGAAATGCAAATTAAAACAACTCTGAGATTTCACCTTACACCCATCAGAATGGCTACAATCAACTCAAGTGGCAGTATATGCTGGTAGGGATGTGAAACAAGGGGAACATTCCTCCATTGCTGGCAGGAGTGTAAACTTGGACAACCACTCTGGAAATCAATTTGGCAGTTTATCAGAAAAAATAGAAATAGTTCTACCTGATGACCCTGCTATATCACTCTTGGGCATATACAAAAATATGTTCCATCATAACACAAAGACACTTGATCAAATGTGTTCATAGCCGCTTTATTCATAATAACGAGAAACTGGAAACAACCCAGATGTCCTTCAACCAAAGAATAGATAATGAAAATGTGGTTCATTTATTTATACAATGCAATACTACTCAGCTATTAAAAACAAGGACATCATGAAATAAGCAGGCAAATGCATGGGACTGTAAATTATCATCTTGAGTAAAGTGACCCATACCTAAAAATACATTTATGTTATGTATTCACTTATAAGTGAATACTAGCCATAAAGTACAGGATACTCACACTACAATCCACAGACCCAAGAAGCTATGTAATAAGGAGAGTTCAAGTTGAATCCCTACTCAGAAGGAGAAATGGCATTGTCATTGAAGATGGTTAGAGGAAGAGAAGTAGGTGGGAGAGGAAATCGGAAGGAGAAACAGGGGGAATCAGGGGTAGGGAAATCTGGGGATAGATAGCCTTAAGAGTGAGTGGAAATCTGAGTTAGGGGTGAAGGAAATCTCTAGGACATACCAGAAGCATGGGATCCAGGAGGTTCCAGGGAGTTTATGAAGATGATTCTAACTGAGACTTCTAGCAGTAGGGTATGTATAACCTGAAGTAACAACCTCTTATAGTCAGAGAGTTCTCCCAGTGTAGGGATAAGGACAGCAACCCACCCATAAAACCTTCAACCAAATATTTGTCCTTACTACATGAGGTGCAAGATGAAGCAGAGACTAGGAAAATGACCAACCAATGACTGGCCAAACTTGAGACCCACTGTTGATACTCTATTATGCTTCAGCAAGAACCTTTGTTACTATCCCTTGAAAGGATAGTCTCAGCAGCTGACTAACACAGATGTAGAGTTCCACAGTCAAACATTAGACAGAGTTTCAGAAGTCTCGTGAAAGAGCAGAGAAAAGGATTGATGAACCCTGAAGGGATAGGGACCGCAAGAAGACAAACAGTGTCAACTAACCTGGAACCTTGGAGGCTCCCACAGACTGAACCACCAACTAATGTGCATACATGGATTGGACCTAGGACTTCCCACCTATATGTAGCAGATGCACAGCTTGGTCATTATCTGGGTCCCCTAGCAACTATAGCATGGTCTTACCCTAACTCTTTTGCCTGCCTGTGGATCGTGTTCCCCTAATAGGGCTGCCTTGTTTGGCCTAGGTGAAAAAGAGTACGGCTAGTTCTGAAGAGACTTGTGGTACCAGGGTGAGTTGGTACTCAGAGAGGTTAAAGGGACAGGTATGGAGGACATACTGTGTGAGATGGGGCCTGGGAGGAGAAGAGGGCTCTGATCAGGATGGAAAGTGAATAAATAAATTAATTAATGGAAAAAAGGCAAAACCACCAACATATAGTCTTTAGGAGCTGTAAGTCTTAATCAACTGAAACAACAATTATACACTTTCATTCAAATAGTAAATGTATGAATGAAATAGAAATAAAGTATATTCCTGAATCAAAGTTCATTAATAGCTTTTGTATTTCCAGAAACATAGAATTTAGCATCTTAAAGTATCAGGCTTTGAAGGGAAGGTGCTGTAGTAATAGCTGATGGTTGCATAAGAAAGTTTTACTGGTCAATGCAGATGACATAGATATGACAAAAAGAGAAGCTGGCAAAACAACAACAACAACAAAACAAAGAGAAGCTACAAGTCTCAAAATCATGACATTTGTGTAGATGTACAATAAAGGGTCAGAAAACATATCAATTAACTCCTGTTTCCAGTGCTATGTAGATGAGAAACCATGTGCTACGAGACAAGAATTGGGAGCAAGACATTCCATTCAGTTAGATAAGGTACAGCGGCCTTTCAATGTAAAACATATCGAAGTAGGAGATATTCTTACCAAATTAGGCCTACTCTCAGGAATAACAATTTTATGATCCAAAACATTGAAAGAATGGTAGAAACAATTATTGTCAAAAGCAATTGGGCACAAGTATTGCCCATAAGTGTACAGGTTGAATGACCTTGGCACTGAAGAAGGGCAAGGAAGCCTTATTTTTCAGAGATTTACAGGAATAGTTAATGGACTGTGACTTTTCTAGAGGCATAACAGATGGGCAACGAACAACAACACTGCCAGTCTGTGTAATCATCAAAGCCAAGATGATGGGCCCGAGGCTGAGGGTAGTTGCCTTTATTTAGTGCAATGACTTGGCCAGGTTTTAGTGCTTAGAATTTTTTAACCTGTAACTAATTAATTGAAATAGAAACCAGGACTCAAGAAAGAAAGATATCGCAACAAAAATGACAAGTATACATTCTATCATTTCCTCATGTGGTCCACAGCAAGGTGAGAATTCAAGGAACCACAAGGAGGTAGGGTGACTCAGGACATAAGATAAACATAATGTGAAAGTACTTGCATGTCCAGCCTTGAAGTTCATGTCCTGCTGGGAAAAAGGCTGGAGGACAATTTTTATGTAACCCCTTTCTCCCTTCTCCATATGCATGGGGAAACCTCAACGTGTATCAAAAATAAGGGAGAGTATACATTTATCCATTTACAAAATAACATCCATATTATTGTGACACTATGGAAGCAAAGCAATAAAAGTCCACATCCCCATAGAGCTAACATTTTAACAGGTGGCAATGAAATGGAAAATATAACGTATTTTGGAGTTGTATTAGAGAGCAATACATGTGGGGAAATTTAATAGGAAAGCACTGCAAAGACTCCAGAGGTACATGTGGGGAGACTGACATTTTAAATAGAACCGTCTTCCAGGGAATGAGGTAATTGCTCAGATACTTAACCGATTTGAATACATGAGCAATGTGAATGGGTAATAAGATAAATTAATTTCAAAAACAGTGAAAACATCTTGTGTAACAACCCAGAAAAAGGACGGCATAAGCCCAAGAACCTGAATCCAGATCACAAATATCCATTTAAGCCCAGGACTCACAGGGCACAGAGGGCACAGATACATCTGAGGGATTTTCCTGCTTATCATTACAGCCCAGACATCATTTAACTTCAGGTTCAGTGTGAGAATTTGTCTCAGAAAAGAAAGATATAAAGTTATAGCAGAAAATATCAAAAGTCAACCTATGTTCTATGAAAGGTTTGCATGAGTGTGTACACATGCATGCAGATGGGCTGAAACACACAAACACACAGACACACACACACACACACACACACACACCCAAAATGAAAAAAACAGTTAGGGTGGTGACTGGGGTCCAGTCAGGGGTAAGGTGTCTTTATCTTGGCCTTTTGATCCTACAATTATAGGCTTTTAGAATGTAAAGGTCATGAATCACTCATATATATGAGTGATATATATATATATATCACTCATGGTGCTCTATGGTAGGAAAGATTTCAAGAACTCAAATTGAGATGCCAATTCTGAGATATTAATGAGTTGCATTTTAGAATGAGAAAATACCCATAAGAAGGTCCAGGCCAAAGAAGTAAAGATGAATTCATCATCAGAGGAAGAGGACTTTAGGCCTGAAAGATTTGACAAAGTCCCTGCATGAGTCAAAGGTTGATGATAGAGAATGTACTGTGTTCCTTCAGCCTACACCATCAAGCAGACAAGAGAATGAAGGCAAGGTCATTGACAGGGATATCTAGAGAGTTATTTTTTAAAAGTCTACAAATACTCCAAAATATCTGCTAAATCAGAGCCTAAGGATTTAATCAAAGCAGCATACTCTTAATTATTTATTTTGCTTGATTTAGAAAATATTTTGATTATTATGTTTAATTTATAAAAATATCATCAGTGTACACACCCAAGGAATTAAGAAATTAGAGGAATAATTGAGACTGGAGACATGGCTCAGCAGAATTTAGACCTTAGCATACATATTACAAGTTTTGCATATTACAAATGCCTATAACCCAAGTTCTGAGGGATCTATGCCCTCTACACACACACACACACACACACACACACACACGTACACAAATTAAATCTTTAAAAAATATTTACAAATTGCAGGAACATATAGTTCTAGAACTTCTCTAGAAAGCCATCTTAAGACAAATTACGTGTATTAATAAAAAATTCTAAGAGTCTAATTCTGTTGATTAGGACATTTGTTCTCTAAATGCCCATCTTTATCTAGATCTTAGAAGGGAATACCCAGTCACATAAACATCCTTATTGGCACTCCATATTCAACTTGGAACAGGAGCAGAGGATTTAAGTATGGCTACATAGTTTTAGCTTATATGAAGCTGAAAATCCAGAGTTGTCATTAACTGATGCAGCAAATCATAAAAATGGATATGATTATTTTCTTTTGAGAGACCTCTATTATAGCAACCTAAATTTGATAAGTTTGATAAATATCAAATGAAAACACTATGTAGGCAGCTTATGCATGTATCTGACAGTCAAGAAGGAGGCTCTGGTTAGGTCCATGGCTATCTGAGACTTAAAATACCATTAGTCTGAATTAGGTCACCAATCCATGAGTATAAGTAGAAAAGAAAACAAAATCTAAAGTATTGAAATATTAAAAACCCAGAAAGGAAATCATCGTAAAGTTGAGAAATCTGAGACTCATGGAAGAAATGTGTCCTCTGTGGCTATTTCTCTATGCATAAAACAATGGATACTAACACAAAGAAATATGTGAATCATAAATGTTCACATGTACACATATGCATAAAGAAGAGTTGACCCAGTATAAATTTGTATCTCATATATAAACATATACTGTATATATAATGAACATACAGTTGTATTTTTTCCTATTCCTTCCATCAACTCTATGATATAGCTTATATACTTATTTGTCATTTGCACATTATCAGGTGTTATGCCTAATCTAGATGTGGATGAAAGATCATAGGAGATTTTCCACCACATCTTCACAAATACTATACCAATTTGTAAAAGGGACTTTAGAATCCAGGAACTTAAATATTTATGAAGATTTTGGAACAAATTACCCCTCTTCACCAAGGGATGACTGTGTGAATATACACATATGGAAATGAATAATATTCAAGGCTCAATCAAAAATACAAAGGGAGTATGTTCATATTAATAAAAAAGACAGCATTGAAAACTTGAGCAGCAATATAGAGGCAAGTACACAAAAGAAATGGAGAAATCTTGTCCAAACAAAAGATCCCTAACTTGCTAAGAGCTAGTGAGGATAGGTGGCGTAAACTCATTCGTCTCCACACTGCTTAATGATTCAAGGTCTGAGCTAACTGTGCTAACAGGGTCTTCTGGTGGAAAACTGGAAAGTGGATAATAGAAGGGATCTTCTGTTTCTTGTTAGTCAGCTCTCTTCTATTTATTAGCAGTTAGTTTTTAGCCTATAAGTAGGCCACTCACCTAGGATGTCTATGAAAATCAAGGTCCAATATAAGAACCAGAAATCTGAAAACAATCTAAAAGAATTTATTTTATGTTTGGGGGTATAGCATAATTACTATTTAATATACGAAGATATTGTCAAAAGGTCTTAGGCAATGTTCTACAGTTTGCAGAAGAGGAAAGGAACACACACACACACACACACACACACCACAATGAAAATTAAATTAAGCTAGAGAGATGACTCAGCTATTGAGAGCACTGACTGCTTTTCCAAAGGTCCTGAGTTCAATTCCCAGCAACCACATGGCAACTCACAATCATCTGTAATGAGATCCAATGCCCTCTTCTGGTGTGTCCAAAGACAGCTACAATGTACTCATATAAATGAAATAAATAACATTTTAAAAAAAGAAAATTAAATTAAAATGGGACATATACTTTGGGGACTGATAAAAATACAATGTTTGTGAAACATGTTTATAAGCATAGAAAACAATTAACAAAATGTGTCATCTTAAACATGTATTTTAAATGTAGACAATTTTGATAATGAGAAACAATGAATAGAAAAGCCTAAAAATATGATAAAATTACAGAGCAAAATTTTTTTGAGATTGCATGCATTCACATTCTTTGTTTTCTTACATCTATTGACTTTTCTTTACAATGCTTTATGAAAAATGATTAAATATATTTCTGAAAATAATTTCAGTTTCAGTAGACACAGCCTGATAGTTTATCTAACGCAAAAATCTATGTTTATAAGAGCACTACGAAATGTTGAGTGCATATCACCTGGTTTGAAGACATTTCCATACATATTCTGCTCCATTGCCAAACCTACTTTCTCATCTGTCCCTTGATGGATGGTGTCTCTTGCAACAGAGAGTAAGCTGCTAGGCAGTATGCATAGTTGAATGAGAAGTGCTACTTAAAAGAACTTTTTAATTTAAACCACAAGTACATGAGAGATTGCTCTGTAAGGTAAAGGTTAAAGTATGTGATCATAAGGCTCCTGTCTACAAAGAGTTCCTTGTGGTTCTCATCACAAACCTGTGGGGGGTGGTCAGGAAAGATGATATCTTCTGAGGATTCTGAGCACTGGGGAAGCTACCCAGCTTGTATGGAAACTGGAAATTGCCTTTCACCTGAAACCAAATGTTAGTTCTTTAACCTTACAGAGCTTCACCACAAGCTTCACTTATCACTTTTTTATCCATTTGTATGTGCTAGTTTGAACTAGGAATCAAACTGTGTTATTCCTGGCAAGCTTCCCACTCTGAACCTTATGTTCTGAAGATTCTAATAAATAAGGAGAGTCCTCAGTGACTGTGGCTATGGAAATTCACTAAAGTGTACGAGAAAGTCTACATTTGGGAGCTCATTGTTAACAGCAAGACCTTATCTACATTCCATGTGTGTCTAGCTTTATCTTGTTTCGCCATCAAAAACACAAAAAAGAATTTAAAAATGTGGGTCCTGCTTTCACCCTGCTTCCACAATCAAGCTGCACATATATTCATGATGTATGGATAATTAATTGCACAATTCATTCATGATGGTGCAATTAATTTATTACTTAATATAGAAAAAATTTTGTCCTTTTTTTTCCTTTGAATAAAACAGATAAATCCTAGTTCTCTTGACATGACTATTGAATAAATTCTCAGTTGGGTATGTTCTCCTTCAGATGTGATTATCAACTGTGGTCTGCAAATGCCTTTCCCAGAAAAACACAGAATTACACTTTTCCACAAACCCATTATTTATCTCAATGTTAACTCTCAGGGAGATGCTGGTGCTGAAACACCTTACAGGGTAACATGATGGAAGAACACAGTTCAAGGATTTAGTCACCCTAAAGATGTCTTGGTCCCTCTGCAACATGCAGTGCATGGTCATTTAATTATTAGAAGTTTGGCATGTTCATTCTGAAGCCATTTGTTTAGCATAGCTAGATAAATTATCTGTGAAACCCATGTTAGAAATCCAGAACCTTGCACAAAAGAAGGACTATGCACATTTCTTTACTGTTTACAACTGAGTTTTCTGTGTGATCTAGAAAATGGAATATGAACATGGAAGACTAAAGCCAGTTTTTGAACTTCCTTTACCTGATTGACCACTCTACTGGTTTTCCAGTATTTTTGCTATTATTCCTTCCTATGTGTGCTGGCTAGTTTTTATGTCAACTTGACATAAACCCAGGAATAATTTGAAAAGGAACTTTCAGTTGAGAAAATGTGACCATAGATATGATGGTAGGTGAGGCTCTGGGGCATTTTCTTGAATTATAATTGATGTGTGTGTGGGGACACAGCTCATCATCCTGGACTTTATAAGGAAACAGGGTAAGAAAGCCATGAGGACAGAGCCAATAAACTGTTCCTCCATGGTCTCTGCTTTACTCTGGTCTACATATTCCTTCCTTTACTTCTCTAGATGATAAACTGTATGCTTTAGATGACTTAAACTCTTTTCTTCTGCATGCTTTTCAACGTGGTGTTTGTCACAGTAACAGACACCAACTAGGGGACTAAGAATCACAAAGGAGCTCACTCCCTAGTAATTCCAAATAATTTGATACAGTAAGCACATTCCTGCTTCTCTCTTAGATAGAAACAAAATAGCAAGCAGTGGTGTCTATCCTCTGAAAGCTTATACATTAAATGCAATACATATAATTTTTAAGGCATTGAAAGAAGGAATATAAATATAAATATAATATAAAGATATCCTCTTTTGAGTGGGAGGGCTACGTCTAGTAGGAATGTAAAGTGAATCATTAAAAAATAAATAAATGAAAAATAAAAAATATACTTCCAAATACAAAAAATAATTTCCAAAATGCTAAACAGAATAAGAAACTATTGTTTTTCTGTTTATTTGTTTGTTTGTTTTACTTCATTATTATTCTGTGTGTGCATGAGCATGTATAGGTGTGAGTATCGTGGAATGTCCATTCTGAGGTCAGAGGAGGACAACATTGTGTAGTCACTAGCATCATTCCCTCTTTTTAATGGTTTGTTTGCATGATTGTTTCACTCTATCTCTGTAAGTATACCACATGCATGTTCGTTGGTACTGGAGATCAGTAGAAGATATCAAATCACCTTTACCTGGAGTTACAGATGGTTGGGAGTTATCATGTGGGTCTTGGAAACCAAATCTGACTTCTCAGCAGGAGGAGCTAGTGCTCTTAACTGTTGACTCACCCTGCTGTTAGCCCCAGATTATTTTATTCTATCTCAGAAATATTGTTAAATTCATGCCAAAAATTCACAAAATGATCTGCTGATTGTACACATACTGTCCAGTACATGTTTAACTAAAAGTGGTGACAAACTGAACCTGTTTAAATTTCACATATGTGTGCCAAAATAGTCATTGGATTAAACCTCTATAATGTTAAAATTACATATTATGATGCTTCTGATGAAAAATAAATTGTGTCAACTTCCTCAAATAGATATGAAACAATTGATTGCTTGTTTTTCTCTTTTGTCCATTGGATCAAGTCAATTCTGCTTGTTCTCTTGATATTTAATTAACTATTTCTTTTTCTTCATGTCCCTCCTTTAACTTAATTTTGTCCCCTGTCATCATTCATTTCATTTGCTCATAGGTTTGAGTCTTACCTCTGTGTGAGGCATGCTCCACCATGATCTTTTAAAAATGCAAATCAGATAAGAATTCATTCCAGCATAAAATTTTTAATGGATTCAAATTGCCTTTAGCATTAAGTCTTAAAGTGTGTGACAAGACATGCACATTTATCAGGAGGCTTTCTCAGTTTCTGATCTGCACCCTTCTATTTTTTTCTCAATACTTGTCATACTTAATCAACTTCAACTACTTGTATACCTGAAATATTCTTAGCTCCATTATGTCTGTTCAATTCACATGTAAATCTGTGTTTCTCAACTTTATTTCTGATCATCTCATATGAGTTGGTTCCTTATTATTTTCAAATTTATTTATTTATTTATTTATTTATTTATTCACTTTACTTCCAAATTATGTCTCAATACCTCCTCTCCCATCTTCTCATCCTTTACAAATCCCTCTCCCACATCCCTCCTTCCCCTTCTCTAGAGAGATGTGTTAGTCCCCACTTGGTTATAACCCCACCCTGAGACATCTTGTCAGAGTAGAACTAAGCATATCTTTTCACACTGAAGCCCACCAGGAAGTCCAATTAGGGGAAGGGTATTCAATGGCAGGCAACAGAATCAGAGAAGTTCCTGCTCCACTCTTAGTAGACTCACATGAAGACCAAAGTGCACATGTACGAATGTGTATGGGGCCTAGGTACAGCCCATTTATGCTCTTGGGTTTGTGGTTCAGTCTCTGAGCCACCATGGGCCCAAGTTAACTGACCCTTTAGGTCTTCTTGTGGTTTCCTCGACCCTTCTTGCTCACTCAATTTTATCCCTACTTTTTCACAAGACTCCCTGAGCACCTCTGATTCTTGACTGTGGGTCTCTGCATCTGTCTACATCTGCTGGTAGATTAAGAGTCTCAGGTGACAGGTATGCTAGTTTCCTGTCTGCAAGCACAGCAGAGTATCATTAATAGTATCAGAGATTGTCTCTTTCCCATGAAATGTGTGTCAAGTTGGGACAGTCATTGGTTGTGTACCATTCAGAATGTCTAAGATCAAAAACTCAAGTGACAACACATGCTGCTGAAGATGTAGAACAAGAGTAACACTCCTCCATTGCTGGTGGGAGTGCAAACTGGTACAACCATTTTGGAAATCAATTTCATGATTTCTCAGAAAATTGTGAATATTTCTACCAATAGTCCAAGACCCAGCTAAACACCATTCCTGGGCATATACTCAAAAGATGGCCCAATATACCACAAAGACATTTGCCCAATTATTTTCATAGCAGCTTCGTACATAATAGCTAGAAACTGGAAATAATCTTAATATCCATCAACTGAAGAATGGATAAAGAATATGCGGTACATTTACACAATGGAATACTATTCAGCTATTAAAAACAAAGTATGACATTTGCAGTCTGTCTTAGTCAGGGTTTCTATTCCTGTACAAAATATCATGACCAAGAAGCAAGTTGGGGAGGAAAGGGTTTATTCAGCTTACTCTTCCATATTGTTGTTCATCACTAAAGGAAGTCAGGACTAGAACTCAAGCAGACTGGGAAGCAGGAGCTGATACAAAAGCCATAGAGATGTTTCTTACTGGCTTGCTTCCCCTGGCTTGCTCAGCTTGCTCTCTTATAGAACCCAAGACTACCAGCACAGGGATGGTACCACCCACAAGGGGCCCTCCCCCCTTGATCACTAATTGAGAAAATGCCTTACACCTGGATCTCATAGAGGTATTTTCTCAACTGAAACTCTTTTCACTCTGATGACTCCATCTTGGGTCAAGATGACCCACAAAACCAGCCAGTACACAGACAAATAGATGGAACTATAAAATATTATCGTGAGGGAGGTAATCCAAACTCAGGATGACACACATGATAGGTACTCACTTATAAGTGGACATTAGCCATAAAAGACAGGATAACCATTCTAAAATCCACTGAAACAAAGAAACAAAGTAACAAGCAGGGTCCAAAGGAGGGTGGGAGAATCTCACTTATAAGGGGAAACAAAATAGACATAGAAGGTGGATGGAGGGAGGCAACTGTGTGGGGAGGTGGTGAGGAGGGAGTCGGGATGATGATAAGCTATGGGGAGAGGTAGTGTGGGATATGGATGGGAGTAAGAAAGGGAATAAATGGGGGTCATCTCAGGGAGGGGCTGGAGACTTGGCATTGAGTGGTTCCAGGAGTCTCTGGGGTTGATCTTATCTGAGACTCCTACTAGTGGGGGATATGGAGACTCAAGTGGCTACCTCCTGTGGCCATGTCAGACTTCCAGTGAAGGGATGATATGTTGGTTTGAATATGCTTGGTCCAGAGACTGAAGGTCATGCAAAGAGAGCCTATGAGAGGGTATTGGTGAAGCTTAGTTGCAGCAGAAAACCCCCATGTGTTGGAGATGCCAGTACCATATGATGATCACCAAGAACAGCAGCAACAGTGGACTGGGCTCAATCAGAGCCTAGAGTGCTACAAAGGGCAGATGTGACCCAAGCCTTTAGGAGGAACTCAGAAGATCATGTGTGTATCCCAGACATTGGAACAAGAAGCTGTAACATTGAAGTTCCTTGGAGACCCCAAGCTGTTTAAGATTCCAGAACCATGGGATATCTGCTGAAGAAAGCTGCCAACAGGGAGTGGAACCAGCTGAAAGAATTGTGCTGCAGTCAACAAAGATGAAAGGAGTTGGAGATCAGAAGAGCTCTTTGCAATCAGACATGGAGATGCAGAGTTTGGAGTTTGCCCAGCTTGTTTTTGGTCTTATTTCTTCTAGTATTTTTGCACTGTGACATTTTGTAATGCTAATATATATCCTGTGATGTTTAAGGTATTTGATCTGCCTTTTAATTTTGAATTTAGAGGGGCTTACAGTTAAGTGATTGAATGAATTTCAGAAAAGACATTGAACTTTGAACTTTTAACATTGTTGAGACTTCTATAGATTGTGGAGACTTTTGAAGTTGGACTAAATGTTTTTGCATTATGCTATGTGTAGTTATGGCCCCAATAGACTCATATGTTTGAATAAGTCTATGGGGGCGAAGGGGTGGAATGTGGTAATATGCTTTGCCCAGGGAAAGGAACTATATGGAGATGTGGTCTTGTTGGAGTAGGTATGGCCTTGGTGGAGTAAGCTTGTCACTTTGGGTGTGGATTTTAAGAACTTCTTCCTAGTTGCTTAAGGATGTCAGTCTCCTCGTATTTGCCTTCAGAACAAGATATTGAAGTCTCAGCTCCTCCTGTGTCATGACTATGTCGGTGATACCATACTCCTGCCTTGATGATGATGGACTGAACCTCTGAACCTGTAAACCAGCCTCAATTAAATGTTGCCCTTATAAGAGTTGCCTTTGTCTATTCATAGCAGTAAAACCCTAACTAAGACAGAGGGAGGACATCAACCAACCCACAAAACCTTCAACCAAAAATATGTCCTGCCTACAAGATAAGTTGATTACTTGATGCTTATTCCTGTGATGTGTGAGTATGGCTGTCAACTCATCAGGGTTTAGAAAAACTTAAGAGATGTTTTATGCATCACAACTGTGAGGTTGTTTTTTTTTTTCCAGAAAAGTTTAAATGAAGGACATTCCCTAAATGTGGACAGTACTATATCATGGATTTTGGTCCTAGGCTGAATAAAAAGTGAAAGAGGAAGAAGCCAGCTAAGCATCAGCTTTCTTCTTTGCCTTTGTCCTGACTTAGGACACAGTGTGACCAGCTGCCTCAAACTCTTCCTGTAACAACTTCCATTGCTCTCATCCTATAGCTTCTCTGACATGGAGGACTGGGGCCTCAGTGTACGAAAACAAACCTTTCCTTCCTTAAAATGCTTCTGTCTTCCGTGATCATTGGAACAGGAAAAAGAATTAATGGAATACCTATACCCAGAATAAAAACTCCCTTACTATCTGGTCACTGGAATTAGAATTGCGGTATGGGCTCTTTATGTATACTTGGAATTTCTTCCAACATTTCATGTCTGGAGATTTATATTTATCAACTACATAGTGAATTCTTGGTAACTGATTGAAGAATAAATGAGAACAGAGCAGCATATGGACAAATGGCTTTCCAGTCATGTTAAATTTCTTTCTTTTATCAGCATGTTTTCTGTGGTCCTTTGCAATATTATGCAAATTGCTTTCTGAGCTTGCAATTACAAGTACAATAGCTATCCCCAAAAAGAGTTACTTTTTTATTGGAACATTAAAGATTACAGCTTTGCAGAATAGGATTTTGGATACTTTGGCAGTCTACAGAGACTGCCAGTTGTGGATGCCTCTCATTCCTGCTGAAATAGGCATTCCTTTGATAACCCTGCTTCTGACAGTTATTACCAGGCTCATCAGGTTTTAGATATAGCACCTAAATGATGTAATAGGGCCATGAAAAGCTGCTATGTGTGGGTTTCTAAGCTGATTGTCATTTGTATTATCTTACAGAAGTGGCAAATAAACCACTCAAATACATAAAACATTGTTCATATATAGCCCTGACTTAAAATGAGGCAGATTTGCAAGATGCACAATTAAGCTTTATGACACTAAAGTTTTGATTTATATTATCTGTATGAAAGTAAAAAGGTTTCTTTTTTCCTTTTTTTTTTTTTTTAATAAAGAAAACCTTGATGAGGCAAGGAAATGACACAACACCCTATCAAATAGTAAATCCAAGCAGTGTACGTATGAACTGTCTGCTGCTGAAGCAGATATAAGTACATGAAAGAGACTCAGCTGTGAAGTAATGGCTCACTGGGATATGTTTGTTCTGATAAACCTCTGTCATTTTCTCTCCTTCCATCTGTGCTCCCTCTCTCCTTGCCTCTTCTTCCTCTCTTCTCACCTTTGCTCTTTCCAGGATCCATATTTTTTGTGCATTTATTCATACTTCTCTATCAGCTCTTTGCCAGCAATGTGGATAACAATACCAGCAGACTTGTCTGTTTGGGTCTTTTTCTAGAATAAACATGGCTGATGGAATTTCCCTATGCCATTGTTAAGGGCATGATTCTATGCAGCAGTAACAGTTCTAAGGTTGATGAAAAATACATACATGAATGACCAATGAGAAATCTAGGTCTTGTCATCTGCAGAACACTTAATATTCTTCTAGGCAGTTACTTGAGATGCTACCAGTATGCCAGCAACTATTTTCAACATTTAGTCTATATATCTTACTGATACATTATATCCCACAAACATAAAACAATAATTTAAGAATCAAGTAGTCTAAGCCATAGGTACTCATTACAACCTTTTTAAAGAAAATATAATTAAACTAATTATTATCTGCATACACATGAGATTTTCAAATCATTGATACCTTTATCTATGCATATAACCATTTTGTGTAGCCATTGCCTTAAATGAAAGCTTGTTATAAGATACAGTTTCATTTTTAGTTAGTAAGAAATCATCTGTTGTCTTTAGCTTATCTATATTTTTATAAGACTTCGTATTGTAAGCATAGCAGAATTTAGCTATTTCATTAATCATAATTAATGAATTCTAATCACTGTTTAGTATGTTATTGTAGGTCACCATGGCCTAATTTTAGTCCCTCAAATGATATAAGCTCATACTTGTAATAACAGATAAAACTTTTCATCTTGTCTATATATTTCCCTACTCCACTAAGCACAAATTACCTGTCATTTACATGGAGGGTAATCTCTGATCTTACAGATTGAATGTCACTTCTTTAAGCCTACTCTCTTTTAATTTCTAGAATATTCCCTCATATACCCAACATGTCAGGCTAACAATGTGTAATTAATTCAGTAATATTTACTTTACTTTACCTTAAGGTAGACTTCCACCCCAATGCTCCCATAGGATCCATTATTAATTTTCATCTGTTTCTCATAGTTTATATCTAAACATCTGTGGGAATATCTATGTTTTCTTAAAAATTATTTGCTCATTATTTTATTCCTAATATGTGAAATAGTTCCTGAAACATCCTAGATGCTCAATAATCTAGGATGAATGAGTCAGTGAATCAATGAAATCATCAGAAATTTACTTTTATTTTCTTTTGTGAGGTTACTTAAATTTATTCTTGTAAATATAAAAATAGATAATATGTAAATGTAATTAATAAATACTTATATTTAAGTTTTAATAAAAGTTATTGGTATTATCTAATGAAATATGTTATCACAAGAGGTATATTTTGAGAAGGAAAGAAATGTTAATACATTCAGGTAATGTAGCAAAGACAGACCAAAGTTTATTTTTTACATAATCAATTCCCAGGGATGAGAAGATCATTGAAGCCAACAACATAGGGAGGCATGTACAAGGCACAAAAGCTAGAGATACTTCAACTGCTCCACAGAACTTAGGGATATGAGCCATTCATTAAGGCAGCAGCATGCTAGATAGTCAGTGCAGTAATTTAGCTGGAAAAAATGAGAACATGGTATGTCTTTTCCAAGGAATATTGAAACCTAGGATTTCTTAGTAAGTTTAAGTAGACAAGGGACATAAAGTCATATATATGATGCAAGTATGATGTTCAAAATCTTGAATGACTCTTTTTAAAAAATTTATATAATAATGAAAGTATACAGTTTTATGGGGGGAAAAGGTTTATTTCACCAGGTGCATATTACAATCCCACAGGATACTTCAGGAAATATCTTAGTGAGCAGGGCACTACTCATATAAAAATATGTGTTGAGATGAGGGAAAGTTATTAGTATATTTTCTTCTAGATGTTTCAATGTACAAGCAGACAGAGATAAGGTGCTTAATGAGACTTACTCAGATATACTGACTACCACATGATGAACAGGAGAAAATGTGAAATATAATCAGAGGCAACTCCATATGTCTTGGTGTGGCTGATAAAGATGGACATGCATATGTGAATGCAATTAGGTTTTCTGGGGTCAGTCACAGAAATATAGCAATATTTTCATGTATGAGGTAGATTGGAGTTGGAAATATAGATGAGATTAGTTTATGTAATTTGCGAGTTATTTTCCCATTTTTAATGTCTGGGCTATTTTGTTTCATTTTTTTCCAAGTGACATGTAAACGGCTTAAGCACTCCAAATTGTTCTTATAATTAAATATAGTTGGTAATTACTTTTGAATGACCAGTAAAATTTTTGAACTAGAAAATGATGAATAAATATTCCCCACAATTTTACTGAGAAAATAACTTAGGTTTCTTGTTAATAAGTCAAATAAAACTTGAAATGCTACAGAAAGTGCACAGTGGGGAGTATGGTTCAGGACTAGACAAAGGAAACACAAGAATCTTAGCTGGCAGCACCTCACTTGATTGCTTAGCAGATGATTCTCTGGACGAAACTAAAAGCAAATAGTGTTAGCTTTCTTCATGTGCAGGATATCAATTTGGAGTTTATAATTTAATTTATTTAGGTAAAGTAAAAAATATAAATAGAAACAGCTTTATCATGATAAAGTCCTCCCTACAGAGTATAGATAAAGTATATGAAGCAAGTCAGTAAAATCCAGACACCTTGGGTGCTTTTACTACTGCCAAAGCAGTAGGTGCAAAGCAGCTGCAACTCTTACAGAAGGAAAATGACATCACCATAGAACAAAGGTACCTAGGTCTCCAAGACCCTTCTAGGAGTTCAGAATAGTTAGACTAGTCTCTAGTGGAGAAGAGGATGAATGATAGTAGAACTTCATCTTGTTTTCCTTTTTGAGTCATGTCATATCCTGTGTCAAACTTTTAGTCTTAGTTCATCTCTATTTGCTTAGATTTCACCTTATTTTGGTGTAGGCTCCCTTTCTTTGTACTTTTAATGATATATCAGTATTGGCTAGTCCTTCTTTAATTTAGAAACTTTTATCTCCTCATATAAATCTGTGAAACTTGACCCATACTTGTTGGCTGCCTTCTACGCTAGGATAACTTGCTTGTGAACTTTTTGGAATTCTTTTGTCTTTGCTTCCTGTCTTTTAGTAGAAACATGACACCACAACTGGGTTTTATAGACTCAAACTTATGTCCACATTCTTGGGTAGCAAGTGCCCATTTAGCCATTTCATTAAAATGATACACAAACTTTATCAGGCCAAGAACCATATAAAAAGAGAAATATTAGAATTATACATATCACTGAAAAGCAAGGAAGTCCTAGATATATGTCTTAGAGACTCAGAAAGACCACAGATGCCAGCTCAGACTATTAAACCCAGCAAAGTTTTCAATCACCATAGATGGAGAAAAAAAAGACGTCCCATGACAAAAACCAAAATTAAATAGTATACTCCATCTCTACAGAAGATAGTAGGAGGAAAATTCCAACCCATAGAGGTTAACTATATCCAAGAAAGCATAGGAAATAAATAATTTCACATGAGCAAACTCAGAAGAAGGAAAGAATGCACACACACACACATACACACACACACACACACACACACATGCACACACACAAACATTCACCACCACCACCACCACCAAGTCTACTACCATCACCAGAACAGTGGCTACCACCAGTCCCAAAATCAAAATAAAACAGCTATTTGTCACAAGTGGGGTGGGAAGGAAGACCTGAGAAGGAAAGTAGACTGGGACAGTGCTGGGAAGAGGGGAACCTGATCTGGTATTGGGCAAGGAAAAAAAACCCCTGAAACCTTGAAAGCCAACAGAAAGAATGTAAACAGGCAACCTCAGGAGGTAGGAGGTTGGGGATACCCTCCAGTATGCACCAGAAGCCTGGGAGGTGAAAGACTCCAAAGGGAGGGACCTTAAATGAAATACCCTACAGTAGGGAGAGGGAACTTATAGAGCTCACCTCCAGCAAGAAGATAGGGCATCACATGAGGGAGGGAGTTGCCATACCACAGTCAGAACTCTGACCCATAATTGTTCCTGTCTGAAAGAACTACAGGGATAGAAATGGAGAGGAGCCTGAGGAAAAGAAGGTTCAGCTTCAGGCCCAAAGTGGGATCCAGCTCAAGGGGAGGCCCCAAGGCATGACACTATTACTGAGGCTATGGGCACTCACAAAAAAGGACCTAGCATGACTGCACTCTGGAAGACCCAACAAACAGCTGAAATAGTCAGCTGCAGATATTTGTACCTAACCAATGGAAAGAAGCTGCTGACCCCTGTGGTTGAATTAGGGAAAGGCTGAAAGAAGCTGAAGAGGAGTGTGACCCTGTAGGAGGACCAGCAGTCTCAACCTGGATCCCGAGATCTCTCAAACACTGGACCACCAAACAGGCAGCATACACCAACTGATATGAGGCCTCCAACACATATACAGCACAGTACTGCTGAGTCTGTGTTCAATCAGAGATGATGCACCTAACCCTTAAGAGACTAAAGGCCCCAGGGAGTTATGGAGGTCGGGAGGGTGGGGACATCCTCCTGGAAACAGGTGGTAGGAAGGAGGTATGGGATGTGGAACAGTAGGAGGGTTGACGGGTGGGGGGAATAAATTCTGGAGCGTAAAAAATAAATAAAAACATTTTTGTCAAGACCAATTTCTTAATTAAAAGACACAGGGTAATAAATGGATGCAAAAATGGAATACTTCAGTTTGTTACATTTAAGAAACATAGTTCAATATGAAAAATAGATATTACCTCAGAGTAAACGATTAGATAAAAATTTTCCAAGCAAATGGACCCAAGAAGCTAGCTTGTACAGCCATTCTAATATCTAAAAATTAGACATCAAACCAAAAGTAAGAAAAAGATATGGAGAAGGACATTTCATAATCATCAAAGGAAAAACTCAGCCAAGATGACATCTTATTTCAGAACATTAATGCCCCAAATACAAGGCTACCCATATTCTTAAAACAAACATTACTAAAACTTAAATCACACACTGAAACCTACACATTAATATTGGGAAGCTTCAACACCCAACTATCACCAATAGACATGTAATCAAGCAGAAACTAACAGATGTTATAAATCAAATAAATCTAACAGATATCTATAAAATATTTCACCAGAATAAAAATAATATACCTTCTTCTCAGTACCTGTTACTATATACTCAGTCACAGATAAAATATAAACATATAGAATAATATTAAATTAACCTTCTGTATCTTATAGACCATCATGGATTAAAGCATGATATCAACAACAACAACAAAGCACACACACACACACACAAACACACACACACACACACACAAAGCCTAGGAAATTGAACAACTCTCTACTGAATGACGACAGGGTTAATAAGGAAAGAAATTAAAGACTTTCTAGAATTCAATGAAAATGAAAACACAATATTCCCAAACATATGGGATAAATGAAAGCAGTAAGTTGACTTTGCAGAGAGATCTCATACCTACAACTTAACAGCACATCTGAAAGATCTAGGACAAAAACAAACAAACACACCAAATAGAAGGAGACTATGGAAAATGATCAAATACATAGCTAAAAATAAAAAAAAAAATAGGAACAAAGAAAACAACACAAAGTGTCAATGAAATAAACAGTTAATTCACTGAGAAAATCAACAACATAGACTAACCCTTAGCCAAACTAAATAAAAGACAGAGAGAGAATATCCAATCAACAAAAGTACCAAATTCAAAAATGAAAGGGGAGACATAACAACAGATATTGAAGAAATACTTGAAGATACTGAAGAAATACTTGTTCCATAGTTTCAAAGAACAGCTAATACTAATACTCCACAAACTATTTCACAAAACATAAACAGAAAAAAAAAGAATGCCAAATCCATTCTATGAGATCACAGTCACCCTGATACCTAAACCATAGAAAAACTCAACCAAGTGAGAGAATTTCAGATCAAAACCCTCATGAATATTTATTCCCAAATACTCACAAACCCTGTCCAAGAACACATCAAAAACACATAGACAAGGATGAAACAGGCTTCATCCCAGGGATGATTCAACACAGGAAATATACCAATGAAATCTACCATATAAACCAACTGAAAAAAATAAGGAAAATAAGGTATGACAATCTCATTAGATGCTGAAAAAGCCTTTAGGAAATCCAACACTCTCTCATGATAAAAGTCTTGGAGAGATCATGGATAGAGGACATAACTAAACAAAATACAGTAAGCTGATAGACAGCATCAAATCAAATGGAGAAAAACATAGAACAATTCGACTAAAATCAGGGACAATACAAGGCTAGTCACTCTCTCCATATCTATTCAATATAGTAATTGAAGTCTTAGCAATAAGACAATTAAATGATAACAGGTGGAAACTAAGTGGAAAGGAAGAAGTCAAAGTGTTGCTATTCTCAGATAATATGAGAGTATACATAACCGACCCAAAAATTTTATCAGGAAACTCCTATAATTGATTAAGTCCTTCAGCCAAGTGGGTAGATACAAAATTAACTCAAAAAAAAAAATCAGTAGCCTTTTCTTTATACAAATGATAAACAATCAGAGAAAGAAATCAGGAAAACAACACCATTCACAATAGCCACAAATAATATAAAATATATTGATGTAAATCTAAACAAGGAAATAAAAGATCTGTATGACAAGAACTATGAGCCAGGCGGTGGTGGTGCATGCCTTTTATCCCAGCACTTGGGAGGCAGAGACAGGCCGATTTCTGAGTTTGAGGCCAGCCTGGTCTACAAAGTGAGTTCCAGGATAGCCAGGGCTACACAGAGAAACCCTGTCTCAAAAAACCAAACCAAAACAAAACAAAACAAAAAACAACCTTTGAGTCTTTGAAGAACAAAATTGGAGAAGATATCAGAAAATAGAAATATTGTCCATGTTCATAGATTGGTAAGAATAACACAGTAAACATGACCATCTTACCAAAAGAAATCTGTGGATTTTACATGATTTTCATTAAAGTTCAAATGCAATTCTTTACAGACATTAAAAGAACAATACCTAACTTCATACAGAAAAATAAAAAGCCAGACTACCTAAAACAACCCTGTACAATAACATAAGTTCTGTATGTTTCACCATCCTTGATTCCAGAGCAATATTAATAAAAAGCAGCATGGTATTGGCTTAAAACCAGACAGGTTGATCAATGGAATTGAATCAAAGACCCAGAAGTAAATCCATATACCTATGGACACTTAATTTTTGAGAAAGAAAGTAAGATATACATTGGAAAAAGAAATCGCCCTCAACAAATTGTGCTGGTCTAACAGGAAATCAGCATGTACAAGATGCAAATAGATCCAAATATATCACCCTGTATAAAACTCAATCTAAGTGGATCAAACCAAATACACTAAAACTGATAAAAAGGAAGTGGGGAAAGGCCTTAAATACATTGGCAAAGAAGAAAACTTTGTGGACCTAACACTAATAGTGTAGGCACTAATATCAATAATTAATAAATGGGACTTTGTTGAACTGACAAATTTCTATAAGGCAATAGACTCAGTAAAATTAACAAAAAGGAAACCTATAGAATTGAAAAAACTTCATCAAACTTATATCTAACAGAAGGGTGATATTCGAAATATATGAATAAGTTAATAAACAAGATAACAAAACAAAAAAATACAATTAAAAATGGTGTACAGAGAGTTCCCCAAATTAGGAATCTCAAATGGCTGTGAAAGGCTTTTGAAAAAGCTCAACTACATTTATCAGGGAAATGAAAATCAAAAGGACTCTAAGATTATATCTTATACCTGTCAGAATGTATAAAATAAACCATACAAGTGACAGCTCATACTGGCAAAAGTGAGAAGCAGGGCTAACATTACTGATTGCTGGTCATAGTGCAAACTTGTACTGGCACTTTTGAAATCAATATGGTGCTTTCTCAGAAAACTGGGAATTGATAAACCTCAAGATGCAGCCATATCATTCCTGGGTATATACCCAAGGGATATTACCACATTAATGCAAGGATAGTTGCTTAACTATGCTTATACCATCTTTATTTGTAGTAGTCACAAACTTGAAGTAACCTAGATGTCTCTCAACAAAAGAATGGATAAAGAAAATGTGGCTCATTTGTGCAATGAAGTATGACTCAGTTGTTATAAACAATTGCATCTGAAATTTGCAAGCAAATCAATGGATCATTCTGAGTGAGGCAATAGAGATCAAGAAAGACAGACATGGTATGCACTCACTCATAAGTGGGTATTAGCCATGAAACAAAGGTTAACTACAGACCCAGAGAAGCTAAGAAACAAGGAGGGCTCAAGGGGGATGCATACTATCACTATGAAGGAGAAAAAGAATAGATAATGTGAGTGGTTCAGGCAAGGGCCTGGTTGGTGTTTAGGGGAATAGGAGAGATCAGGTTTGGGGAGAGAATACAAGGAAAGAGTATTGAGAGACAACTGGAATTTGGCGACATATCTGGGACAAGCTAGAAACTTAGTGCAATGGAAATTCCCAAGAATCTGTGAAGGTTACCTTAGCTAAGACTCCTAGTAATGGGGTATGTGGAGCATGACCATACCATCTCCTTTAACCAATCAGGAATGATTTTTAGTGGAGGGGTTGGGACAGGAACCCAGCCACATAACCTTTGACCTACACATTTTCCTGCCTCCAGATGTTCTAGGGGTAAAGGTGGAACAGAATTTGTGGGAGTGGCCAACCAATGACTGCTGCAGCTTGAGATCAATGCTATGAGAGAGTTCCCTACCCTGACACTGCCTGAAAGGCTAGGACCAAGAGGCTTGATAGTCCAGATTCCTAACATAGAACCAAATATGACTGGCAAAAAAAGGTCACTGAAGTGATTCCTAATGATATTGTTATACTCATAGATTTGTGCCTAACCCAATTGCCATTAGAGTGACTTCAGCCATTAACTAATGGAAACATTACAAAGAGCCAGAAACCAATCATTAGGCAGAGTTGAGGAATCATACTGTTGAGGGGGTAGAAGGATTGTTGGATCCAGTAGTGTCAAGGACATCACAAGAAAACCCACAGAATTGACTAACCTTGGCTCATAGTGGCTCACAGAGACTGAGCCAACTTACTCACCAACTAAGTAGTCTACAGGGGACTGACCTTGGCCCTCTGTATATGTGTTACAATTGTGTAGCTTGGTCTTCTTGTGGGACTCCTTACAGTGGGAGCAGGGACTATTTATAACTCTGTTGCCTGATGTTTGGACATTTTTATCCTACTGAGTTGCCTAGTCCAGCCTTAATGGGAGAGGAGGTACCTAGTCTTACTGTAACTTAGTATGCCATGGATGTTTGATATCCATGGGAGGCCTGAACTTTTTTGAAGAGAAGCAGAGGAGGAGTAGATGTTTTGTGGGGAGAATGGAGGTAAAATACAAAATAATAAAATATTGATTGCATAAATCTAAGACATTTTGGAAGTAAGCATATTCATATATATGATATCATTGTACACTTGAAAATAAAAACAAATATCTAAACATCAAGACAAGTTAATAAGTTAATAAGAACAACTTAAGTATATTAACTCAATTTTCATCTGATAGCTACATATGAAAGCAATATATACAAGTTATTCTTTCTCTTCTCAGGAAGGATTTCTTATAAAAAAAACATCAAAACTGCATTTCTGAAAAGAGGAGTATTAATTTTCATTAATTGCAAAAGTTCACAAAATTGTGAAAGGGTAGACAATTTGTTTATGTTACCTATTTAATAGCCTCTTGTTTGTCTCTTACATACAAGAGTTAATGGATTATAATTTATGTATACATTTTAATGATTTTTAAACTGCAAGTGATAGATTTTAAGAGCCTTCCCTGAGCTGTGATTGACTTTACTATATACAACCTAGTTGTCTTCATTATCTTTAAGCTAGGAGAATAGAAATTAAATATAGATGAACACATTAAATTAAAAAACAGCCATATGTTGTGAGGCACCATGTGCCTTCCTGAATTCAGAACTGAAATAAGTGACTTAATAATACTAAAGCCTTCCACAGAAGGCCTGAGGCAACAAAACCAACTCTGATCATACCTCCCTCTCTCATTATGAGTTTGATAATTAATGCCTTTTAAGTGTATTTTAAAATATACAGATACTTTTCATGATGCCATGCTTCCATGAACCCTATGCAGTTATGTTACATGAGTGGGTTTTATAATTACCAGTGGGCTCTTCTAATTAGTTTCCAGTTGTGAATTTTGTCAATTTTAATTAGGTCAAATGGTGTGAGTTTGTGAAAGTGAAATTACTTATCAAATTGTAGAACAAGGAAAATAAAAACAGATAATTTGTTTCTAAAATAATATTTCACTGACATGACCATTTACTATATATAGGAATCTAACAATACCAAGATACAAATTATATATATATTTTACTTTATTTAAAAATCAATTAAATTTATTTATTATGTTGGTGATGGATACATCCTACAGTGGGCATGTGGAGGTCAGAGGTCAATATACAATACAATATAACATACAATACAATCTACTTTGCTTCCTCTACCATATCAGTCTTAAAAATTGAGGTTGGCAGGCTTGGCAGCTAGTACCTTGACTTGCTGAACTATTTCACTGGCTCAGAATAAAATCTAATTTTTTAAGTTGTTAATTTTCAGGAGTTTTATAATGAAAAACAGTGGTGGATTAAATGCTAGTTTAATGGAGACTGTTTGATGTACTTTAATCCAAATCTATACATAATCAAGATCCTTGAATTATAGACACAAAAACTGATATAAAACTACATCTTATCTAGAACCTTACTATAGACATAAAAGCTGAAATAAAACTGCATCTTATTTAGAACACCACTAAGCACTGTAAATGTATTTCTCTTGCTCCATTTTTATACAGAATAACTATCCCAAAGCAATAGAAGGAAAAATGAAGAGGAGACTGTGGCACACATAGAGAGGCAGGGAATGCGGAAGTAGAGAAGACAAAGACAGAACAAAACATGGGAAGAAAAAAAAAAACTAGAAAAGTGAGCAATCCATATTAGATCTGCTATGACCAACTAGAGAATGATTCTTATTGAAGGCACCAAAAGAATATTTACTACAATAGAAGTTTCCTAAATATGTATGTATATACAAAATTACCCTATAACACTCATTTAGACAATACACGCTAAGAAATAAAATAATCATATGCGATATCCAATGGGTTGACATTTTTAAAGTTGATGGTCAACGAGGTCCCATAGGCCTAAAAACTACTGTCCATTGCCATTGTTCAATTTCCCCTCAGAATTTGAGGATAATAGCCTATTGTTGAAGACATAACATACTTGAGTCCAGGTACTAATCTGGAGGTTTCATTTCCACTTGCAAGGTTTCATAATTGTGAGATGTTGTACACATCCCTGAGGGAAAAATATGATCATCAGTTTACATAACTGCTAATCCTGTAAGCTACAATGGCTGTCTATCTTAGCAATATCAACCCACTTGTGTGATAATGGCAGAAACGTTATGGGAGTAATCAACTGCTCTCTGATTGGATTTTAAGCTTCCTAAATGTGATAGAACCCATTCTTAGCACCCATATTGAGCCAAAAAATGACTAGAAAGTTCATACATCCTAGGAGAGGACTTACAACTATTCTGCTAAATGTAAATAATACCAAAATTTTCTCTAATGCTTTATTTGCTTACCTATGGGTCAGTTTATGGGAGGACATGGAGTCCTGAGTGAGTGCACATGTATTACTGACACAGACATGCACGTGTAAAAGATCCAAAAACTCAGATCCATGAGAATAACAAGGCCTTACTCTGATCCGTATATGGATGTAATGAACAACTGAACTTGTGCTAAACAAGTGTTTGCCTAAACCGTCAACCACAGTTTCTTCTGACTGCCGCCTAAAGCTATGTAGACCTACTACAAAATTTAACCTAGCTTATTCCCTTCAGCTGTATACAATAATCCTGTCTCCTTCCGCTGAATATAATAACATACCTCTTTACTCAGTGGTATAAAATAGGCTGAATTTATGGGATATTGCTGGGTCTCCATCAGAGCATAGGACCCATTAAATTTCAGCTTTTCTGTACATGTTTATGCCCATCTCATTTCTTTCGCTGCTCCAGTCAAATGAACCCAAAATGGATGTAGACTCCAAATTCAGAGCATCTCTCAACCCTCTTCAGAAAATTTGTGTGTGTGTGTGTGTGTGTGTGTGTGTGTGTGTGGTTTTTTGTTTGTTTGTTTGTTTTTTGTTTTGTTTTGGTAGAAGCCAATTAGCACAAAGACCATCCCATCCACTGATCAGCATATAGAGAATTTGAAACTGTGGAGTGTTTAACTCCTAAGTGGGAAATACATATCACACCATTATCCTTGGCGCTCAGGTACCTGTGTGGTAGAAGCAGAAAGATTATGAATCTAAGGTGACATAGAAATGGTATTTATCAAACATGTACTAGTATACATATAAACTCAAAGTGAAGCTGTCAATATGCACATGACCTTTAAATATTTAAGCCAGACAGAACCACAGCATGGATTCCATAAGGTCATGAATTCTAACCTAGCTGAGGAGCTATCAGCTTCTTACAGCTTTAGAAGAGGAGGAACTGGTTGTCATTAAGTGTTTAATCCATTTGGCTTCACCAGGCTTCACCATGTACTTCACCACAACTAAGCCTATTTCAACAACAAAAGTTGGACTTCATGTTTTTTAAAAGAACATAGAATTGCATGGGTAGAGAGGTGATAGTGGATCTGGAAGGACTTGGCAGAAAGGATAAGTGTGATCAAAGGGGATTTGTAAGAACGATACTTACAAAATAAAATAGGACAAGATAAATGGAAAAAGGAGTTAAACAATTAGTCATCATTTAAGAGGGAATGGACATGAAGAAAGAGGCAAGTGAATGAGTTGAGAAGAGAAGAGTGGATAAAAGGAAGGTAAGGGAAAAATCTGCAAGACAAAAGATAATGGAGGAGAAAGAGCATTGAATAGGACAGAAAGAAAAACTGAAGGAGATAGAAATGAATTAATGAGATCCATGAAACAGTTCAATTTCCAGTCACAATTCAAAAGAATGCACTACAATTATCCACCCTTAAAACTACCCTATAATGTATAAACACTAATCCCAAGCTTAAGAATAATATCTCTTTATCACATGCTAAGGTTAGGTGGGTGTGACATAACAGTTTTTGCAAATACAAATTCAGTGTTAAAAGATCATCAGTCTTGTTGATTTATTTCAAAGAAGCAGCTCCTGGTTTTGCTGATTCTTTGTATAGCTCTATTTTATTCTACTTGGTTGATTTCAGCCCTGAGTTTGATTATTTCCTTCCATCTACTCCTCTTGTGTGTATTTGCATCTTTTTGTTATAGAGTTTTCAGATGTGCTGTTAAGCTGCTAGTGTGTGCTCTCTCCAGTTTCTTTTTCGAGTACTCAGCCCCATTTAAGGTGCCAACTCTGAAATAGAGGGCTTCTCTTTAAAATCACCCTTTTGTACATGGAAAGCTCCTCTTTTCTTCTGAAATTTAGAGAATGTGGAGTTCTAAGTCCCCATAGCATTTTCAACAGACTCAAGCAAGAAAAAAATAATCATCAAAAAGATGATTAGTATTAAATTGTTTCATTAAAAGGTTATTTAAAAGAAACATTCAAAATCACATTTTATTAAACATTTAATGAAGATTTTTTTTCAATATACATCAAAGCAGTTTCAGGTGAAACAAATGTCTTTTCTTAAAAATCTGTATAAACATGTAAAACACAGTACTTAATTGGTATAAGAATATGTGATAAAGTATTAGAGATGTTTAAATATCCAAGTCTTTTGCATTGAAATGAAAAAAATATACAAATGATTTTTATCATAAATAAGGGACATATACTTACCAATCATGGAAAGTGTATATATCTGTACAATATTTGAAGTCTGAGAACAAAATAGTAAAAAGATTTTATTGCTTGTTTTTCTCTCTGGCCATGTTTAAGCATGCATTCAAAATGATCAAGCGAGATATCCTTTTAGACAGCCTGTGGGAGAACAAAGATCTGTCTAAGGGTGAATAATAGTTCTGGCTGTCCAGGAAGTCAGGGATGGGCATGGGATGTCTGTGCAATGGAACAAAAGTGCTAATCAATCCTAAGCACCAGACAGAAGGAGGAAGAACAATTTGGCTATGACAGCTTCAAAGACTCTAGGAGCAGCTGGGGATCTGGGTCATGCCATGTTGATCAGACATTAGCTGCAGAATGTACACATTTTGTTGCCAAAAGACCTCATGTTTGTGTGAAACAAATGAAGAGGAAAAAAAGTGGTTACAAAACATTTCAGCACTTTTTCCTAAGAAGTTATTTGCTGTCATATTTGATTTCATGAATGATTCAAATTTCAAGCACTCACACTCTTACTAGTTAATTTTTTTCTGATTTAAAATGCCTTAACAACAGTTGACTGATAGGAAAATATCATACTACCTGATGTATCAGTAATACTCTAAAAGACAAAAATGTGCAGTTATATTCAGGCTTGTTTAGAGTTCAGTTAAGGTACAACTTGGTCTTAAATTATGAAAATTTCTTCATTAGCTTTCACTGTAGTTACTTTTTAAAAATTTGCTTGTTTTGCTATTGCTTACTTGTTTGTTTAGTGACAGGAATACAGTGCTTGAAAATTGTACACTTAGGAAGAGACAAGATTTGATTGTATGACACTTCCATTGTCATTAATAATAAAATCGAATCCATAAGAAAATGAAATAGATACAAATACTATCTTTGAACAATCTTTGTATAAATATATATTAATGTAGAAAATGTAGGCATTAATTACTTAATTAATATTATCAGAACCCTAAAGGCAGCAAATTGAATTCATACATGGAATTGGACAACTCTGTAGTTAAATTGGTGGTAATTGAATAACATTTTTGCTGCAAGGGAGAAAATAGCAGAAATACAACACCTTCACTAGCACAGAAAGAAATGAAGCATTATAAAACACAATAGAAATGAGTCAACATTGTGTTTTAATCATCCACTTTTTTATTGAAAATAATTTTCATAAAATATATTCTGACCATGAATTTCCTTTCCTCCATTTTCCAGATGCCCCTCACCTTCCCTCCCATCCAACAAGTCTTATATGAGTTTTTGCTTGCTTTTTCAGAGTAATTCCAGGATATATACATATATGAGGCTACAGCGAAAGGTACTGGATTTTTTTTCATTTGTGTGAAAGTCCTCCAAGTGCAAGTAATTGAATACAGAGGATCACCATAATGGCTCAAGACAAAAGCAAAACTTGAGAAAATTTTAGTTGTACGTTCAGAAATGGATAAAGAAGGAGAGAGGGAGAGAGAGAGAGAGAGAGAGAGAGAGAGAGAGAGAGAGAGAGAGAG